>CM049405.1:7815000-8345000 GCA_026929865.2 Hyperoplus lanceolatus | reverse complement strand
GCTGACAGGTTTTCCCCTCAGGAAGAAAGAGCCATGTGGACCATCTGCTTGTGGTTTTAGAATGAACAGGTGTCCCGCTCCCCGCCGCCTGCCTGCACCTTACCAAGCCTCTTCAACGCAATACGGTGCAGTCAGTGTAGCTGCTGTTTACACAAGATAAAAAACCTGAGTTGTTTAGTTTGAACCGTGTGGCATTTTCTACCTTCAGACAAAAGAGGAAACATGTGGAAGTGGCACCAGATTTCTCAGAATGATTACAAAGTCTAAGGAAAGACTGTTATTACAGTTCTCAGTCAGTTTGACTGATGTATTTATGTTCTTAGATTAATTTAAATAATGGAACCCTGTAATTTATTAATCACTTTACAAAAAAAAAATTAATCTGTAAACACCCACAATTATGTAATGTTCACAATAATGTTATTTTGTTAGATTATAGCTCTGCAGGGTATTTCTCATTCCTCTTTGTGGATTGGCGAAATGATAATCTCATTTCTATCTTTGTCTTTAATTAATTTGACAGAGTCCAGACATATTTTTTTGCTTAAAAATGTATGCATACACACCTATGAATATTTATATATACAGAATATTCAATTTAGACATGTTTTAGGATAAATATGTATTTATTTTACATACAACAAACACATTTTCTACATAACTGAGAGTCTTCAAATCACATAACTGGCAACTAGAGCACAAGGAGAAAAGGGCTGGGACCCAGGGAGTGGGCTGGGACCCATATACAATCCACACAGAAAGTCTACAGTGAATGTGTAGACTCAAACCCAGGACCTTCCGTCTTGCTGTGTGAGTAAATGTGTACCAATGGTAAACAGCACCTCTAGTCCAAATGCAACCACACAAATAAAACTGTAACAATATTGTGTAAATTTAGTTCATTACAAGCCGGAGCCAGTGTCTGTATTCACAAACAAAAAATCAATGACTGCATCGATATCAAAACAAAGAATACAGATGTGTGCAGTTTCATAGTGTTTAGCAGTTTTGGGGGATTTTATGATGTTTGTTCATTGATTTTTCTGAAGAAAATCTAAATTATCAGAGGAAGCAATGTTTTAATCTACATATATTATGAGAAACTAGTTTTCATCAGACCAGATCCCATGACTGTGTAACTCTTAGGACCACTGTCTTTTATTATCTTGCATCATATGAAGAATTACAAAAAACACATCACACCACTCAGTCTCATACCATTGGATGCATTTAAACTTTACATTTAGGACCTTGATAGGTGAATCACGAGGCCATTTCTCTTTGAAGGTTCTCAGACACAGAGTAGATCCGAACACACTGGAGAGATTATTATGTATCTAATCGAGTTTGGGAACAAAAAGGGACAAATTACAATCTGCTACGTGACATCAATCCCAAAACATATGTTTCACAGAAAATAATTCTAATGTGCTGGAATGCAAAGACCCATGTAACCTCTGCAACATGGACTGTACATTTCACTTAGATCAGTGATTCATACAGGTTTATGTTCATACTTAGTCTGTACATTGTTCTACCCTCATATTGCACATTTTCAATGTATTTAGTTTTTGATACGGTTTGGTTCGCCCAACTTTTTGCACTATTTAGAATTTATTGATTGTATGTTTTATCTTTTTTATCCTTGTTCTTACCGTGGTTTGGACACAAGCGTACTTTCGATTCCTCTGTATGTCTCGCACATGGTACAGAAATTGGGAGAGAGAGGGGGGAGAGAGAAAAAATGATAGGATTGAAGAAAGAAAAGATGTTAGGCTAATCCAGGCAGAAGGGTGACAGTAAGGAAACAGCAATAGCAGAAGCTGCAGCAGCTCTTCCCTCAGCCATCAGGGTAAACACACTGATCCAGCAGGGATTACTCCAGCCCTGGAGAGCTGGACACAGGGAGAGGAAGAGGGAGTCCAGCTGCTATCATCCACACACACTTCACAGGCACAATGCTATACCAACAGCCCCCACACATGCTCCTACCTATGGAGAGGGAAGCCAAACAAACCGGACCGGACCACATGGTGTGCGTGTGTGTGTGTGTGTGTGTGTGTGTGTGTGTGTGTGTGTGTGTGTGTGTGTGTGTGTGTGTGTGTGTGTGTGTGTGTGTGTGTTTGAGTGTGTAGAGGGGGGTAGGACAGGGTCACCAAGGACTTTGAAGGCTCAAAAGGTTGGCCTTAGGCCCAGTGCCCTTTGGGTCACTTAAGGAGGCAAGGAGGCAGCATGAAAACATGTGCGCACACACACACACACACACACACACACACACACACACACAACACACCACCTGCTGTTCACACAGGCTCGTGTTAGGTGTAATGGAGATGGAGTGAATCAGCAGTCACACAAAGCAAGACACATTGCTGAGATTTACCACATAACTCAAGCCAATAAAACCTCCACAGCAACCTGGTCAACATCGATAGAATTGAGGACCGGACTGCAAAGATTTATTTTCATCAGTGATTTTTTTTGTCTTGATCAAAATGATATGAAAATGTCAGAAATGAAACATTACATGTTTCCTTCTGACCATATACAACCAAGAAAAGTTTAAAATAATCAATAATTGAGAATATGAAACCTGAAATACGTGTTATTCGGTTAATACATGAGCAAGCTATTCTACATCTACAAAGAATTCAGCAGATCCTTGTCCATACATTTTGCTGGAAAATCAAAACCATAGTCAATCCACACAACAAACACTTCACAAACATGTGAAACAAGGAGAATTTTCAGAAATTCTCCTTGCTTTTAACAACATTCTTCTGTTTCCTTCTGCAAATCTAGTGTCTTTTTGAAACAGTGGGAAGCGGAGCATTCATCATTTTGTGAAACTCTGTAATGTTCTGGGCTTCAGGCGGATGTTGCTGCGATTCTTAAGGGGATTCCAAGAGGTTTATTCCACAAAGACAACATCAGGGAGGGTCTGGGAAAATATTTTATTTTTTATTTTTTCAACAACTTTTTATTTGGGATGGGTATACATTGATGATACACTTATCACATAATGTTCATGTAACCCTTCCTTGCACCAACATTACATAGGCCATGCAGGCACATATACAACACACAATCAAAAAACAACAAAAGCAAGAAAAACAATCCTATACTAATAATACTAATAATAATGATAAGACAAAAAAAAAAAAAATAATAATAAAAATAATTTAGAAATCATAACATAATTTCCTTATCATTGTTGACAACCTACTATAGAAAATTCCTCTAAGCAACTGATTAATGGAATCCAAAATTCGTGAAAGATATGGCCGCGATCGCATTTTTCCAGGGTTAATTTCTCTAACGGTAAAATAGTGGACATTTGTTCCAAAAACAACTTAAAGGTTGGCGGAGACTCATTTTTCCAAAAAAATAGAATACATTTCTTTGCATAATATGTTATACGTATCAGTATTCTGGATTTTTTTCTATCTAAGTGAAAGTCTAGGGACTCATTTAATAAATAAAAACAGGGGTTTAAATTAAATTCCAATTTCAAAACAGATTTCGTAAAATTATGAATACAATTCCAAAAGTCATTCAAAAAATGACATTCCCAAAACAGGTGCAAAAAAGTTCCCTCTTCTTTTTTACATCTAGGACATTTTGATGAATTATCATTTGAGATTTTATGCATTTTTATTGGTGTGAGACAGAATTTATGAATGAACTTCCAATTATCTTCTTTGATTTTGTTACTTGTATATGGGAAATGTATTCTTTCACAAATGTTTGACCAAATATTTTCATTTAAAACCAACCCTAGGTCCTTTTCCCAGATCTTTAATAAAGTTTGAAAACACGAATGACCCGTTATTGACAGGACACCATACACTTCACTAATTTTTCCTTGAATTGTAATTGAGGAAATTAATGTATCCTCCATTTCCGATAATCCAAAACGGAACTTTTTTTCTTTGATTAGTGATCCAACAACATTCCGAATCTGTAAGTATTTTTAAAAAATCTGTGTTCGGGATGCCATATTCACTTTTTTAAGTCAATAAATGATTTTGGTTGTAAGTTTTTATGGAATAAATCTCTAAATTGCTTTATACCCAAACTTGTCCATATACCTATATTAATTGGTTTTAAATGTTTTTTCAAATCAGGATTTTGATGGATAGGAGAATACATCGAAGTACAACTAGGGAAGCCAAGTGTCCTAATACAGTCCGTCCATGCTAAAAGCGTATTGTAGACAGTGAAACACTGATCCATGTTTTTTATCAAATTAAATTGTTTTATAAATATGAGGGAATCCAACGGCAAGGGATCAAAAAATTTGGCCTCCATCTGGACCCACAATGAGTCTTGTCTCCCCAGTGACCATGATATTAAATTACGTAATTGCGCTGACCAAAAGTAGTACTGGAGATTGGGGAGACCAAGGCCCCCCATGTTTTCTGGTTTCATGAGGTTTGCCAAACTTATCCTTGTTTTTTTATTGCACCAGATAAATTTAGAAATGTCTCTGTTTAAAGGTTTAAAAAATGCTGCAGATAAATAACATGGTAAAATTTGGAAAAGAAAGTTCAATCTTGGTAAAATATTCATTTTTATAACATTTATTCGTCCTAACAGGGATAATGGTAAAGTTGACCACTTCCACAAATCTGCTTTAATCTTATCATTGAGAGGAGTGTAGTTTTCTTTGAACAAATCGTCTAATTTTGGAGTAATAATTATTCCAAGGTATTTAAAGCCACTACGAGTAACATGGCATGTTGGCATCCCCTTTGGACAAAAGCGGTAGTATTTTTACGACGCCCGCTGTCGCAAAGCTGTTTTTTAGCTCGTTCCAGGCGCGTGAGTGTGAACTGAGAAGGGAGCAATATAGTGCATGTCCGTGTGTTGAAAGTGTGAGGACTCTTTTCGGCTCCGTGAGAGTGGTTTTGACACTGCACGAACTAATGCCAGTCACTGCCAAACGCACCTGATTGCAATGAGTTGTTGCAGCAGTGTCACCTAACTACTCTCTCTCTCTCACGGAGCTGAAAGATTACGTGTCCGACTCCTCACAGAAAGCGAATGAACGAGAGACGGCAGTTAGTATGGATCACGATGAGGTAATGTGTTTATGTTGTTGTAAATAATTACTATTTCAGATAATGGTTATCTGATGATGGTGAAGCAAAGCAAACTTTGTGTTAGTACCAACCGCTCATTCATTTAGGAGTAAACACTGCAGTTTAGTTTCGCTCTCGTGAAATTGTATACACGTTGCTTGGCAACGCCCTTGTCCCCCGTAGCCTATATCACTCTCCCTTTTAGCTTTTCTTCATTGCATTTTCTTTTTTTTCTTTGATGGTTCAGCCCCGTTATCAGTCATTATGACGACAAATAACTGTCTCAAACAAGGCTCCCGCTCCCCTTCCCTCACCTGGAGGGATAGGCTTCTCAATTCACGTTGCTGCGCCACACTGAAATCTGCGACCAATACGGATATGTGACCATAGAGCTTGCACGAGCGAACCGAAAATCGGACTGGGTGTGCGACCAGACCAAAAGCAGTAATACAAACTATTTAAAAACGTCTTTCTTTGCACTGATGGTCTCATTTGCTGTTAAAGGTAATTTATGATTATCAGAGGAAACATGAGGCTGTTTAAAAGATATTTAAATGTTACTCGTAGCCGCTTTAAAGCCACCAGGAGTCCATTGGAAAGGATATGATCTACACATGCTTTCTGTTGGAGTCATATGCAAGAGGCAAGCGTTGGATTTGTTAAAATTGATTTTATATATCCGGAATATTTTCCAAATTGTTTTATTGTACTATATAAATGTGCTGTTGAGTTTTCTGGGTCTGTTATATATACAATTATATCATCTGCATATAACGATATCTTATGTTCGTTATCATCAATCTTTAATCCTTTAATGTTAATATTGTTTCGTACACATGATGCTAATGGTTCAACCACCAGTGCAAAAAGCAAGGGTGACAATGGGCATCCCTGTCTTGTCCCTCTGGTCAAAGAAAAGTACTCAGAGGAGGCACCATTAGTGATGACAGCTGCTTTAGGGTCTTTATAAATTGATTTGATCCATTCGATGAAATTATGGCCCACATTAAAACTATGAAGAGCAGTGAAAAGGAAATTCCATTCAACCCTGTCACCCTGGATAGAAGCAGAGAAGGCTCCCGGGAGGTGTCCAATTTATTTATTGTATTCAGCAGACTCCTTATATTATCTGCAGCATATCTCCCTTTTATAAAACCTGATTGGTCCGGATTTATTCATTTAGGTAGATTAGATTCAAGTCTTTTTGCTAGTAGTTTTGTAATAATCTTATAATCATGGTCAAGAAGACTAATAGGAAAATATTTTCTGTTAAGTCATGAAGGCATTTCTGCTTGGTAATGTTAATATCTTGGAAATTAACATTCAAATTTGACTATAATTATGAAAATGTCATAGAATACATACATGCACACATAACTCCACAGCTCCATGATTAAGTCGAGATAGATCGTCCCCACTGGGCCTGGCCTATTGAACACAGTTTGTGTGCATGCGTATCTGGTGTATTGCCAAATATCCACATTTACATATGCTGCTGGTGCATGCTTCTATGTGTGTGCACGTATGTGTGGTCGTGTGTCTGACTGCACGCAGGTGTGTGTGTGTGTGTGACTCTGGGGCGAGTGCCGGGTCAGCTGGGGTCAGAGGGGAACAATAGAGCGGAGCAGCTCCCAGCTGCCGGGCCAAACGTCATCCAACAGACCTACGCCCCCCATCCCCCTTTCTTTTCAATGGGAGCGTGCCGCGGCCCTGCCTCTGCTGACACATGCACATTTACACACACACACACACACACACACACACACACACACACACACACACACACACACACACACACACACACACACACACACACACACACACACACACACACACATACACACATGTCCACACAGACACACACATGTCCCATGAGGCGGTCCACACAGTCATGTCTACAGCTCGCTGCAGCGGGCAAAAGGGGGTAAAAGGGCACATGGGGACATATGCAGTGCACGGATGCAAATTAGCTCAGATTTTTTACTGAATTTAAAAGACATTTAAAAGACACTCACAATTCTTTGCCAACTTTATAACTGTAGATGAGAAAGTGCAGGAAATAAAGATTAAGAATAGATAATAGAGTTAACCATTCTAAACCAGGCTGTTGGATCCAAACAGATAGTTTCAATGCTTTATTGGTAAAGTTTAAACAACTAGACAATTCAGTTTTGAATTTACACAGCTTCCATGAAGTTTAATAGCAATGAAGATTTGTTTTGTTTATTTCCAAGGTAATGTGGTAATGTAAAAATTGATTCTGCATAGTAAAAAAAAAAAAAAATCTCGATACTACCAGTGGAATAATTTGAAAATACTTTTTTATTTTCTGAATTGATAGAATCTAAGTGTTCTTGTTTATTCAGCCTCTGCAGCCATATGACACAGAGCCGTAAGTACCTGTATGTCAGTTTCTGTGCATTGCCTAGTTTTACTGCAGCTTAATGAAGCATTTTTTCATTATTGTAGGAATGCATCTATTTAGGAAGCTTGACGTAAGTTAAGAGTCAAAATTAATTTGATAAAATATTATTTGGCTTAAGAAGCAGGACTGCGTATTGGCAAGGATAAAAGTATATCATGATAAATTGCGATACAATGGATTTTGCGATATTCCACATAGTTCTCTGAAAATGTAAAAACAGACCTGAAATACAAGTTGCTGTGTACAATCTGTTCGGTTTTTAATAAATCACATTGCATTATTTTGATAATTCAGAGGACAAAATCAGTCGAAACTATTTATTTCAATGCTTTACTTCAAATTCAAAACCTGGAAATTCGAGGCAACTTGCTGTACAGCGACATCTACAGGAGTAGAGCTTGTAGTGTACGACCTGTTTAAAACTTGATTTTTTTTTATATAAATTTATGGAGCTGGAAATGAATACAGATATCACGAAAATAATTATCACTAAATGTCACTGTATCGATTTTTTAGCACCACCCTAACATGCTACAACCTTCTAAACATCCACTTTGCATATAAGCACACCAAGTAGAGAGAGAGAGAGAGAGAGAGAGAGAAAAGAGAGAGAGATTTTAGTTCACTAAACTACATGATTCAAAAATATAAAAATCCTCCCGCGCAAATCTGCGTATTTTGTTTCCTAATACTCCTAAATTGCTGCCTATAGGCTTTAGGGACCAACTCATATGCCGTCAACATGGCAGCCTTGACTATTTCCTGCTGTCTGACTTAGAAAGTGAAGCATAGGCCTCTTGTGCGTTAGCTCTCAGGACACACTGGAGAAGATGGTGCAGTCATCATCAAGCCAATCTCTCTGCCTCCCTCTCAAAAAAAAATAAAAAACAAGGGGTCTGGATCCTGCTCCAGGAATTTGGGGACCAAACGCAAATGAGTTACAACATCAAATTCACATTTCTTCACAACGGAACCATCATCATGTTCGAAATCTTTTTCTCCCGCTGCCATTCAGGCTTTGAACACAGTATCATTTTACTGAGAACACATTCAGAGAAAGTCAATGTAATCTAATCGTATCCGATCTAATCACAAAAAGAAAACACCTTCCATGTGTTGAGACTCCAAACAAAGGCTCAACAATAGAATGAACTACAAGGGACAAACCACTAGCCTATTATTGAAAGACAAACAGCAACACCCAGTGGCCTATTTATGCTACTAGCCTATATCTAACCCTCCTTTAATTGATGACATCAGACCAAGCAAAATTGAACAAAGAGCTACCAGAAATTCCAAAAATGTAATTAGTTGATTTAAATATGAAGGACTGTTGCTTTTCTCGCTTTAGCCCTTCGGCTATTGTTGCTCAACACAAAGTGTCAATATGAGGAGCTGGGAGCATGTTGTGCTAGGTCAGAGCCAAGAGGAACTAGACATAAAGGGTTATGTTCACGGGTCAGTTACCTTTTAGTCATTCTCCTCACCTCCTGAAATCCACTTCTATTTGATCAAAGAGATAAGACTTAGACAAGAATAGATTACGATTGACCTTTATTCACTTCAGACCTCAACAAAACGAAACCGAATTATCTTTATCACTTATGTATTTGATTAAGGTGTTCCCAACCGGTGAAAATAGTTTTCCCTGTTGTAGTTCTTTCTCTGACACTGATGTGACTTTTCCTCCAAGGAAAATTTAAACTGAAGCCCAGGCTACACACGGTAAGCATTTGCTTTACCATTATGTAATGTATGCATGTATTATCATTTATTGATGGCCTATAGAGCAAGTAGTGCAAAATGATGTATGTAGCACTATTCAGATACAGAGAAACAGCTTTATACACAATTTAAATGTTGAAGGAATTTAAAAGTATAGACATGGCATAGACAAAGTGAAAGCTCATCATGTAAAATAATTGTTAAGGATTTAAAATAAAATAAAAATATACTTACAAATATCTAAATATAGCCAAGCATGATATAAGAAATGGCCCATATATGCCAAATAAGGTCTGTGAACTTTGCCTGTAAAAAGGCTCAAATCAAATCAACAGTGCTCACACAAATAATTTACAACTGGTGTATTGTTTGATCATGCTGCCTTTGTTTTACTCTACGTATCCTACATATATATTTGACTTATTATATTGCTGCTCTGTACTCCATTGTATACTGCATTTTTACTCTTTTAATTGTCAGTTTTTATCAGTATTTTGATCCTGTTTTTGTTTTGACTTGTTTATTTTGTTGTTTTTAAAAGCCTCCTGTGGACAGGTGTTGTAAACTAGCATTTATGCTAATACACTGAAAACATTGCATCTGGTTCGTCCAATGTCATTGTCATGTCCATACACAAATAAAATCAAATCAAAGGTGAAAAACGACAAATCATTCAATTGTTTATCACCGGTGTCTTGAGCCAGATAGTTATTTGCATTTCCCTACCGATTATCACTGTGTGTAAACTCCTCTCATGCGAGACAACACTTTTGAGAAGCTTTCTTGAGCTTACACACGTGCGCCACATGGGCCACTGGCAGTGTGGATTTCCTGAATTCTATCAACTTTTTGTTTTTTACTTAGACCTTATGACTAGCCCAGTCAACAAGCTCTTGGTATGCATATCACAAACTAACCTTTGTCTTGTGTTCCCAAGCTCTCAGAACTTAAATGTGTGTGAGCTGGATCATGACACTTATTTATAAACTTAGTTGTAGTAGGGTGTTCAGCTTTTATACAGCAAAGTGTTTCAGCACTAGCATAGACGGTTGAGTTTATTCCTCACAACTCATTTAAATTGGTTTCCTGAGAAGTTGCTGTGTTTTTACTCATCAGACCCCTTGTGATGGCAACAGAAAAATTCCTGCAGCAGCTGATCAAAAATCCTGACCGACTGAACGATTTAGTGGAAGAAGCAAAACATGTGGCTTTTGAACATGGGCTTATTATGCACACACCTGATTCATCTGAGGTAAGCACAAATTATACGCCTATTTGTCTTTTTTTCTTAATACATTTTCACCGACTGGTTAACTGGCTAACATACAGTGTAGAACACTATGGGACCATTGGTTTGGGGGGAAAAAACGGCATTGGTAGGAATTTACATACAAAGAACTGACAACATAAAACAAACTAGGCAATGATATTTACATGATTATGTTTATATTAAAGAGGCTATAATCAACATTTTTGTCAAAATATTTTTAATTGACTATGTGTAGGCCTACTGTTCATGTGAAAGGGCTAATATTCAAATGTTGGTTCAATGTTTTTTTTCGTTGCTGCATAACAAATAGTAATGAAGGGATGCCCTGCTCTTGTTTCAAAATCAACAGAAAATAGACCGATATTGTACTAGAGTTAAAACCTTGGTAAAAAAAACACAAAATTGTGTGTTCATAGGAACTGAAACCATTTTATACTTGTTGTAAATGATTTAGTTCTTGAATGATTCATAGTGATACTGATGATGACATTTTTCATCATGTTTTCAGGTTGTGACCTTTGTCCCGTTCGCACTCTTCCCCTCTCCGATGCCTAAAGCCGCCCTGCTGCAGGCGCAGGCAGTGCAAACACACTTCAACACTTTGGTGGACAAGATCAGCAGGGACCCAGTCTTTCTGGAAGAGGCTCTTGCAGGGTACAATAGGGGAATGCTGGTTACATGGTCTTGAAAATATAGATGTTGGTCATATTCTATAACACCCTGTACAAATCCTAGCCTTTGAATCCCACAACCACAAAACAAACATAAACTAATTAAAATGACTGTCCCTGGATGCAGGCCTGCCCACATAAATGGCTGGGCCCCTACAAACCTCCAATGGGCCCCCCTTACCCATTACTCCTATCAACAATGAGTGTGAGTGCGCTCATCCCTCAATAAACACATACATGTATTTGTAGATAGACTAACTATCTTATCAACCAGGGACTTGCAGGGACAGTTGGGCTCAATATCATTTTAAAATAGTTGCACATTTCTGACTTAGCCCAGCCTACCTACCAATTTATTTTGATTCCCTTACACTCACACAATTGTTTAACAGATCAACAGATCTCTAGAAAATAATCAGTTCACACAGAGACATTGTTCTTCTTTAGTATTCACTAAAGCAAACAGTGTTTTCACAATTTGCAAGTTTTCTATGCTACTAGTTTATGGTAAGATACATTTACACTAATTGACTGTACCAAATATTGCACTTTTTTGTATTTCTGCAGGACATTAAATCATTTGAAATCTTTTGGTGGTATAAATAACACTTAAAAAACAACATCAACTTCAAATTCTTCACAAACAAATGAAAAAAGGCAGTTCTCTACATGAATAACCAAACCAATCTACCCTCAAAACTATAAAGTTGGCCTGTGTTAGGTTGCAACATTTAGGCTTCGTTCATTCTGCTCTCATCACTGCAAAAGCACTGAAATCATTACAAAAAAAGTTTTTAATCTTTGAACTCAAACCTGTTCCTTCAATTATTTCCAACTTCTTTGTGCCTTGTGTCTTTCTTTGCATTAAGAACTTTTTTAGGTCTATTTTTATTTTTTATTTTTAGAAACAATACAGAAAGCAGGACCTGGGTGGTTAAGGAAAAAATTAAAACAGGATGATGCTGCTCGTCAGCTTCATTGTGGTAGGACCCGGCTGGTTGGTCAATTAGCCAGGTTTCTGAAAAACTGGTCGGACCTGGCTGGCCGTGTCATCCTGAAGACTTATGTCAAAGCCTTTAGAAGTTAGTGTCCCCAAAGGGAAATTCTTTTTCACAAAAATGTATGAGGTAATAATTTAAACCTGTTTGTAGACCTAGGAAAATTATAGAGTGACTAGCCTGTCCTCTTTATAAGAATGTAGAAGAACTACAAAAGGTACCCAAACTGTTTTTTCATGGGGTCCAAATACTTTTCATAGCCACACCCAGACACAAGTAGCATGTACATATGTTTTCCATGAGCAGGAACGACTCAGGAAATATAATCCAGACAAAACTGTTTGATATCAAAACCCAATCTTGTCACTATTTGGCACACAAAGGGTTTATAGGATGGATTATGTTTGAAACAGTTACACTCCGCTGTGCTCAATCTGAAAAATTTTGAACATTTCTGCTTTTCTACTGCTTTTTAAATGGCTGTAAGCGGAGTTGCGGCTCAGTGTTAACACCCAACTTTGAAAAGATATTGACATAAATATCTAAAAATAAAGTTTAGCTTAGTTAGGTTCTTGGCTTCCAAAGACCATGGGCCCCCCAAGTGGCTGGGCCCTAGAAAGCCTTCCCACTTTCTACCCCTTATGGGCGGCCCTGCCTGGATGACACAGAAGTAGATTTGATACATCACAAGACAAAGAGGTTGTGACCGTTAACCAGCAATGGTTTGCAGTCAGAACTTTTTATTTTAATTAACTTTTTAGCTTTTTGACAGGTTTGATGGTATAACAGAATTAAATAAGATAAAAAAGCACTGCTTCATTGCTGATGTATGACATTTCTAATGGCTTGTCTCCTGCTACTTCTCAGTACTATCCAGGCAGATGATTTCACAGCCAGGTTGTTTGGAATCTACAGACAAGTGCAGCTGGAAGGTCGGACACAGGTGAGAGAATGGATTGATACTGTGTAATTGGTGAAGATAACCAGGCGTTGAAACTGAATTTGCACTCTTAGAGAATTGAACATTAGAAAATGTGTTTAAATTGGCTAAATCATTTTTCTAAGATAGCTGCAATGAGAATCTCATTGCAGCTATCTTCTTCTATCTTCTATCTTCTATCTTCTTCGTATTCATCTCATTATGAGATGAATACGAAGAAGATAGATATGACTCTAAATATGAAGCTACAGCCAGCACAACATTTGCTCAGCATCAAGATCGGAAGCAGATCCAGAGGGAAACAGCAAATCAAGTTTGGCCAATAGCAAAATATATAATATATGAATATCTGCTTCTACTTTATTAAGTTAGATATTACAATAGTGACAGTAGTAAAATGTACAGGCGATAGTCATTTCTGAATTCTGAACCAAGCCAAGCTAACATTTCCCTCTGCTTGCAGGTGTTATGCAAATTGAAGCATGTGCTAGCTCTAGCTTCATATTTAGCACACACATACATAAGGACTAAAACTGTCCGCAATGATTAAGATGAGATGATGTACTGTGGTTTACATGTTCTAAATCATAGTTGGTTTGTTTGTAGTAACATAAGATTATTTCTGCAGGTGGGTCTGCAGCGGTTGATTTATACGGTGAAGTTTTGCTAGATAATTGTGTGTTTTCTCTTAAGTCCATTGTGGTGGGTTTGAACCGGTGTGACTACATGGTGGACCGGAGGGAGGATTCCCTGAAGCAAATAGAGATCAACACTATCGCTGCTGCGGGTTTTGGAGTGTTTGATTGTCTCCCATGGATGCACAGGTATCTCTTCTAATTCCTGTTTAACCAAATGAATTATATGTTAAAGGTGCAATGAGGAACTTTTAAATATCTCTGAAACAGTCTTGTTTTTCTTCTGAAGATCATAAATGACATGTTACAGCAACCGAGACCATTATAAAAAGATTATATTTTTTATATAGTTTTTCATAATGCCTTTGTCATGGGTACACTCAACCAGGAACTACAGCTGGCGTAGGAAAAACACTACCGCTTTCGTCCAAAGGAGGTGCAAGAATGAACTCAAACTGAAAGTTCCTCAGAGCATCTTTAACCATGTTGTACGGCAGTCTGACTCAAATAAAGGTGGTCGGCCTACATGTAGAATTTCCCAATTTTGTACACTAATACTTCACCTGATTTTGTCAGGAAAATCCTGAAGTCTGTTGGTCTTTTGGAAGAGAGTGAGTGTGTCCAGGACAGACAACAGACTCCTACAATGACTGCCGCTCTCGCCAAAGGCTGGGAACTCTACGGACAAGAGAAGTGAGTGTAGCGATTGTGGAGGTCAACCTAAAGTGTGGGTTATCAACAAAATATTTAGGTGGAAAAATTATCTCATAGATATTAAGATAATACAAAAAATATACATATATACTTCCCATGTTATTTCAGTACATATTCATTTGGATTGGTACAGTGCTTATTTCAAACATTAAAACCCTAAAGCAAAGAGCGGAATTCACCTTGATTACATTTTCAGAAAAACTAAATCTCTTATATGCAGACAATGGTATGTGTTACTTGCAATGGTTTGTTTGGAACAGCATGGTTCTTATATATTTACAGGTGGAATTATATTATTTTACTACGCAGGAACAAGAAAGTTTATTTAGTTAAGTGTGTTTTATTTAATACCTGTTATAAATGACTGCATTATAACAAATCAGTAATTAACTTGGGTTTTATACTTGCAGTGCGGTAATCCTGTTTCTGGTTGAGGATGTCCCGCTTTGGAAAATAAATCATCGCATCATTGAGAATGACCTTCGGAACAGGTTTCAAAATATATATGACGATATCATGAAAAGACAAGCAGGTTCACATTTGTTAAGCAGAATGTGCTTGAGCAAAAATGTTGTGTATGAAAGAGAAAATGTTACTCTTTCTGTCCAGGAACATTCCAGTTATCCAAAGAAAGTTTAAAGATGTGTGTACAAGGGGATCTCTTGATGGCGACAAAAGATTGTTTATGTGAGTATCCATTTATGGCTATGAAACATGTAGTTAAATGGTAACTGGTTGAGAGTGATCTGCAGATGGCATATACAGTAGTTGGTTGGGGTGTTATGTTGCTTTCCCATTATATGGAACCGGCTCTACTCCACTCTATACTTTTTGGGGAATGCGCTCATTTGACTCCTTGTTGAGAGTTAGATGGAAATTTAGTTACACAACTTTAGACTATCTTAATCAAAATCAAATAACACAGTTGAGTGGTTATAGATAAACCTACGGTATATTTCCCACAAGATCAGAACTATTCTTTTAACACGTTTTTAATGTTTTGCAGAGATGGGCTGGAGGTAGCTGTAGTGTACTACCGCTATGGCTACATGCCATATAACTACACAGAACAGGTAAGATATGACTATTCCTTAACATTTATGTTACTTTGGCTACTTTGGGCTCGAATGGCAAAGCTGGCCTATCATCGTCTCATAAAGTTGATAGGGTAAACTGCCTTCAGATAGTTTTGAAGAAGTTTAGCCTAACTTTGATCATTTGATAACACAGAGTTTATGAATGTTATAGGCTTGGGATGCTCGCCTTCTGATGGAGCGCTCCATGGCTGTGAAGTGTCCAGATATCAGCACTCACCTGGCTGGAACCAAGAAGGTCCAGGAAGTGCTTGCCAGACCTGGAGTTCTAGAGAAGTTCTTCCCTGACCAGCCCCAAGCCGTGGAGCAGATCAGAGCAACGTTCACTGGCTTTTACACTCTAGACATGGTGAGAAAATAACACATCAGGTAGACACATGTCCTGTCCTTTTGTCTTGCAGAAATGACACCACCCCCTCAAAGGTGCCCTGCCAAATGTGATGAATACATTTTCTTCATTTAACATTACATTTGCACTAAGTTGAAGTAGGTTGACTGTATTTGATGATCATTTAGGAGGATGAAGCTTGTGGTGCGGTTGAATTGAACTGCATTAGACTGAGGGGTACTTCACTGTTATTTAGCCAACCCTCATTGACATCAAAATAATAGAACACCTGTCAGCATTACACAAAGCAGTTCAGCTGCACTACAAACTGAAACCTCTAAAATGATCATAACTTTGAATCAATACTTCTGCAAAACAAACTAAACATTCATGGAGGTAGGAACTACTTAATGATTGTCTTATAAGACATCATTAGTTTTAGCAAGCTGTAATACACTGGCAAGATATAGCCTTTAGAAAAATATCAAACATTCTGTCTTAAGAGTTGTCTTTGCTCATATATTGAATTTCTTATTTGCACTCAAAGTAAACATGTTAGTTAGTAGAATATGCTTGATTACAGCATGCTGAGAAAAATGTCATGTTGTTTTTATTCTGGGTTCCAGGGTCCAGAAGGTGATCGGGCAGTGGCCATGGCTTTGGCAAACCCAGATGACTTTGTCCTGAAGCCTCAGAGAGAGGGAGGAGGTAAGCTCAAACAAGTTTTAATATTTCTTTACAAGTCACTGAATCTAAGTAGTAATGTATGTAGTAACATAGGTTCAGGGATCATTGCCAAAATTAAGACTACACGTTGCCTCACTTGTTTCGGCTTTACCTTTACTTTCCAGGGAACAATGTTTACGGTGAAGACATTGTAAGAGAATTACAGGAGGTAAAAAGTGACAAACGGAGAGCTGCATATATTCTGATGGACCGGGTCCGGCCCAGAATAGAACAAAACATCCTGGTGAGGAAAGGACTTCCTATCAAACTCACCTCTGTGTGTTGTGAAGTCGGAGTTCACGGAGCCTATGTCAGGTATTGTATATACACAGACGCATCACACAAATGCACTCAGCATGGTGGTATTATAGATGATTGAAAATATATTTTGCTTTTGCTTTCCATACACAGTGTCGGAGAAGAAATGGTCTTCAATGAGACCCATGGTTTCCTTATGAGGACAAAGAGCATAGATCAGAATGATGGGGGGATAAAAGCCGGGGCTGTGTGTGACAGTCCGCTCGCCTTATGAACACTTCATGCACCATCTATGGAGAGCACTGCAACTGAAGAAAATGCACGCCAATAGACAAAATCCCCAGCTTATATTGAAGAAACCACAGTCACAGTTTGCAAACACATGAGCAGTGTGTATGTGGATACCTTGTTTGTATTTGGTTGTGTTTGTTTGCTATTTGGTTATTTTGTGTTTATTGGACTGTCTTTGATAATGTTGTCTGTAATTGGTTGTGTTGTGTGTATTTAAAATGTATCTATGGGAATCGTGGTAGGAAAAGTACTACTTTCTACCAGAGGTGTCGTAAATACACTCCGAAAAGCAAAGTAACGAAGTATAACTAAGCCATTTAATGTTTTATGAAAAAAATTTTGAGGATGTTCTCCATTGCTGCTTCATGCAGACATGCAATAAACTGTGGTCTTTTTTCTGTTATCCCTGAGTGCATTTTAACATTAGTGTTTCTCTTTCATAACTTCTGCAGAAAACACACGTTGTAAATATTTATAAATTAATATGGTTTTATGAATGTGGATTTATATGTTAGCCAGCATTGGGAAATAAGGATATGGGCGATACAAATGACAAACTTTAATGGATTAAAAATAAACATATTTTACAGTAAATGCATAGACTCTATCTGGACCACATATACATATTAGTGATACCCGTGAGTTTTCCAACACATCCGTATAGAGGATCTGTATGGGACTGGGGTATCTTACAACATGCATCATATCTGTTGTTGAAGGAAGGCATACATCCATGTTCATTTGGTTTTTAAATGATAGAAGACTGTTGACATTTTTTGGCAGGTCTAGCAGGCATCAGGTATCTCACTCTCTTCCAGAAGTGTGAGTTCCATGCGGCCGCTCCCCGCGACCCCTCCGGCCAACTGACGGGGGCGCTCTTCAGAATGAGATGCTGCAGACCAGGGGGAAGGTGTGTGTATCCCTGAGGCTCAGTCTTCCCCAGCTGAATCAGAATCACACTCATCTGCCTCTGGACCAGCACATGGTGGAGCCCCACCTAGACAATTGGAAATTATTCTTCAAAAAATAACTTAATAACTTTTTTTTTATCAACTTCTTTACCCCAACACATTGGATTTTATGTTACACAAACAGTGCAGGTTGTAACAGGTTGAGTTAATACTTCAGAGGTGGTGTTCTTAGCCTTAAAGCTATAAGTGCGTAACTTATTCATATGAATGAATGTTGTTAACTTTCAAGCCATCGCGAAAAGAGATGATCCAGAGTTTATTGATACAAGCCGAGCTCAGATTAAGTCTTTACTATCTCATCATCGTAAAATAACAAATTATAACCAATATAATTATTTAATGTCTTCAATTCATAATCTGCTCAGTGCTCATCTCACAAGTGCTACATCATTGACTTAATGTTTATTTCTGCAATTTATGTGTGAGACTCCTACCTGCCAGTCAAACCCTCCTATAACTGAGTTTTGGGACGATGCCGACTGTTGGTCTGTGGTCTCGGTCCCTGATTGTGAAGCCGGAGTGAGGATGACCATCAGCCTCCTGCTCTGCTTCATGCGGTCCTCCACCAACTCCAGGCGGTCTGTGCCATCAGAAAAGAATGCTTAAGAACAACTAGTTGTAGCTCATTTAAAAAATGGCCCCTTTGGTTTGTACTAAAAATGTAATTGTAAAGATTCCAAGGGGATTTAGATGAGGACTGTTAGAGTCCTGTGAATGTACACTGACAGCACCATCTAAAAGGAATGGTGTTCTATTGAACTATGAATCATCAGTGTTTTAGGGGAGTATTCAGTGGGGTCATCCATATTTGCTGTCTGGTATCTAAAAGTGTCTCAAAATATATAATAAGTTGAATTCTGACCTTCCCCAGGTATGTCATCCCTCCCCTGGATGAAGAGTCGATATCCACACTTTTCCTCCAGGACAGAGGGCAAGTTATTAGTGACGAACTGACAGAGTGTGTTCTCTGTGACCTTGTCCATACTCTGCATTTGGTAAACTACATAGGCATCGTACACCCTCGTATCTGGGGAAAACAAACATATTCATGATATAAAACAGTTTGTCCATGGACACAGACACTTCAGCATCATGGACAGGGTATGTCCATTAAGCTGGAGTCTTTATATTTTATGTCAAGTTTGTTTAGAAGTTATTGAATTGTTTCCTTCTTTTCCTTGCGATCATTACGAAACAATGCAGCTTCGTCACCACACACAGCCTACTGACGAGGGAAAACTGTGTGACTAATTATCCCAGCTGCTTTTTGTAAAGCAGTACAAAAAGTGCAAATCACATGTTAAGTAGGGTTGCCAGACATGCACACATTGTTCTTTCACATGTGTGTTAGCGGCTATAATGAAGCCTTGAGCCACAGGCCTTAAAGAGATCCTATTATACTACTTTTCTGGTCTTAATTTCTTGTTAAAAACTGCTGTAGAGCAACCTGACACGAATCACATCACAAAAAACTATGTAGATTTTCGGGACACTCTTCCTCTTACCCTAGCGAGCACAGCAGTCTCTCTCTACACACTGCTTTGAGCTTCTCCGCCCCCCCCCCCTGCTGCAAACCCCACTCCGTTGTGATTGGTTACCTTCCTTCCAGCAGCGGGAGATTTTCAGGAAGGTGGGGGCATGCAGCCGGAGCTTGCCTGAGCAGCATTACCATACATGGAAACATGACAGAAACTAATCGAGCGTGATGAAAAACTACCCGGAAATTTGAACAAGTTGTTTCTCGACTGGCTGCCATAGTGTTTAGTGCTCTGCATAGCCACCCCAGACGGTCAGCAGGGAATACGTCGAAATGCATGTACGTGATTATTTGATACTCTAGTATGGTTAAACATGACTATAAATCATTATAACAACGTTTATAGGTCATAAAAGTCGAAAAGTATCATAGGTCCTCTTTAAGCAGAGATGAACGCTGGCTGTGGCTCTGTGAGAAAAAAACACCTACAAGTAAAGCTAACTAATAAAGACTTTTAACAAAAATAATGTTTTTAAAGAGAGAGCTATCTGAGATGTGACATAAAGATCATCTAATTTATTTTAACTAAATCCATCCTTTGAATTCTTAAACTTCTAACAGATTAAAAAAAAGGAATCCTCTCTTTCTTACCTTTATTGTGACGGACTAGTGGGAAGTAGGGTCTGAAGCAGAGGGCCAGTTCAATAGCGAAGCACTTGACCAGCACGGCGGCAAACACACAGAAGGCAAACACACACACTCCGCAAATGACAAGTGGAATTATTGACTCTGGAAATCAAACACAAACATAACATTTTGTTGATGTTAACAAATTCCATAACAAGACATAACCAATAATGATTTGTTTCAGCTAACGCATATTTCCTGTGTAGCCAAAGCCTGGCATAGTCTTATGGCATTGAACAACAGACAATAATGATCCTGTCACTGACCTCTGTGCTTAAGAGTTAAAGTGGAATTTGCCGTTCTGAAAAGGCCCATACCGAGGCATTGAAACTTAGACTGGAAATCTTTCGCAGACACTTTTTCGATGGTCAGGATCACGGTAGAAATTGTATTTTTTGCAGCGTTCTGGTTGACTCTGATAAAGGACAAAGTTGGTTCATTAAATAAAAGGACACATTTATGTGGGTTGTGTTTTTAATCAGTGTTAAGCACAAGTGCAAACATTTTGGTGTGAGTGTAGGGTATATTACAAACATGTTACAACAGTACATACGGGATAATAATTAAATATTATAGTTAATTTGTTGTGAAGTTTTTTTCAGTTCTGCTGGATCAGGCCTACCTACTGGGGGTTAGATGGTATCCATTGGCCTGCTTGAAAGTGTCCCCATCAACAAGCCAGCTAGCAGTACAGGCACGTTCAACGTTAGTCCCACAGAAAACTGAGCAGTTCAGCTTGATCTCAAAGCCTGGAAAATTAAACAGCTCCCATTTAGAGTACAAAAACAACAATGTGTAAGTCCATCTCTTAATCATTTCTAACTGCATTCTATCCCAAGCCGATTTGTCATAAAATAAATAAAAACTTAAAAGGATGTCATTAATAAAATAGCTTACTTCTAAAAATAAATTTGGTAAATTGTGAATGAATGGACTACAGGGTTTAAAATGACTTTGACTTTATTGTACCCAAGGGGAATTATATATAGCCTACTGTATATATTTTTTTACAACACCGTACATTATGAACAACACACATACAGGTACACTTAGACAATAAATAACAGGAGTACGGCATAAAATGGAAAATGGACAAGGACACACACAAGACATGTTCCCGTCTCATGATAAGTCAAGTCAGAGTTCAAGGTTAGGTTCAGGATTTGTTAAGCGTGGTTTCTCAAAGAGGCCCTTGGGAACCTGCAAGTCACACATGCTGATGGGATGGGCTCATTGCTGCAACCTGCCTACAGACACACATAGCCTTGCTGAACAGTTCATTGGCACAACATTTAGAAACAGTAGATGAATCATGCCGATGTTAGTCATCTTTGTGTTCAATATCTCAACCATGTATGACCAAAAAATTAAGTACAGACATCCATGTCCCCCAAGGATGGATTGTAACATGTCTCCAAAGTACCTTTCCACTACATGAATTGCTTGTCTTTCCTTTATTGCTTTATTACTGTGAAAGGATCCCTTTTGTTTGTAACTCAAGCACCAACAATTTTGATAAAATTTATATTCACCAAAAACACAACACAATTCTAACACATGTAATTTGACATCAGGAATTGTTGTTTTTGCAGTGAAATGACAGTGCTGTTGAGTTATTTTGTGTGAAGTTTTCATACCTTCATCAGCAAACTGCTCCTTGTTGGTGGGAGAGAGGATTACTGGTGAACGATGCAGAACTGGATCTGTAGGCAAGGAACAAAGAAAAAAAACAAAATTAGGTCTCCATACCTTTTTCTTCTACGGGACATGTAACAATGATCAAATGTTCTTAAATATCTAATTTATAAATAACATGGTATTAAGGCTGTTCTATTACGTAAAGGTGTATATCACCAGGAATCCACCAGGAAACACATGGATGATGTTGGTCTGTGTATCATCAGTCTGCAGGTCAGTTAACCAATACGTTGATCTCCTATATTTGTTTTGTTGTTCACTACACAAACTGAAGGCTTATAAATACCTGAAAATGGATTTTTGCTTCCTCACCTTTAGCTATTAGCCTCCGGGAGCCTGACGACTTGTACTTTTTCTTATTGTGTTCCCAGGTGCAAATGCAGGTGTAGATTCCCTCTTTGTCTTTGGTATTATTAACCCGCAATTCAGCACCATGTCCTTCAAGTGATTTGGAGTCCTGCAGGAGGGACCAAAAATGTAAGGAGGGGACGAGAGCATTTGAATAATGAAAATAAGGAAGTAATAGAATAAAGTCATATAAGGAAGACATTTGGAAACAAGGATATGAGAAAGACTTGGAGGGGATGTGGAGATCATTTTAACATGTGTACTGACCACTTGCTCTAAACAGTGGGCCATTCCAGCAGTCGAAAATATAAAGGCATATATAGCAATACATATACTACAACCTATATGAATAATTATTTGTGTAAAATATAATGGAATATTTTTTTCTGTCATTGCACGGTGTAAAACAAAAGGTAGCAGAAATCCCCATGTTCAAATCAATACAAATAGCAATTATAAATTATAAATGAGAGAAGGGTAGAAAAGATAAATAAATATCAATATTTGAATAATATAAAGTGAATTTAAATTGGCATTTGCTGCAGAGGTCAATAAAGGATGATAGCTGATGCGGTCATGGAGACATTGTTATAAAAATATACTTCTCTACCCATAATCCCTGTGTACCAGTTGTAACATTACCCTATCCCTGTCCAACATGCACTTGTCCTCAGTCCCCTAAAAAAACACACTTCACTATACGCCAGATGTCACTGTATTCACAGGTGGCCATACCTTTTCCCAGGTGTAATTTCCGTTCAGCGCGTAACATGTAGATTCGACAGGTGATGGACATTCGATCTTATTGTCCATGTCCTCGTCAGAGCCGTAGAGGAGTGCCTTGTTCTCTGAAGGGCCTGCTTTGAACACTTTAATTTTTAAATAATATTCGGAACAATCTCCCGATGGGGGTTTGTGCCTGGAGAATAAATAATAGGTATCTGTGATTCAAATATAAG
Organism: Hyperoplus lanceolatus; assembly: GCA_026929865.2. NCBI lineage: Eukaryota > Metazoa > Chordata > Actinopteri > Uranoscopiformes > Ammodytidae > Hyperoplus > Hyperoplus lanceolatus. Next base: position 8,321,701 of record CM049405.1, on the reverse strand, counting down.
CCTTTGGCTTCTCCTGCTACCCTTCGGACGATAACACAAAGTAATATGTATGAATATGCAATGAGAAAATTATGTATTATGTGTAATTGTCCGGAAGAATAATAATAAATAAACAAATGAAATACTATAGATCATATTGATGTAAATAAAATAAAAATAAAAGTAAGAAGAAAAATCCTTCTTAAATTTTCCAAAATGTTTTTGTATTCTTACCTGGCAATATAAACACCAGAGTCTTCAGTGTGGAGGTTTAAAAAAAAGAGCGCGACACCGTGGTAATGTACCATCTCCTTCTCGTCAGTGGAGATATTCTCAATCTGGGAGTCATTTTTGTACCATGTGATGTCTTTATCGGGGAAGTTGCTGTGAGTCATAAAATCATGCACAAAATAAAATGCTTCACCTTCTAGTAGGTAAAATGACTCCTCACCATAGTCCTCGCATAGGGGTTGGTCTGATTCTGAAAGTGATGTGTGAAGATGTGAAGATATTGGTTAAAAGTGAAAAACACAATATTATGAACTCAAGGATATGGAAATCTGCATATAGATAGACAGAGGCTGCAACGATCACAATCTGAAAATGTGTTAGTCCATCTCTTAATGCTTTCGAGTACTCTATCCCGAGCAGATTTGTTCCTATTGAAGACATAACACTTTAAAAAGATATTATTAAACATAGCCTATAGCTTACAAACTTAATTCAAATAGCAGTCACTAGGGTTAGGGTTAGGATCAACCATAGGCCTATCAGCACAAAGAGTGTACTGCATATGTGGGTCAAAGGGGATACACTTCTTATTTGGTCATAGCTTCATTATATTAACTAAAATACTCATTGATGCGCCGCTGTCTTCCTTGAATTCCTCCTCATCATAATGTAAAACCCACCTGAAGATTGAGACGAGGTTATCCCCATGGAGATGAGAAACAGAAGTCTGAAAGTATCCATTTCCTGGGACAGACAGAGCACATTGAAAAATAAAAACAAATAATAAGCATTGCACATTTTGGCACACTTAGTCAAATGCGTTATTAATGCACATGTCAGCTATGTTGGCTATGCAGGAAACCTTCAACCACAATGCTGGTTTCTGAAACTACCTCCAAGTGCTCTTTCTCTCATGCAAAGATATGATCGTAACAGTCTCGAATGAAGTCTTTTGATAATGATTGTTAGAAGCCACGCCCACACATTAGAAGATTTAATCATGTTAAAATAAGCACGTCACGACTTGTTGCTGACTGACTGACTTTTGGCAGGATGTCAGACTGCCAATTAAAGGGCTTATGTCTCAGCAAGATTTAGAAAAACTTGTCCATGCATTTATCTTTAGTAGACTTGACTACTGTAACAGTGTCCTTGCTGGCCTTCCAAAAAAATCTATCAGACAGCTTCAGCTAATTCAGAACGCTGCTGCCCGAGTCCTCACTAGGACCAAAAAAGTAGATCACATTACCCCAGTTCTGAGGTCTTTACACTGGCTTCCAGTCACTCAAAGAATTGATTTCAAAATACTGATGTTGGTTTATAAAGCACTAAATGGTTTAGGGCCAAAATACATTACTGATATGCTGATACGTTATGAACCGTCCAGAGCCCTTAGGTCGTCTGGGACAGGTTTACTTACAGTCCCCAGAGTTAGGACTAAACAAGGAGAAGCAGCTTTTAGTTATTATGCACCAAATCTCTGGAACAAACTCCCAGAGAACTTGAGGTCTGCTGCAACTCTCAGTTCTTTTAAATCGAGTCTGAAGACTTTTTTGTTTCCATTTTAACCTGCAATTTTCATTTTATTTGCTTCTTTTATTTGCTCTTAAATGTTTTTAAATCGAGTTTTAATTTTTTATTTTTTTTTGCTTCTTTTATTCGCTTTTAAATGTTTTATAATGTGTTTTATGTATTCTAATCTTGCCCCTGTAAAGCACTTTGAGTGGCCTTGTGTCTGAATTGTGCTATATAAATAAACTTGCCTTGCCTTTCCTTGCCTTGCCTTGCCTTGCCTTGCCTTGCCTTGCCTTGCCTTGCCTTGCCTTGCCTTGCCTTGCCTTGCCTTGCCTTGCCTTGCCTTGCCTTGCCTTGCCTTGCCTTGCCTTGCCTTGCCTTGCCTTGCCTTGCCTTGCCTTGCCTTGCCTTGCCTTGCCGTGTGATATGCCTATCGGGTGGTTGGTATTTAAATATGCTTCTTTGGTATTCAATACACCTGAGATTACAAGGTGTATGGTTACAAACTCACACGACTACAGCAGGAGACGCCCTCTGTTAAGGCACATCACATGCAATAGATCCATTTGGGTCACAAGAACTGGATTGAATTTAGGGAAAGAGACTTCAGTCCAAACTGACACGGATGTGATCGGCCTACATGATGTAGGCGAAGATTGCCTCGAAATACAGTTAATTTGTGAATACAGATTCCCTAATAATTTTTAATTAGTTTGAAACTATGAAAGAGCAATTAAGTTAAATAGGCTATATAGAAAATAACTATTTTGTCAGTCAAGTAATTTTCATTCCAGCCATTCTACGCCCCTGTCCAAATTTCTGTCCAAACTTGCATTTTGATATATTTCCTTTGTTTTTACTATCTCTTTAATGCAATTTCTAATAGTCTTGATGTATGTTATGCCCCTGTAAAGCACTTTGAATGGCCATGTGTCTGAATTGTTCTATGATTAACTTGCCTTGCCATGAGATATATTTAGATGGACATAGATGACAAGCAACTGGCAATGTGACTCGTCAACTCACAATTCAAGGGAAACTGTTAAGTGAGAAGGTTGAATAACACTAACAAACTGTTGCACAAGCGTTAGGTGGAAATTGGAGGTTCTTCAACAGTATCTACATAGGAAAGATGATTTTTATCTTTCATGCAGCAAGTTCCTCTCCTGATATGACAAGATAAACACACAGTTCAAAACAACTCTTGAATACAATTTTCCTTTAAGATATCAGCAACATTGAGTTAACCCCCTAATAAAAATCTTCCCACTTTAAAATAGAATAAAAAATACAGTGGGGTTTATTAGGGCTTAATTTAACTGATAAAGCTGCACTTTGCTTCTGGAAAGAGATTTGACAAGAATGGAGTTTGTTTTGGATTTTCAACCTAGTTCTCTGAAGATCTCTGTTAGTTTGTAACAGCGAGTGACTCCTTTCACAGAAGGAATTTAATTCATTGAGAATATAAATGTATTGATTATAACAGCTTTGACCATTCTGCAATTGGGTTGTGTAGATACTTATAAATAACTAATCCATAAATCAAATAAGCAAACCTAACCCTACACCAGGCCTATTCAACTAGCGGCCCGTGGGCCGAATACGGCCCTTCTTGTTTTTTTTCTGGCCTGCAAGAGGTTGCCTGCAGACAAAAAAAAAAACTTATTTATTTATTTTTTAAGGAAAATTGTTGTCTGCAAATCTGGTTTGCGTGTGTAAGAACAACAATTGTCATAATGATGCGATTAAAAGTGAAGAAGAAAGGAATGCCTGACAAGTTTATTCCATTCAGCAGTGAGTTAACACTACCTTAAGTACCATTTATTTGTAGCGATTAATTGACATTATATGTTTTACTATGTGTGGCCCATGAACCCCCAGCGGTTTTCCTTTTCGGCCCACGTGTTAAAGAGGTTGAATAGTCCTGCCCTACACAGTTTGTCTTGTGTTTTTCCACTCCCCTGCAGGGCTGTTGTTGCATCATGCAGAAACATTTGGAATTTTATGTAAATTTACATTGATGATAACAGAGTGCTTTGGAAGCAGATTTGGTCATTTGTAGATGAACAGTGCTTTAAGTATTTGCTTATAAAAAGACAGTGTTTGCCAAATTCCAAAGAGCGTTTTTTTGCCCTTTCCAAAGATGATACATGTTTTATTTCTCTTCCCTTGGTTTAGATCTAAGTGCGATTATGAATAACTTCACTACAACTTAAATGTCAAAACTATGCGAAAGATTGCAACAATAATTAATGTACCTTCACCACTGCAGAAGAACTTAATAAGACATTGTAATAAAATCAATCGATTAAAAATAATGCTGTCCCCCTCAACATCTGTTAGTTTCCAAAATGTCCTATGCAGTTCTATAGTTGTGGTAGCTCAGTGACCTAGTTACCTGGCAGTATACTCACATAAACTTTAAATAAACATATACTCTATTTTTATAGTACAATGCCGTTTCAAATTGCCATACTCCCCTGTAATCATTAGAAGGTTTGCTTACCTTATAAAAGTGTGTGTCGTCAGCTAGAGTGGAATCGGACAAACTTGTGCTTTGCCTCTCTATGTGGTTTTATATCTTCTCAGCTATTGGTGAGCTCGACATCAACAGAGAGAGAGAGAAAGAGAGAGAGAGAGAGAGAGAGAGAGAGAGAGAGAGAGAGAGAGAGAGAGGGGAAGAGATATTCACATCATGATACGTCCATTCATGTGTGTGTGTGTGTGTGTGTGTGTGTGTATGCGTGTGTGTGTATGTGGCCGTGTGTGCGTGTTGTGTATGTGTGTGTGTATCTGTGTATATGTGTGTGTGTGTGTGTGTGTGTGTTTGGTGTGTGCCAAAATTTACATTATCCCAAAGAGAAGAGAGATCATGTTCTCTTGTCTCTCAGAAACTGCCTCCATGTTTACTCTTGAGCATTTTACCTTTGAAAGTATTCAAACACCCACTGTGTTCATCCTACAGTACATATAAATAATATAAAGCAGGCACTAGGCACATAGTGCAGTGGGAAGTCATACTATGTACACAGTAGACAGCACTGAGACAACACTAACGTCTGATGCCTCAATGCAGAGCAAATAGTGGTGTGTTAAGGATCTCTTTGCTATTGTGAGTATATTCAAAGTGTTTCAGAGAAGTTGCAGTGTTGCCTTGTCTTTCATCCGGGCACTAAGAAATATAAATATTTACATATGATCTCAAAAGGCTTAATCACAAATTTTTAGATTAGATTATTTTAAAGAACAGGATACTGTGTAATGAACATGTCGATAGCTCCTATCACTACAATATTGATGATCAATCAGCTAAATAATAATTCATGCTAACACACAAGGATGTGCATTAGGGAATGTTGGAATAATCTGATATGATGACAACATAACCACTTATAACTTGACAAGAAAATGAATAAGTGGCAATACAGACAAATAAAACAGCAATCAAAGCTTAAAAAAATATATCATATGAATTTGCAAGACATTATTTTGATCATATAAAGCTTATGAAAAAACTTTGTGTGTTCTTCTCTTACAAGAAACTTCAATATATATTAATCATCACTATCATATCACGTGTAAATATTAATAAATAATATCGTGAAAGAGTGTACAAACACTTAAAATGCCAACAAATCCTTTTTGAAATATCAAAGTAGATGAAATTGAAAAGTTTTTGAGGAAAATTAATTCAGTAACACTTAACAATAAAGGAGCATTAATTAACTGTTAGTTAATGCTTTAAATTAAGACTTAATAAGCATTTACTAAGCATTACCTAACTGTTAGTAAATTCTTAATAAACATAAACTAAGCATTAACTAACTGTTATGCTAAGTTTAATTTAAAAGGTATAAGCCTTTTTAGAGGTTTAGGTCAACTTCTGGTCAAGTAGATACCAGTGTGGACCTGCATGATCCTCTAATCCTGGCTGATCTGTCGTCAACAACACACTTTGGAAATCCCCAGTGATATTATACAGGACTTGCGGGAATGTGTCATGTTGTATGCCACACATAAAAAACTCCACTCAGTCAACTATTCCTGGAATTATGTAACGAGACTCCTCATAATGGCAGACTTCATCTTGTTATCGAATGGATGGTTTTCCAGCCAAATCATTCTCCATTGAGGATTCCCACTTAGTGAGAAAGTAAATGCCATTGGTTCCAGTTACAGGTTGAGATTCCACTAAAAAACCTCAGGAAGTTTCTGACTGTTAGTGCTATTCAACAAGGAAACACATTGACTGGATGACTATCTCAGGTTCAACATCAGATAAAATTAAATAAGAAGCCTTTATTGTCATTGTAGATACAACAGAATTTCAAGTGCCCCCACCCCTTGCAGTGATTTTTACATCACACTCAACACATACACATTTCAAACAAAAAAAGAAGAGCAGGGAAATTGTGCATTGGTATACAATAAATCAAATAAATAATAAATTAAGCTTGCATACCATGCTGTGAGGCAGTATGTCTGGATGCTCTCTATCACAGAGCGGTAGAAGGCCAACAGTATTTTTAGACAGATATTCTTTTTCTGTAGAACTTGCAGGAAGTGCAGGATGTTTGTGGACCAGGAGTGAATGTCCGTTATGTGGGTTCCCAGGAATTTAAAGCTGGGAAGTCTTTCCACACAGTCTCTGTTTATGTAGATGGGAGGGGGTCATCTCTGCACTTCCTGAAGTCCAGGATGAGTTATATTATTATTAGTAGTTGTTTCCTTTGTGTTGAGTGACAGGCTGCAGAGCATTACAGTGTCTGTCTGTGGATCTCATCGTGGTATAGGCAGATTCATCATCTCCTGAGATGAGTCCAACTACAGTACAGTTGTGTCGCCTGCAATTTTGATGGTGGAGTTGGAAGTACTGTTTGGGTGAGTGTGCAGTCTTATAGAGAGCACACAGCCCTGTGGGGTGCCAGTGCTAAGTGCGAGGGTGGATTAAAGATGGGGGCCCAAATTTGACAGATTGTGTGCGGTTTGTGAGAAAGTCCATAAGCCAGGTGCAGAGGTGAGTGGGGAGGCCAAGGTGGAGCAGTTTCCTGATGAGTATGTTCAGGGCCGCCCATAAGGGGTAGAAAGTGGGAAAGCTTTCTAGGGCCCAGCCACCAGGGGGGGCCCAGAGAGATTTTTTTTTTTTTTGCAGATTACTTAATTTAGCCAACCTTTATAAAGGTGTGAACACACCAAACGCGTTGGGTGTGGTGGCGGCGTTGAAAAATCCTACTTTTGCATAGGGAACCATTGGTTTAGGTGCGATGATGCGTTAGCCACGGTAAAGCGGTGCTTTGGGCGCGGTAGCCGCGTTACCAAAGCATCACCGCACCATCGCACCAACTTTTAACGCTCCATCGCGTGACGTTTAGCCGCGTTGGCCAATCAGCGGTGAGCTTGACCCGACGTCACGGACATCGGCACGGTGGAAGGATAACACAGAGGCTGAGAAACACAGAGGAGGAAATGTATTTGCGGCTGGCTGGTGATATGAAGCCGCTCGGGGTTGGGTTAGAAGACGTGGGTAAAGTGGGCCAGGAGAATGGGCTTCCTGGTTAATTCAGAGAATATGTGCAGATTTAGCCGATAAACCAAGTTAGCACCGGTCGGATAGTGTTAGTTAACTCACCCGGTTGTGTGCGGCCACCACCTCCATATAATGAACCCAAACATAACGGCTAAGTCCGGGGAACTTTCACAACGAGTACAGCGAAGCCTAAGCCAGCCACGGTCCCCTGTCACAGCCAGGTAGGGAAATGTAGGCTACTTGCCTTTATTTTCTACTGCCCTGCGCACAATGCTGCTGTAAATGTGTTTGGTATGGTGCTGCCTTGCTGTTTATGTTCATTTCCGAGTGGCGTGAATCTGCAATGCTGTTTTAAGGCTATTTGTTCCGTTCAGTTGCTGTTTATTTGTCTTTTGGCACAATTGTTGGCCGTGTTGTTGTTGTTTTTGTGCGGACATGATCGCTGTTGTGTCGGGTCGGGTCTGATCGCAGCCATGGTTGATCAGGGGAATAAATATATCGGGGGGAGACTAGCTGCGTAGCGTTGGGCACGTTGAACCATTTTTTGACACAAAATTACCAAACGCCAGATCAGGTGCGTTGGGCGCGATGGCCACCGCACCCAACGCGTTTGGTGTGTTCGCACCTTTATGAATGCTATATTCACAAGAGAACTTTCTATAAAAGAAGACATTTTATTCATTGTTACTTGGGTAAAATATATCACATTTTATATTAAACTAATAGTATCATGGGTCGTTTTTTCCCCCTCAAAACCGTTGCATGCATTGATGATGAGCAAGCTAACCTAGCAAGCTCAGTGATGCCAGGACCTGGACATAAATCAGGGTACCAGAAAAGAAAGGAAAAAATGGAACTTTCAAGGGCTTTAGACCCCCGGAAAATTCCTTAATATCAGTATTTCTGCTAGCAGAACTGTATTTTCAATTCAGAGATAGTGTGATATTTCATCAAGTTTTGAGGTGTCTTTGAAATTATTCTGTTATTATGTTATCTATTATTTTCTAAGAAAATCAGAAAATTACATATTTAGCCTTTAAATGAAGGTGGCAGATGGTTGTTATACTGATGAGGAAAGCTTCTGGTAGCAGTGCTATCATGGTAGACCCTCCTACAGCATTGGTGTTTCTAAAAGCTTACATCACAGTAAATGTTACCAAAAATGTGCCAAAAAGCAGGTGCAGAGATCTTGCAAGAGCACAAAATTTCCGCTCGTGCACAGCGCGCGAGCATCGTCCGTGTCTCTGCCCACTATTATTTCCAGTAGCCCACCCTAATCTAACTGGCTAGAACCGGCCCTATGTACAGGTATGTGTTTATGTAGGAATAAGCGCATCATGCACATTGATACAAGTTCACATTTTCAGGGGCCAAGTCATTTGTCGGGCAGGCCTGAGTATGTTTGGAATGAAAATGTGAAAGGCAGAACAGTAGTCAGTGAAGAGCACATGTAGGTCCCTCTGTGCTCCAGGTGCTCCAGTGTTGTGTGGAGATCTATGGTGATGGCATCCTCTGTGGTCCTGATTTCCCTGTAAGCAAATTGATAGGGGTCCAGGGTTGGCAGGAGGCTGGCAATGATGTGCTTCTGCACCAGTCTCTCCAGGCACTTCGTCCCAATGGGAGTGAGTACGACGGGTCTGTTGTCATTTCGACTGTCTGCAGCTGACTTTTTGGGGGCCGGGATGATGGTGGCTGATTTAAGACAGGGTGGGACAACAGCAGTAACAAGTCTGTCAATTTGCTGTAGAATGCCATGTTTAGTTTGGCTGTGTGTTGCTTATTGACTACAAGTTATCTAGAGAATGTCAACTCCCACCATTGGGCTCTCAGCATCGGTTGACGTCAGTGGTAGGCCCTGTTGGTGAGAGGACTGCGGGCACAGGGGAAAATATCACAATCTCCCTTTAGAGTGTTTTGAGTTGAGTCAACTACTCAGAACTACTTCCACATGTCTGAGTAATAAGGGCAGGGCTTGGTGGGGCATGCTCTCTTTTGTGTCACGTTGTCCGATTTGGGGCAAATCATGACCTAATCTGAAGGAGAACATTTTGAAAATAAGTGACAGTTTTTCTGTGAAGAGATCATAAATTGTGTGGTTAGTATACAGAGCCTGGCTTGGGATGTGTAAGGACTTCTTCCCTGGGGAATCCCTTAACTGAAGTGTGCAGGGATCAAGGACTCTTTGTATTTCCAATATGACCTCTTTCACCTTGGGTTGACTTCATCACGAGATGTTAAACTGTGTTTAAACCATGCTTGTTTGAAACTCTCGACTCGACTTCCTGAATATTATGTATCTGAGTGATATATAATGTGGATAACTGAACAGGGCTTTCATCCATCTATTTAGTGCATATTTTGTTTGTTGCTGAATACAAAAAGTTTAGAAAAAATATTGAAATATCACAAACATTTTTTATTGCTCTATAGAAAAAAAACAAAATGCAAAAAAGTGAAATGGAACTGGTAAATAAATAATGATGTTGAAAATAAGCACGTGAATTACCAAAGAATAGCAACAGACTGATCTGTGGGTGAGACAAATGAACCAAAAATGCCATATTGAATTCTAATACATTTTTTATTTACCATTTGAGCTTTGAAATGGTAGCATAGGGTGACCCCAGCGCCGTTGAGAGAGTCTCTTTTAACGGCGCTGGGGATACTTTGCTTCACCCTCTTCTTCTGAAATAATTGAATAGCACCCAACCAGAGAATTGCACCAGCTATTGTTTATCCAAAAATTGGGAGGGTACCAAACACCAGTGGGTTCATATGAGTGTTCAGGGTGAATATGGACACTGGAATGTCTTTTTCCAGACACCAAGATTACTAACTAAGCACATAAGTACTATGTGTAATTTATTACGGCAACTAATGCCCAACAGTCAATCAGTTAACTGGTCATTGTTTAAGTTTATTTATTTTAACAGGTTTTGATTTCATCTCCTGCTTACAATACACCACATTCAAGGATTTAGAATCAGCATTAGATATAATACTCAATTATAAAATCAAGCAATAAGTGACATTAAAATGGATACACTCCAAACAAGACCCAACCTAATGATTAAGTATCTTGTCTCAAATTAGCAACACATTTCACTCAGTCACAAATACAGTACTTCAGTGAGACAACATAAGGTCCTACACTTGTTGGGGATTATACCCTGGTGTTTAGCACACAGTACATCAAAAAGTAATATAAAGACTAGGGCTGTCAAGCGATTAAAAAAATTAATCTAATTAATTACAGGCTCTGTGATTAATTAATCTAAATTAATCGCATACTTTTATGACACTTTTATACCTGTTTATAAACAGCTGTATAGCCTGCTAGTCTCTCTCTCTCTCGCTCTCTCTCTCTCTCCATCTCTCGTAACTTATGTTTCCACAACAGACAGCGCTGCACTGCCACAGATGCTTATGCCGATTCATTCATCATCGTCGTACTCATAGGCAAAAATATTGAGAGACACACACACACACGCGCACACACACACACGCACACACACACACACGCACACACACACACACACACACACACACACACACACACACACACACACGTTTACGCGGACGACGAGACAGCTAGCAAACAAAATTGAGACACGGGGAGAACGATTGAGAGATACTGTTTTGAACCTAGCCTACATTGTTGCACCCACTCAATCAATAATGCACAGACACTGGCTGCGGAGAATAAAGTAAGATGTCTTCCTACCTTCATGCTTATTAAACCGTCTATAGAGCCCTCGGCGCCCTGTTTCTCTCTTTACTTTTCTCCCTTTCACCCGCGCGGGCTGTGTCTGCTTCAGGTGCAGCTCGGTGCAGCTACGCACCACTTTTGCACCGGGTCAAAGGGCATTATAGAAGTGCGATTAATCTGCGTTAATTTTTTTAATCGCGTTAATTTTTCTGTGATTAATTAATCGAAATTAACGCGTTAATTTGACAGCCCTAATAAAGACAGGTGTAAACAGTCTGTGTAAGGAAAATAAATCTTAAACACTCTGCAGACCAATCCACATCAATCTCATAAATATTCAACGCAGCAATTGTATTAATATAAACAAAAAAATACTTTATAACTAATTATATAATATATCTAGTCTAAAGGAACTCATTCTTTCTTCAGAGAAGAGCTGCAACCTGTAACATTAGCTGGCCTGCACAAGGACTGTGACGTGTTAATAGTATGTCTCAATAAAGCTTGAGAAAATTGTCAGATATTGAACACAGTTTCAGAACAGCAATGAGGTCAAATCGGTAAGTGCAGGTTTGATGTTGGACGGAAACACTAAATGCATAATGTTTTCTGGTGAAGTAAAAGGAAATGGCAGCCGCACATGTGCTGATCTTCTGCCTCACAACTGTGTAGATGTCTGCGCTCTCTACATTCTGTTCTGATCATAATCTAGCTACTGACACATGATTTAAACTGTTCTTTAAAGGTTTTTCTCTCTTCTTCTCTGAACCATTTTGTCACTTTCAAAACACATTTCTCAAGGTGGGGAAGAAAAGATAAAAGGGAATACTAAAATCAAATGGTGGAAGCCGTCGTTTACCAAACCACAACAAACTTGAACAATTTATAAATTACGTAAAAAAGCATAAGTAAATGATATTGTTAACTGCTTTGTTTGGGATCAAACAAGAAGTTATGAACCAAGGATAATGTCTGTAGTTTTTTGAAACAAAGCTGTAACATTTGTAAAATATTCTTCTTTTGCACCAGGAAGAAATCCAGCAGATGTCTCTCTGTGCTGGTTACACACATTGTGCAGGCAGGAAGACAACCTATGATGTTTCCTAGTAATCCCACAGTATATGTGTCTGGATGCCATCTGGTCTTCCAATGCCCCAAATAAATAGTGTTTCCAAGAAAGAGACTTGAAGGTATGTAACAATCAAAGACCCTGTTTCCACCTGGCATTAATATGTGGTTCTGAGGAATCCGATCGTTATATGTAAATGTAATATGCTTGTTCACACCTGGCCTTAACAATGCGTCTTCTATGCGCGTTTGCGATCCGGATTCGAATTCCCTGCGCTGTATGGAAATCAGCTCGTACATCATTTCCGCTTATACACTCCATCTTCAATGTTTTCTGTTTTCTGTTGTCTGTTTACCTGCAAAGGTGCGCTTTTATGACGTGAATTGTTGCGTGAATGAGTACACGTTTCCGCCCAGTCACTCGCCGCAGTTGAGTGGGCGGGGCCTAATGTGTATGAGATGCGCATACGCGTTTCCACTGTTAATGGCAGGGCTGTACAGTGCGACAGTTTTGATCGCATTTGCTACTGAAATTGATCACGTGCGATGATGAATACAAGTCCAATCGCACTAGTGCTAGTTGATATTGAGGAGAGGCTGTCTTTGAAACACAGAGGAGAGATGCACAACACTGCCTAGAGGGCTCTACATTAACACTCCAAATGCGGGTAAATGTAGTCTTAGGCAAGTAAGTCATTGAGTCCACCCTTCACTTTGGCTGGTGAAAGATATGTGTCCTCGGGATCTGTGCTCGCGCAGCGATTCTACCGAATAAAAACTTCACCAACGGTAATAACCGGAAGGAGATTACCGCAGTTAAGTTAGCGTGTGTGCAAACAGAACATTTCCTGTGCGCCTTCACGTTAAAAGCGTGTTACTAGCCAACCGTGAGTTGAGTTTTATTTTGAAGCCTGTAAGAACAGGAAGTTAGCGCTTGACAGTCCTGCAGTGCTCTAGCTAGAAAGGCAACTCATTCAGCTGTAGAGAAAAGTCAACAGTAGTCTAAAAACAAAGTCTGAAATAAGCCACTGAAGAACAACTCCCAACACATTCACAACAACCTATTTAATTTATCCTAAATTGTACCAATATGTATAGGCAACTTATGTATTTAATATGCTATGTTTTAAAGTTTGGTTTTAATTAACAAGGACATTTTCTAAAAATGTTTATTATTATTAATATAATAATTATATGTATATACAAAACATATATAGATATAGATATTATTTTTATATTTTTATGGGGAAAAATAATTCTGAATCAGCAAAAAATTGCAATTGGCAGGAAAGAAGCTTTTGTCTAAATTGCAATCAGTGCACCCCTATTCATTCTTCTACAATTATTACTGCACACACTAGGATATAATATTAATTGAGAATCTCAAATGAGACCAAGATGACAGGCTCAAAGGTAATTACAGTGAAATGCAAGGGTTAAGGTTATGCAAGTTTTCTATCATACTTTGTGTGCTACCAAATTTATTTTTGTGCTACTGAATTTTTTTGCTTGCTAGCACCAGTGCTACCACCTAAAAAAATAAGCATACAGCCCTGAATGGGTATGTGGATAAGTGGTCTCAAACCACCTCCGAATGTGGATAATTTCAATGCGCATTCAATGCGCATTGAGCGTGTTTCCACCTGTAGTTAGCGCGATCGGATCCTAAAAACCACATATTAATGCCAGCTGGAAACAGGGTCAAAGTGTTTATGTAGGATCCCGTTTGTGAAACTCCTTAAAAAGAAATCACTTGGTCTATCACACAATAGTCCGGAGGCTCCTTGAGGGCACTGAGGGCATGTGGTACCTCATACTCTTCCAGAAGTTTCTGTTTGAACGCAATGTGGTTAGTCTGTGGGTTTCAAAGGAGGGCTTCTTCCACTTCAGAGCTCCTTGTTTTCTCTTGATATAGCGCAGAGACTCTGACAGGCCACTGTAATCCACTGGACCACCTAGAGCAGCATAGATTGTTGTTGAACATACATTATTTTCAATATGTTACATACTGTATTCAATATGAAAAAAGACGGAAATATATAAGTGGTGTATAATTTAAAGGCTTAATTATCTGTACAATGGTCATTGGTCTCAGATTCAGCATATCAGTCTCAGATGTGTGTTGCTAGGTTGACCCAGGTTGAATCAGTTTGACATGTGAACACACTATGGACATCCCATGATGAGCTAACTGCGTTGGAGAAGGTTTGATGGATGTTTCAGCTGTCAGTTATCAAATTGATCAGTACTGACCTACCCAATACCAAATTAGAAATAAGCTAACTAGGCAGACTGGGAAGGTAATGCATTGCTTCCATCCTTTTGTCATAGATTTTGGATTTGCTCTGACCCATGGTTAGTCTAAGTACAAGAGGATATAAAAAAAGATCACCTTCATTGTAGCACGCTGTGGTAACCAAGTGTATCACTATAAGCTCTATCCAGGTGGTGCAAATTAAAGGCTCATTCTTTTTTTGGTTTGTTGAGGGAATATGTAGTGTGTAATGAGTATCTTGAAGTGCATTGTATTGATATGTGTTTCCACTTTTTTGGAGCACTGTGTCCGTCTGTGCGGGAGTTCTCGCTGGTCTTTTCTGGTCAACCTCATTTTGGATGGGGTCTAATTATCCCTAGGTCCTCTCATCTCCAGCAGACTTTTTCATGTGTCCCAATTTTACAAACCTTTGATTTGATGACTACATCATCAGGCTTCTTCGCTAGGTTAATCAACTTTTTAATCCCCAAATTACTTTTTCTCAAATGTGTCCTGCCTGCTTCTATATTGTAACAATTTCACTTCTGAAGAAAAGGAGGGCTGAAGTGGATGAATCAAAGACAGAAATTGTCCTCACCAATTTCCACAAGAATCACTCGAGGGCTGTTCTGGGTTAAAGAGTCATAAAGGCCAACTTTCTGCTCATAGCACAGCTGGTTTTGATTGTCACATAAGGGCACTTCCTCTGTTTTGCCATAAATGGAGGGATTTTCCAAAGGTGACAAGATCATTATCAGTCTGCGGCATTGGCGCACTGTAGCAGCAATTGCATCATGCATAGCTGTAAGAGATGAAACACAGAAAACAAAACAAGTCATCACTTTTCCTTAGGTGAACACCTTATCTAATCAAGTTGTTTTTTTTAACCAAAGGCAGGACATTTTGGACCTCATCTAATGATTATTTTACCAAGCATATTATCTAAAACGCAATCTGTATTTAGACTACAGCTCATTTTCTTTTTATGTTATTGTTACTCTATGATGCCTATTAACAAAAGGTGAAGGGACTGCCGATGAAAGCTTTTAAACTAACTCGGGAGCATTTTAAAACATTTTACTGAATGTACACTGTCCTTTATTTCAAAAGAAAGAATTTGAATTTGAATCCGTTACAAAGATGTTAAAAACCAGTGACATGCTTGACTGAGGCAGTAGATCTGTTAAATAGTCACCAACAAAGGTAGTGAGTATCCATGATTTTTGGTTATTTGTGACTAAAACTCACCTTTATCTACCTTTATGAAACCAACCAGATTGAGTGTCTGTTCCATACCTTGTCCAGGGCAGTCGTCCCGTCCTCTGATGTAGAGGGAGTAGCCATGTTTGTTCTCCAGCTCCTCGGGCAGAATCTGCAACGCAAAGCTGGCCATCTCAGCTGAACTCAGGGTGTCCTGATGGAGAACGCTCACATAGGCATCATAAAGCTTCCCATCTGGAGCTGTAGAGAAGACAACACTCTCTCTGTGAAACTTAAGATGAGCTGAGAATCTTTTTTTTTAAATCTGATTTTATTCTCTTCTCTTACATTTATTTATATTTTATTACGATTATAAATACCAGTTGATTTTGATCATTGTTTCCTTTCTTTATGTCGAGCAACAGTCGACTTCCTCAAACATAAACTTTTTAGGTGTTTTTTTCACCTTTTTTGGATAGTGTTAAGCACAGAGTTTAAATGGGGAGAGAGAGGGGGTAAACATGCAGTAAACAGCCCGGGTTGGAGTCGAAACCGGGTCTCCTGCAACAAGAACTTTTGCACTCTCAGTAAGACACAGGGGTGCCCTGTAGTTTTGGTTCTTTGTGTTTGTTGAGTGCAGGGGTGTAAAGTAGCGAATTACATTTACTCGCGTTCCTGTAATTGAGTAGTTTTTTCGTGTACTTGTAATTTTTTAAGTGATTTTTAAAACCTATACTTTTACTTTGAGTATGTTTATTTTGAAGTATTGTACTTCGCTACATTTTATATCACCTGCGTTACTGAGTAAAAAATAGATAGGGAAAGGAGAGAAAAGAAAATAAATATCGCGGGGGGCTTTTATTTTTACGGCACAATACCGGAAACTAACACAGAGAATGATCGACAGAATCATTGCGACTAAATGATAACAACAAACATTGCTTCCCTTTATCATTAAAAGAAAATAATCCTAGTTAAACTGTCATTGTACCGCATGTGAAGACGTGATGTTTTAAAAGCAGCAAACCTTTCATCCAGCCGTGCGATCGGCCCCTGCCTCACCTGATAGTTTAGCTTTCAGTTTAACAGTGCAGAGTAGGATGGAGACGGTGCGTGTTGCCGGGAGCTTTGAAAAACTTCCAGAAGACGGCAGAAAGTCAACCATTGCTCGAGAAGAAAGGTAAAAGTAATAGACTAAAACAATGTGCAAGATATGTTATGCGCGGACACGCGAGTCAGATGATATGCGCGACCGTGAGAGAGAGAGAAAAAAAGTCATGCGACGACCCAGCTGCACCTCAAATCATCACGACCAATTAGTTTACTCACTTTAAGTCGAATCCAAGTGGTCTATGACCAAGCAATAAAGGAATAAAAAACACAGGAAGTTTAAAGCTCCTTACTCTTGCCACCACAACAGTCATCAATTAAGAACACTGTAGCCTACAATGCAACTTGCTTATTCAGCCAGCTCCATGAGATACATTAAAATATGCCCTCACATTCCTGCTAGCAAAAGACATGCCCTATCGACAACATTTGCAACGGTTTATTTTGAATTGTGATTACACAATGTCAATCAAAATAATCATGATTGTGATTTTTGTCAAAATCGAGCAGCCTAACCTTGCAATTTCCATGGTTTAGATCAATTGTACACAATTACATTATTTGAACTACAGCTACAGTCTGTTTAGGTCTGTTGACCGGTTACATTCCCATTCCCCCATTAACAGACTATTTGCTTCATATTTGCTTATCTAAAGTATAATGACACAGTATACATCCATACATGTGTGGTGACATGATTTATTTAATTTGTGCACTTTCATTTGTAAAAGTGTTGCATTAATTAAACAAAACTAGTTTGAGATTTATATCCCCTTGTCTATATATATAATGTCATACACAGAAGAGACCCCTGCCCCCTCCCGCTGTTAAAAAGTAACTAGTAACTTGTACTTTAAGTACATTTTAAATCAGCTACTTTTTCACTTTTACTTCAGTAGATTTTTAGACTAGTACTTTTACTTGAGTAAAATTTCATCCAAGTAATCATACTTTTACTTGAGTAGAATATTGTTGTACTCTTTCCACCTCTGGTTGAGTGCTATGCAATACAACGAATAGGAGAGTTCCTAGTAAATCCAGTCATCCTGTCATCCATCATCCAGTCGGATAATTCCAGAGAAAAAGCACACCTCGCCTTGATAAAACACCTACCTCGTTGTTTGGCAAAATGTGTGGACAGTTTCCTGTAGGCCAACAGCAGTTCTACTTTAAAGAAGAGGAATGCAGCAACCAGCGCCAGAAAAGCCAGGGAGGCAGTGAGGCAGAGAGCCACACTGGTGTAGAGGGCACTGTGGTCCGCTGGAGAGAGGAAAAGACAAGACCACTTCACTCAAATCTACAGTTTGACTCGAGTTAAAGGTGGAGTCAGCAAATCTGGAGAATGAGTGTTGTCAAAATCAGTTTGTCTAAATCAGTGAATATCTCCACACGATCCGATACCTGTACTTAATTAATGTTTTGTTAATACATAACCTAGGCTCTGTAAACTGGCATGTTGCTTGCTATGGTGGGGCCCCTTGGTTTACATTCCCTTTGTTTACATTCCCATTACAGGGCCAATACAGAGGCTAGGCTGTGTATTAATGCCAGATTGATTGATGGATTTAGTCATCAAGCCTTCTCCAGAATCTCTGATTCTACCTCTGAGGTCAGGGCTTGGTTCATGCTAGTCAGTTTTAAAACTATTTGATTTGTGAAAATTAGAAAGTATGTATCGATAATTACACATTTAAATTCTGTTTACAATGTGCATACACTGATATATAAAGATTTAATGATGATGCAACCTGCATTTTTAACTGAAAGAGTATCTGAAATGTCCTCATGGCATTAGTACAAAACCCTTTACAAAGCCGAAGCTGAAGTTGATGTTACCGACACATTATTTGATGTTTAAAAGAAAAGACAAAAAAGAGAAGAAAGTACCTTCCTGAAGCCGCACAAAGCCCAGTTTTCCTCCAGTTGGGCTCGTTACATGGCAACAGATAGGGACATTCAGGAACCACCGTTGAACTTTAGAGATGGACAGGGTGGACTGACCATACACCTTGCCTCGCTTGTGAGTACTTAAAAGGGACAGAGGCAATCAATCAACCAATCAATCAATCAATCAATCAATCAATCAATCAATCAATCAATCAATCAATCAATCGTTTAATCAGGCAAACAGCATATCAATCAGTCAGTTGACAAAGGCTGCAAAAAAGGACGGCATTAAAAAAGAAATTGTTTGTCTTCAGACTTTTGTTCTATTCTACAGAAAGATACATTTTGCATTTAAAAGTGTTTTAAATTATTCAATTATGGCCTTCTGCCTTGTCCAGGGCAGTTTTAGACTTTTTCCCAAGAAGTGTCCATGTGCACGAGGAAACAGCTTGACAGGAAGACACTCACGGTTCCCAGGACTCGCTGAGTTCCTCGTGTTCCTCGGTGTAGTTCCAGTCAACAGTCCAATACATGAAGACCTCTAGGTCCTCACTGAAGCCTAGGTAGGCCTCACACTTCAGCTCCACTCTCGTACCTGGCCAGCAGAGAAGTTAAAAAACAAAGCAGCTGTTACTCTACACCTCCCGGTGTTTTGGTGAATTTATCTATCGAGTAGTTACTCTTTAAATCTCCGACACTGTTATCAGTCGAAGACAAATTCTTAAAACAATTTAAGAAAGAGTTTGATGAAGGTTGTTCGACCGAAACGCCTTTTCCTATTGAAAAAATGTATATCAGCGAAATCAGCAAAGTTTTTTTCCCATAGGTTTACTGGGCCTTCCTTCGACACATCTGCCATCCACTCAAGTGTGCAGCGATCTTTTTTAAAACTATTTAGAGGTGAAGTAAGCGGTTTATTTATGTTAATATAAGTGTAAAATCGCTCTTTATTCATACAGTCACTTACATAATGTTCACGTTTCATAAAGCCGATCTCTCAGTCAGCTACTTTGCATGTAATCGGCAAATAAACTTAATGTAGTATCCCGAAATTTTTATCCAATCAGAAGAGGGAACGCTACAAACCGACACTCGTCTCACTCATATATACTATATACACTCCATGGTCTCACTGCCGGTGCACGCCAGAGCAACAGATGGGTGAATGTGTATGCGCCTACAATGGCGGAGCAGGTAAAAATCCTTCCCAATGTCTGTTTTGATGGTTTTTATCATGTTTTATCACACTTGTGGATCTGAGATGATGCTAGATAACTTGCTGCTTGAAGACCGCAGTGCATTAATGTGGTGACGTAGGGACGAGCGAGGGGAATGCTAACTGCAGTAACTGACAGGAAGTTAGCTAAAAGAACCATTCCGCTTACAGCTCCTTTAAGGAAAGAGTCTCAAACGGAGGCATGTCAGAACCTTCACGTTTCCTGAGAAGCTAACGTCTGACCAAATTAAGCAACTGATTAACTGACTAACACCCGTTTCAGAACACTCTCTATTTTCTGACTTGATTGACACCAAAACTTGACTTCTGTTAGGTTAAATGCATCAACTTTTATTGTTGTGACTTTAAATAATCATACAGTGGTGAAATTGAAGGTACCCAAAGCAATATGATGCACAGTAATCATTCCAAGTTGAAATAGACAGTATTGTTGCATTGTAAGGATTTGGAGAAATCTAGGTCGTCATCAGGAGAGAGAGGGTTTTAATATGAAAGGCACACTATGCAGACAATATAGAAGCTTAGAAGCTGCTCACAGCATTCTTGATCAGTATTGGACTAGTAGTTCCCAACCTGACTTATGATACCTTAGATTGTATCAATACCTATCACAGGCTACAGCCTGTTTGAGCAGATCAATCCTAAATCATTTTTTTTGTCGGATTGGATTTATTGTTACACATTTAAGAGTCTTGAAGAGGTGATACAATGCAGTTTTCCTAATAAAACAAAACGTTTGACAAAATAAACTATTTTCTTAGAGATTTTACTCTCTTACTCTTACAATTTAAACTGACATTTGTAGAGATCAGTGTTATCCATTGGTTTTTAAAACTCTACTTGAGATTGAAAATGCACTTATATGATTCCTGGGGGGAAGCCCTTAGAGAATCACTCTTTTAAGTAAACTGTATTAATCCTGCCTGCATGTGACTTCTTCTTGATTGTTAGGAGGACTGTGACATGTCCAGCCTGTTCATTCACTTTTCACATATTCAAATAGAGAAGAGGGCATGAGTAAAGCTGCGGTAAGAGGTGAGTCACATTTTAATTAGATGACAGCTCATGAACTCACATCCGACAGATATACAGTATGTGTGTGTTACTGTGACAGTGGCTGTAATTCTCAATAGTGTTACTTGCCTACTTCAACCATGACCACTTCCTGTTGAGGGAACACCACATAAGGCTCTGCGGAAAATGTGTCTGTAACCACCCAAGACACATATGCAGTGTAAGAAAAATAATATGACATATTAAAATCTAGAAATAAACTAAGAGGATGTCTGTGGGAAGTTACTGTGGCTTTGAATACAATGAGCCATTGATAAAACAGAGAAAACAAAATAATGTCTGGTCATTTCCAACTTCTTGTAAGATAACATTATATTTTGCTTCCAAATCAGTAGAATTGAATAAAAAATCATCGTAATATGCTTAATCATTCTCCATCAGCGATTCAATCTGAAGACAATTCAAACTCAAGTGAACTACGGAACATACCATTGTTAAAAGTCAACTGGGTGCTGCGTGCAGAGGTGTACTTCCTGCCGTTCAAACTAATGTCTACCAGACATGTGTATTTCCCAGCATCCTTTTCTGTTGCTGGAGGCAGTCTCATGACGCCATTCTCATCCACAGAGAAAGATGGATCCACTGGCCTGCAGTCCTGCACACAGAAACACAGAGCGCATTTATTTTTGACAGCGAGGTGATGATAAGGACACAAACTATATTTGTAGTGCGCTTTTCAAAAAGGCAAGGTACAAAGTGCCTAACGCAAGGCAACAATTTAAAAGACAACCAAAAAAAATAATTACAACAAAATTCAGACAAGACAAGCAAAACGCTTAATCCAATACTCATTCCTGAAAAAAGCGGAATGACTAACTGATAATGTTATCATCAGCGGATAAGGCCGATGTTTTTTTGTTTGTTTTTATACAACCTTGAGGCTACTTGGATGTCAGCACACTTTATTGTATTCCTGGTGTGTACAGAAGGGGGTAGTGTTGCATTTATCAAGTTAGAATGTACAGGACGAATGGCAGAAATCCCAAATCAAATATCAGTTTTCAGCCAGATATAAGACATTTTAAGTCACATACACTGAACACTGTGGCTAAATAAAGCAAGAAGGCATACAGTTAGGGAAAAAAAACAGTGCAAACAGCCTATGAATGTCTTGGAGTTGCATATACCTTCATCCATCGTATATTTCTTGTCTTATTAAGTCTGAAGATCTCTTTCTGTTTGCAAGGAAGACCTTCACTAGCTCCTTTGGTGATGGATACGGTCTCAGATGGATCAGGACACTCACCACTGGAGACTGACACCCCATACTTCATTCGTGATAATCCCGTCACACCCCTACAGTGAAAGATTTAGACAGTCAGGCAGCTGAATGACAGGCCAACCTGTGCCACAATAACACAATGTATAAGACTTAATATCTTTTGATTGGTTTAAAGGAGTGTACGGAACTAAATTGCCTTTAATGTTCATAAATTCCCTCTCTACATACATTTATATATATTTTTTTTTTCAAAAAATAATGTGGATGATTACTTGCTGGATCTTATCAAAGTGATCATCTAACTGGGTAATATAAGCATTCACTTTTTGGAAGTTGGCTAACAGAGGCCCAGACCAAACTACAGCAAGTAGTAGGCTCAAACTAATATAGTGTATAATACAACAATCAACAATTCATTAAAGTTGTTTAGTTTTGGGGGAAACTGTTTAAAAGACTTGTTGATTCAACTGTATGGTCATTTTGGATGTAGCTTGGGGTGCTATTTAGCTATATGAGAGACACCTCTATGTTCTTTTCAAAGCAGCTTCAAGCTATTTATGCAATCAGAATCAGATGCAGTCAAACCATCTTAGTCATGCAGGAGTTCCTATACCTTTTCTCACAGGTGTAGGTTCCATTATGAGACATCTGCACAGGTAAAAACCACAGTGATCTGTCTCTGACTTCCACACCGGTGGGCAGGCTCAGGTTGTGCCAACCCTCGTTGCTCCAGGTGACGTTGACGTGAGCGTCTGCATTGTAGCAACGCAGCAGGAAGAGTCGGCCAACACTCACGTGGTAGGTGTCTGTCTCTCCACTGTGGCCTGGGAGTTACAAATGGAGACCAGTCATTTGTCATTCAATGCCAGGAGTTAAACATTGGACATAAAGACAGCTCACATAGACATATAATTTCTTGCTGTAGACATTAAAAGCATTTGTCAGATATATAATATAATGTAATATAATATAATATCAAAATGACTGTTAGCAATGATGACGACATTCACTACCCACACTTTTAAAAAGTTGTTTGGAGTGAAATGACTGTTCAGAAAGGCACTTAGACCTGTCTTAATCCCTGTGATCAACTCTTAAATGCTGTAGGTATATAAAGTGTAGGTATATAAGGTATAGGATATTGGCAATTACCAAAGCTTGGTATTCTTTTCTTTTGAGGTACTGCCCTTGTATTCCTGTATGAGTGCTATATCCTCATGCATTTACTCTCACAGCCACCTGGTGGCATTGTTGCACACATATTGGTATGATGCATTCATGTAACATCAGCAGGATGGGAAGAAGGAGATTGTGTTACAACATGAGGCATTTAGCCTGCTATAGTTAATCGATAAAGCACAAAAATAGATGACATGCCAAAATAAAAGAGGAAAATAAAAATATAAAATTGTCTTTTTGTAGAGATTAGTTTAGGCCAGGCCTGATAAACTGTAGGATATAGGCTACAATTACATTGCTGCATCGTTCTGTAGGCCTACCTGTGAATAGTATGCTACTGATTTCTGTTAACAGGTGGTATTTCTCATTCAGTTCCGTTCTTTTGCCATCATGATGCTATCCTACATTTCCCTGATCTCCTATTTGTATTAGCTATGTCAAATAGAAGGCTAAACAGGTTTTGACTCACGGATATTCGTATCTATGAGTTCACGTGAACGCTGCACGAGACGTGTTACAATTGGCGGGCTAACTATGAACTAAACGAGAAGGCTAATTAGTGCATTGGTGTAAATGCTGGTTTTACAATTTACAATTTAGCACACCAAGATGAACACTGAGACCTATGGCAGTGGATGCTTCTGCACATAAGAACTCAGAGAACAACAAACGTTTTCCAGGTGAGTGAATACCTGCTTGAATGTGTAGGCCTAATCGTGTATGCACAGAGTTTCTACATCTTTAAAAATACTTATAAGCCATTGAATTCATTGATCTGAAATAAAACCTTAATTGGTAGCTTATTAAACTGTCTTCCATCAATCTTTCAAAAGTCTAACAAATTCCCAAGACAGGGGAAGTAGGACTTAATTAAATAACAAATTCTGACATTGTATTTGAAAGACTCCAATTGATAGCAGCACATATTTTTAATATAAATGAAATGGCCACATTGAACACAAGAGCCTTTGAGTGATTCATCTCAATCACTTAAAAAATATATTCCTTAATGAAAGAAAAAAAAAACAATCAGTTCCAAGTATTTTGAAACCAGCCCAGTGATGTTGTAGGTTTAGTTTGATGTTGTTTAAAGTTAGGTACATAACATGTCAAATAAAATGTTCTCTTTGTTCCGCCAACATTGATAGCTAAAAATTCTTTAATAAAGATTTGTAATGCTCATGCGAGACAGATGCCGCGTGAGCTTGGATGCTTTTGTGCTCAATACAACCTGTTGTAGCATTCTCTAAAGTACAAGGAGCGTACCAATGCTCAAAAGTCAAATTTATTTCTATAGCACATTTTAAAACAACATCAGTTGACCAAAGTGCTGTACAAGATACAATACAAAACCACATATAACGTAAGATACATGAAAATTAAAAATTAAAAAAACTTAGGAGTGTCAAAAGCTCAACTTGTGTTAAGGCCAATGCAAAAAAAAAAATAGTCTTCAGCAACGTTTTAAACTTGTCAATAGACTGGGAAGTTCTCAGACACAGGGGAAGACTGTTGTAGACCAAACCACGTCCTGCTACATCGGTCTTCTACATTTCCATAAACCATGGATGAAAGCTGGTAAGTTAGATTTTTTATATATACTGCATGCGTATGGTGCTAGCTCACTGTTGTGTTCTGTGGTTAATTTGGCTATCATCAATATCATCAAGCTTATCACGACCAGAGTTCTAGAGGTCTTGAATGATATCTTATTGTGAGCTACCACATTCTGTTGTAGCAGTTTACGTATTTTTATCATATTGTTACTGGATTGCCCCTGTGTGTCCTGCTCAGGGGTACACAAATTGTGAGAAATGTAAATTCTTAATAGCCTTATATAAATGTTGCACCTTGCACAGCTGTGATGTATGAGACTGACCAAAAACCACATTGCTGACTCAGTGTTATCAGATTGATTGCACCAGTTTATTAATATCAAACATAAGCCTCAGGAGCTAAATTAAGAGCTGAGATAAATGACCGTCAATTCTTAATTCGATATCGACCTGTTTCTCCGGTACAAAGTGTTGTCATTGACACAGCACAACACAAACCTTGCTTCAATTATCTCCCTCCACTGACAGTTTTTTTAGTTGTTTGATTAGAAATTAGATTTTAGGAAAGCGTATATTTTTCTGCATGTTTTACCCATTCATCAACCACAGATTTAGGCTCATAGTTTTCATTACTACTGTTATGCATTATTATTTTCTCTTGTTTCTTTTTTTTGTGGACAGCACACACCTTCGTTGACTAATATGTCATGGATGTAAGAGAGTCCTTGAGGAGAGTTTATAAATGTGTCCCTTCTTCCTTCTGTTGTACCACATACTACGTGAGCAAAATTGGCCAAGCTGCAGTACACTGCTGTTGTTGTTTTTAAAGGTTTTTGTTACAGTTTTCCTCTCAGTCCCAAGTCCCACTCTCTCATTGTCTGTCCTCTGCATTGTTCTATCTGTCCCTGTCTCCAGCCTCTGCTCACTTTCCCCAGGCCTTGTACTGTACATTTTCTTCTAACTCCTGATGCCCTCAGGCCTTTCGACCAGACTTCCGCATTCACCTGCTCACCAGTTTTCCCTTCTCCTCCTTAGCCACTCACTCACGTTTACCAGCCCTGACTTGTTTCAGTGCCATTTCATTTCAAAGATACAAAGGCTTTATTTTTCACATGCTCATACAGTATGTGCACTGTGCAGTGAAATGTTGGTGTGGCAGACTTGGTACTACTGTGCAAAAAAACATACAATAGAATAAAATAATACAATAAAAGTTTTAAATGAATATATACACAATATTTACCTGCCTGCCAACCCACCTTCCAGTACCTATTCCTGTAAAGCCTATTGATCAATAAATCATTGAACTGCATCAATATGCCTGTTCTGTCTGTGTTTGGGGCCTTCCGCTGCTACCTGCTGTTCCCACCATGACAGTTTTATAAACCTTAGCATTTTTCACAGATCTTTATAACTTCAGCTCCCATATGAACCTGGCTTTTATTGTGCAATTTCACAATGAGTAAACAATTTCCTTTGTGCCACAATTCTGACGTCTTTCACGGAAGGGACTTCCTGGAGACTCAACCATAAAGATATGAGAGTAAATGTTTGCTGTTTATGACCTATTTAATCAACCACAGAGGCTTACTGAAACCCACTGACCTTAAAAACTCTCCCAAATTAACGTATGTTAGAAATAATCTTGTATCATAAACTGAAGGTAGTGAATATGGCCTCTCATTCTCACCAAGCCAGATGTCTAACCTTAACACTAAGGTCTGGTAACTGTCTTATCTTTCCAGATCTTACTATCCTTGTCTCGGCACATTAGCTTAGCTCGCTTATCAGCTAAGCTGTCGCATGTCGGAAACACACAGCTATGCTACACTTGTCATCTATACCTATGCATGTGAATGGACAAGAACACATTTTGAAATTGAGTTTGAGGTTGTAACTAACCTACTACACTACTTGTCAGCTTGGAAAGGGATTGTAAGATTATTACGTAGCGATGCAACATAATTGTCATAACGTGCAGTTTGTCCGCACACAGTATATTTTAATTATTATTCATTAGAATTTAAGCACAGCCATAAGATTAGCTTCCCATATTATTCAGGTCCTAAGAGTTTGATGCTACGTTTGTTGTAGTTTGTGAATAAATCTCAAGATTAAAACATATACATTAAAATAATGTATGCCATGAAACTCTGCCATTTATTTAACTTTTGCCATGCCAACCAGCCCCATAATTCTCACTGACTGGTTTTGGGTTTTCTGAAGTAGCCTCAATCCTATTTCTGTATTGGTAAAACTGCATTTATGGCTGAATCCACAAAAAGTTTGTTTCACTGATGATCAAAGATTTGCACAAGACCAAACGTCCATCTTGCTGTCAGTGTTACCATAATATTGTACTATTATACAGCAGTTGGTTCTGAGCGAGTGATCTGATTGGACGAGAGACCTTCTGAGCGTTCTGAAAGAGTGCTGATATTAGCGAACAACATCACTCGGACTGTTCACCAAACTGTAGACCAACTGTCAAAATCACTCCGCGGCTCACTGATGAGCCGGAGCTTCACTTGTGTGTTATCTGTGTGTGTGTGTGTGTGTGTGTGTGTGTGTGTGTGTGTGTGTGTGTGTGTGTGTGTGTGTGTGTGTGTGTGTGTGTGTGTGACTCCGGTTGACTGTGGCGAGTCTCTCCCCTGTGAGAGGGCATCGCTGCCACACACAGACACAGACGGAGACAGTGTGCGGTAGTCGCTCACACTCACGTTACTGAAGACAGCAATAGTGTGTGGAGATAAACTCAGGCTGCTGAATAATACGAGCGCTGCATAGCTTTAGCCTAGCCTAGCTTTCCCACCTCATTGTATAACGTTACTTCCCCAGGGCCGAAATACACTCATAAACTCTGGGAAATGAAGCGTGGGGGTTTGGATTGGGCAGCGGACCTTATTACCAACTAGATTAAGATCCGCCGTTCCGTTTCTTTGGTGATTTTTACGGGACATCGGGCCGCCGTGGTTAATGTTACCAGAGTAAACAAAGCAAGACGAGCTCACTCGCGTAAAGTTGTTGCATAGCAACAGTGTTGCCAACTCTTCAGTAAGGAAAGTAGCTATTGGCTGTCCAAAAAGTCGCTAGAAGTCGCCAGATGACGTCATCGCCTAATTTGCATATTTATAGATGACGTCATCGCCTAATTTGCATATTTGTAGACAGGGGTTTATACAGTAATATTTGAATAGATGAGGTTCTAGTGTTATGAACGTGACAATCGCATAAACAACCAACGTGGTAATGTTAAGTCTAGCAGTAATCATACATGCTCATGGTTTAAAAAAGCACTGCATAACATTTTGAATTGCACTACTCGTAGACTGTAGAAGAGGTGGGAAAAGCTGCTAACTGCTAATAGTGATGCTAACGGAACACGAGCGGAGAGGTGTATCTCCTGCTCTGACCGCAGCTGGGAGGGGCTGCTGCGCGAGGACCGGGCCGTCTGTCAGTGCTCTGTGACGGGGGACGGGCCGGGAGGTTCCCGCTGCTCGTTGAGAAGCGTTAAAAGTGATATTTGCTTCGGCGAAAAAGTCACCAATTACACCAGAAAAAGAGCTAGATTTGTCGCTTGTCGCTTTTTGAAAAAAAAGTCGCCAGGGGGGGCTGAAAAGTAGCTAAATATAGCGACAAAATCGCTAAGTTGGCAACACTGCATAGCAACGCGCTCCGCTCTGACTGCTGTTGTCGAACTATTTGTGTTGGCGGAAGCAAATACATTCTTAAATGATTAAAGATCACATTTTAAAGTTAACTTGTGAATTTCAGTTGTAAAACTGCTGTATAAAAGCAATAGCACACTCGAGGTCGCATGTTGTCGGTCTATATCAGCACTGCTGTGTTTCTCTCCGGCACTCGGCCTGCGGCCTCGTGCCTACGACCGAATCACAGCAGTGCTGATATAGACCGACAACATGCTCCCTCTCGTGTGCTATTGCTTAAATAGTGTATTGTCAGGCCGTCTCTAAAGAAATACAACTTCTCACATTCAAGTAGTCGGTTCCCTAATCTGTTTTATTGTAGTTTTCAGTTATCACAGTTGATAATAATACTGTATTTATCATCAGTGTTAACATAGCTTTCGATAATTTTGCTTTGTGGTGTTTTTTTCCCCGTTCAATAGCCTATGACACTTTTGTCTTAAGAAAAGATATTTGAACAGTATAACGTCATTGCATACGTTTTGGAAATATTTTTCACAATCATGTAACAAACAGCTCATTAAACAAGTAATGCTCACGCAGGTTTCTCAATTGCCAGTTTAACTGGTCATGAACAAGGAAAGCACTTTTGCAAAAGATGCCCCGTGCTTTAACTTTTATTATTTAACAATGTCCATGTCTTCTGAACTTTATATCTCCACAATCTACTTTTCAGAAGTGTTAAATAGTTAATGAGTTTTCAGCTTCACTTAGCCTATGTGTATTTCTGTCTTTTCCAAACATATGACATAACACAGCTTGGAATGAAAGACTATTGAAACCGAAAATGGGAGACTCAGCAGATAATACATTGAACAATTGGGCTGCGTCCGTGTGCTATGTACGTAAATGTCATGTAAGCAGACAGAGTCTGGATTTAGTCAATAGTTTTACAGAGGCTTTTCTTAGTCTGGAGAGGGGTGAGAACAATTGTTATACTACTCACTGTTTGCCACCGTGAAATCCATAGACAGCAGTGCAGCCAGCAATATCCAGCTTTTTGCTGACATGATCCTCGTCTGTGGGAAAAAGACAGGTTACATTGCATTGAAGTCCTGTGTGTCTTCTGAAAACATAAATGTTCTCAGCCACACTGACTCTGAAACAAATAAGGTTGCTTGACACATTTCCTGGCGGCTGAACTGGCTCAACAACTTCCAATAAAGGGAAGTGAGATTTGCAGGTCAGACAGCTAACAATAGGAAGGCAGGGAAGAAACACGCACCCTGTAAAGTCCAAGGAACTTCCATTGATTGTTGTTTATATGAAAAAGTTCAACAATTTCAAAGAGTGGTCTATCTTTATCTCACAATCTTTTATCTCCTTCTATTTCATCTCTATCTTGAATGAATTGACTCAGCAGTCTTTGTCAATCATGGTAGTAGTTTTGTTCTAAATTTGCGATATGCAATATTCTCATAATACTGCTTGTGTGAGTTGTACTCATGTTGTGTCCTGAATAAATTAGAATTAATTACTGTAGTTACTCAGTTGTATTGTATTTTAACTTAATTGTAATGTGTGTGTATTGTATAGTTTAAGCAGTCACTGTCAAGGACTTGGTTGAATCAACAAATATTTTGGTTGTAGGCAATCTAGAAAAATAGAAAAGGGTACCACTTATTTTAAGACAGTACATTATATTTTTTTAATGAATGAAAGTTAATTATTAGAAGATCTTTTGTCACTAATATCTCTTTTGCCGAACAATCTGGACTGACTATACCATTAGAGCATGTATTGCCCAGTTAGACAAGTTGCCAAACTTGTCCCTTTTTATTAACCAAATTACTGTACATAAGCAGTACATTTCATACAACACGCAAATAGCAAAAAAGACTAAATGTAATGCCCAAATTAACCTAAAAGAGTGCTTAACCATAGATTTTGTTTTGGCAATGTCTCGTATATCCTTTTTAAGTAAGTCTTACTGTAAAGTGCTACCTCCAATAAGCAGTTGAGCCACTGCAAAATGAAAACATTTAATAAATGTTGAGACCTAAACTGACACTAGGTAGAAGGGTAATGGCAACAATATAATTATTCTAGTTACTTAAAATGTTTGACGAGAAGTCAGTATGGAGTAGGGCTGGGCGATTAATTGAATTTCGATTTCGGTTACAATTTTGGCTTCCCTCGATCATGAAAACAAGATAATCGTAATAAAACGGTTATTGTGCGGCACGCCGGGTCATGTGTAGTAAATGCAGCGCACCCTTCTGTCTCCACCTGCGCTCCCCCCGCCCGAATACTGTCGCTTTCAGCGATTCCAGTGCAATTGTTTATTCAGCATAAAGTTAAAACGCTCGTCCAGGATGTTACACCGAAACACAAAAGCCTTGCACGATTGAAGCAGCGTTTCACTCGGTGAAACATGGTGTGAGTGAGACACTGTGATGGCGGTGGGTAACGGTGTCATTCACTGTGAGAACTTGACGGTGTGAGCCGCCGCGCAGAAAAGCTCTGTGGCTTTACGGGTAAAATGATAGTCGGGGATTCCTGCACGTTAACGTTGTTGAGGGGAAAGGCTTCCACTTTCTGATTGCATTTCTCGAGCCTGAATATATTGTGCCATGTCGGCAAACTATCTGCGCGACGAGCAAATATACAGCGAGACGCACCCCCTCCGTTAGTTTCAGTCTACAGACTAAAAAGTTACAACCAGCACCTAAGCATGGACTTCGTTTAAATAAAGCGTCTAATTTTTATGATCAGCGCTCTGATGCAAATTCTGAAGTCTGAACATTACGGTGTCAGCTGTGGTGTAGTTTTTTTTACAGAAACTCAACATGCACTGCAAAAAAAGAGAAGGCAATAAGTCGATCTTTTTGTAGATTCATAGCCTACCTCCTCATATAAGTCAAAGTACAAATCAATAAATGGTTCACAATCACATCCCTAGTAAAATATAAAATTTTACTCTTAGATTTGAAGGTTTTACTGATTATTTATTTTGTGTGGCTTTTTAGTTGTAGGCTATGTTTGAGGAGCACAATTGGGAGTTTTGTTTATGTAATGTTGAAAGAATTGGCTGAATTTTCATTGTGGTGCATCCCTACAATGACTAATCGTCTTTAATAACCGTGATTACAATATCAATCAAAATAATCGTGATTATCATTTTTGCCATAATCGAGCAGCCCTAGTATGGAGTACCAAAAGGATATATTTTAATATTATGATGAAAGGATGCACTGTATGTAAACAAAACAAATACATAAACTAGAAAAATGTTGAGTAAATATGAACCAGTTTCAGAGATACTGGCACAATGTATAGAACAATTATACTAAAGAAATAATACAAATAAATTAATAAAATCATGTCAACTCACAATGCACTACCAAATACAGGAAATTATTAAGTTATTTAAATTAAACTTTAATAAAGATCAGACTCTGGCTGTAATTGAATTACAATGTTAACTCACCGGTCTGGGTGTTCAGTCTTATAGATAGCTCCTTCTTACCTGCACTAAGCATCTGAGACTGTCTGGGTTTCCCCTCCTCCTGTCTTCACATAATTGTATACAGTTCAACTAACCCTTGCATGAATTTTCCACTCATGAGAAAGAAGTGCCATTTGCAGTGTAGGTGTACCACGATGAATCTTGCTCCTCAGCTCAATAGAGCTTTGGTTCATATATAGGCCAACAGACCACATTTACTTTAGATATTAAAGTGACAGCGGTATATTCATTTGTCTTATCGCATATCTCCTCTAAAGATAAGATACCACACTTTTCACGGGTCCAGGCACAGGAAATGTGTCTCATAAATAACATTTAATAAAAATAAATAATACAGTTTTAATAAACCATTCCCTGCTTGATCTGTTTTAAAAAATAAATAAATAATATAATCTTTATTTCAATAAAATTAAAGAAACAACAGTACATTTGATATCGATATCACTTTTTCCTGCTTGAGTTTTTATGATACTGTAGGTACTTTATTTACATAATTACACTTTCCCTCGTACATATGTACATTTTACAGTTCACTTTGATAATTTCCTCTTGATAAGTTCTGCTTTATCCATATTATTCTTCAGTGTCCTCATGCCAGTGAATGTTTGTTCATTGACTGATTCAGGCAATCCCAGGATGGCCCCCTTGATCGTCATATCAAATGTGAACTAGCTTAGTTATGTCTTTGGCCAAAGCATCATCCAAGTTTTCTGGATTTTTAGTATAAGCCGTGCATGGTGCAATTATTGACCTCTTACTCTCAGAAATGTGCTTCTTTAGAAGATTCATTATTAGAAGCTAAAGGGAAAATGAACTTGTTAAGGTACATTTATACTAAGAGCATTGTTGTTTGCACCTGTGCTGTAACCTTGACCCGGAGCTTGTACCTCAGGGATTCTCTAGAATACATTATAGCATCCCAACAGCTGGCATATCCCATCCCCATTACCCAATCATATTTTTTTTGATTGATTGATTCAATTTATTTCAGACATATCAAAATTTACAAAACAAAATGAAAAAAAATTAAAAAATAAACAAATAACATATTGAATTGATATGCCTGAAAAGGAGTAGGAAGAAGTATAACTTATTTAATCCTACCCCTTTTCCACAGCTCAATAATTCATATTTATAATAGCTTCCTGTGTTCCTTATAATCTCTTTTACAAATCTATACAATTTGTTATACTATATTTGATATTTGATATTTTATATATGATATTTACAAATCCTTACAAATATACAACTCCATATATCTATATCCATTATATACTTACATCTATACAAACATATATCTATGTCCATTATATTCATTTAAACAATCCATATATCTATATATTTGTACAATCCACATATCTATATCTACATTTATACAATCCACATATCTATACAATCAACATATCTATATATATATAAATACAAATATTAATACAATATGATGCACCATATTTACCCTTTAAATATATATATACAATATAAATATATACAATGTTTTACATTTATTTTTTATTATTACTATTTTTTTTTTTTCATAGGTTAAGAAGGGCAGTTTTCTCAGGGTACGCCGCCCTCTTGCCCCTCACTGGCATATGATATCTCATCTCCTTCCAAAACCTTGTGGAAGGGGAGAGGTAGGGCGAGAACTGTGTGTCATTTCCACCTTTTTCCTCCTTCATACATGTCCTCCACCTTTGTTTTGTCCTCAAGTTCTTCCACCAACACACAGCACCCTGCTTCTTCCTCAGGTGACGCACTGACTCTGGGAAGAGAGCCATCTGAGCTGGGGTGATCTCTTCTAACTCAACCAGAAGCACCTGTAAAGCAGCGCTCAAATTAGAATCAGGGTTGACTTTGAACTAAGAATCACTGAAATGGAACTAAAGACATTTGAACTGCATTGATAAAACCATCACTGAATCATCCCACATGGTTCTCTTTTTTTTCTGGCAACTTTTGGGCAGATCAAACTGACAGAACTGTATCTATGATCTACGTATATATTGTATGTCCATCTTAAGTTGTTGGCTGACCTGTTGGTGAGCTTGTCATATCAAGGAAGCCAATAGTCAATAGGGATACTGCTGTTATTTCAATTTATCAGAAACATATTTAATCAGTAAAGCTGGGGTGGAGAATTTGGGGAGAAAATAGCAGTTGGGATAGAGATTTGAATCCAAATACCTCAACTGCTCCACTTGTTCTCTTTGGTCCCTCTCTATGGTCCCTCCCTAACACGTTCTACACCAACAACGTTGGTGCCAAAGTGAATGGACAGCCCCAACAGCCAATAAGAACAGAGAATCGGATTTTTTTCTTTTTTTTTCTTTTTTAGAATCGGAGCCTCGCTCTGATTGGTCAAAGTGTACCGCTCATGTTAATTTTGACCAATCAGAAATCACATACCCCAGCTTTAATACAAACAAACAGTAAGGTAAAGATTAAATCAGACTCTGTATAAGCATATACCCAATATTTAATGAATGCATATTGCTGCTGGAATGGTAGTGTGTTGAAACCATAAAGTAAATGTAATGCTGCTTGTAAAAAAAATTCATTTATAACTCCACAATAGTTCTGCAGCTGCAAGCATTTGGTATTTTGTAGAGATACACTTTAATCTTGTTTCCTCACCTTGAGAGATCCTTCCAGCAGTGTTCTGTGCATTGCTGCCACACACTCCAACTGCTGCCTTTCGTCTGAATATACTTCTTCACTTCCATCAAAACTCATGTTGTTACTGCTGTCAGTGGTCTTTATTTCACTGGTATCGCTGATATCATTACTCTTAGAGATGTTGTTATTATTGTTACTAGTGCTGCTTGAGTGTCTTTGGCTGATGAAAGTGGAGGCGGTGTAGAGCAGAAGGAGGCGGCGACTGGCCTGTATGTTCTCTTCCACTGAGTCCACAACGGCTGCAGGGAGGAAACAGAGTAGGAGCCATAGTGAAGTTTATAATTATTTACACAATTAAAGACTAAATGATCAGCCAAATAGCAACTTTTCATTCTTACTTTTAATATTTCAAAGGCTTATCAGAGTTACAGTAAAAAAAAAACAGATGGTCTTTATCTCGTCTGTGGATTTTTGTCACCACTGTATCTGGGGCCAGTAATGCAATGCTGTCTCCACCGTGTAGGTAACTTACCTTTCCCAGGAAGGCAGTCACGGCCTGCTATGAAGAGTTTGTAGCCACAGGCCTTTTCCAACACTTGAGGCAGTGTGTGAAATGCAAACTCCTCCGCTTCCTTGCTGTATCCGATGGCAGAGGGCTGTGGGTATGCCACATAGGCATCATAGAGCTTTCCATCCAAATCTGACACAGGAAACAAAGAAGATCTTATTAAGGCTTTTTTCAGTGGTGGTTGCTCCCCAGACAAAAAAGGCATTAAACCTCAGGATCTGAAATACAGGTCTCAAGTTATTCTAGAAAAAAGTATGAAGTCAATAAGTCTACGTGTGTACAGTGGTTTATTCTCATTCTCAAGTACAGAGATGCAACTCTTTCATGATCATGTAAAAAAAACTATTTATAAAAAAGTATTTGTTGTGACAAACTATCAATCTGATATAGGCAGACAGCTGACATACATTTAAATATATTGAGTCAGTGTTGACCTCATACTTAAATGGCACAAGTCCCAACAAATGGGACTTTATCCTTGAGGTGTGGCCAAAATACACGTAATAAACATTTTAATGCAAGACCATTTGCTTTTTCTTTGGATTATCTGCCCACATTGTCTTGGTTAATTAACCAAGAGTGAAATGCAGACTTTTTCTTTACTATCCTCATAACCTTAAAGTCAGATTTTGAAGACTTCATACCAATGCTCTTTAGTCAAAATATGAAAGTTTAAAGTCCTGACTGTTAAAATGTTTTACTCTTGCAAAATCAACAGATGACATTTCATCAGAAATACTGTAGGCAGTCTTGTGGTTAGTGTGTTTCCTTTTTGTTACTGTTGACACATTCAGTCAGGTATAATGTAGAGCTTAGAATCATTGTCTGTTGCAAGGTCATAGCGTCACAGTGGGTTTTTCCATCTTGGATTGTAGTGGGTTTACTATAAGGGTTTTTTCTTTGTGAGCTGACATTATCAATTCATTGCATACAGTATATAATAAAGAACACCCTACAAATTACCTTTATCTGTATAGAAGACTGGAAATGCTCTCCTGTACCACAGCACAATGTCAAATTTAAAACGGTAGTAGATGATGACACTGGTAATAAAGAGAACCATCACACCACCAAGCAGGAATCCAATGTGAAGTATGAAGTTAGGATCTGTAGAGATGAATATCAGACATACAAGACATAACATTTTAGGCTGTGATTCCACTATGGATGTGTTCAGTGAACTGGGTGGTACTGTGTTATGTGATGGTCACTCAATAATTCTAAATCTAAGTTATTACAGCTCTGGCTGTTCAATTGGTTAAGATGCCTGACTCTCCAGACACATGAATAGCATATACACAATGTATATTTCAGATCTTTTGTGAAAATTATACACTGTCTTCTTTTTTACAGCCATTTTACAGTGGTGTCTTTTATTATGGTCATGGGTCTGTGGTCGTCTTTCGATTATACACAAATTTGTATTTACCATGAATTTGCCTCAACTGTGACTGACTATTGAAGGTGAAGGTAAAGTGTCAACGTACACCCTCTACTGGTCATTTTTGTAAAAGACAAAAATGTAAAAGTTAAATCATTAATACTGTTAGAAGAATTATTATTAAAAACCCAAGTGTTTTTGAATAAAGAGATCTGAGTCAGGCAGTCTTCAAAGCAGGAGATATTTACTTGCAAACAGCAGCAAGGGTAAACAAATGTTCCATGTTGGGTACATGGTTGAATACAAAAACTGAACAGAAATAGCACTGATATTTATGGTCCAAAAGTTGTATATGCGAAGACACTCGGTTTGTGTGTCTGGCCCTCAATTTTGCTTGCGAAAGCAGAAAGATTTTTAATTAGGCAGATATTCCCAGAAACTCATATCAGCAGGTGTTATTCTTCATACAATGTCTGAAAACAGAATATGGGAGTCATTCACTCCGCCAAAGCTTCCCCATCAACTCTCAACCACTGTGCACATGAATGTGTCATACATCTGTATGTGCCAAATTCTTTAGTCGGCAGTTTTCTTCTTCAAGGCTAAAAAACAAGTAATCAGCAGATGTTGTCCTAAATGCAAGTTTAGCAAAACTCTTTGGAGTTCTTTAAGTTTACTGGGACAAAGTTCAACAGGCAGAATGCTGTTTGAGCATTAAAATATTATACAATCATAAGGCAAATTAAATTCCGTTAACAAATACAATGTTTAAGGCAAACATGCCCAAATTCAGTGGTTACAACTTCTCAGATATTAACATGCGTTGGTTTTCTTAGCCTTCTATGATATAAAACAGAGTGTCTAAGGATTTTTAGGATAATACAAACAATATAAGGTTTCAATTTGGTCTTTTGTCTGGACTATTGAATTTCCATTAATCTGTGTTTTTACCTGTTGGAAGCAGAGTAAAATATCGCTGAGGTAAACCCCTCTCACTGTATGCTTTACAAGTGTAGTTGAGGTGGAAATCCTCTTCCCTTAGTTCAGAAATCATCAGCAGTCTCTCCAACCATACACCTTTAATAGGAACATCCTGGCGCCACAAACTATTTGAAAGAGGGGGATGACAAAAAAGGTCATGCAAAAAAACGAGTTTAAAAAACCATATAGATAAATAGGAAACTAGCTGAAAATTATCAACTTTTCAGTCTTCCATGCATGCTACCATGGGAAAATTCTAAAATATCAAGGGAGAGATCCTTTTCACTTTATTAAAGAAGATAAAAATCTCTGTTCAAACTCAATTTAACATGCTATAATTCTGCAATTTTAATGTGATTTTAGTAGATTTCATAAACATTCATATTTTTCATACACCAAAAGCAGTAGAGCAAACAAAAAAGATAAAAGCAAAGGGTGCTGACCGTTGCTTTGAAGTGTAGACACGATCAGAAGGGTCGGTATTGAGAATAAAATTGTCTCTCACCAACCAAACTATATCAATCCAGGGATTCCCAACACAAGGTACAAACACCAGGCACTCCTTGCTGAAATTGGAGCCTTAACATGCAGAAATAATAACATAAATTATACTAAATACAATTGCATCTGTCAACATATTTTTTAGAACATTTTGCAGACAGGGACTCACCTATAGGTGCCTTGATTATTTCATTTGCTGGTTCACGCACTTGTGGTGCCAAAGAGTACTCCTCTGAAAAGACAGACCCAATTAAATACAGTAACAGAGGTTCAGGTTGTCTAATCATGGACATATACTGTCAATAAACAGTAGCTCTCTTTGCAGTTTCTCTGTTGTTAAGGGTCATGGGAATGATTTCCACCTCTTGTCAGCCTGCTGTAACCTTTGCTGTAGCTTTTGTGTTTCTCACTAGTTATTGCTTGTGATGTTGGTGATTTAGAAAATTTAAGGATATTCCACTGTGGGAAATACATGTTGTAGACAAGCAACATGAAGTCATTTATGTAGTCACACCCAAGTTCTTATCTTTGTTCTCACCTTTGACCTGTGCATCGATGGTTTCTGAAACAGATCCTGTAATACCACCGAGAGTGAAGGTCAAGGTACAGGTGTAAAAGTTTTTGTTTTGAGGTTCCACTTTGTCAATCTTCAATTTGGTTTTATCCCTGTAGGTATACCTGTCAGTCCCATCCACTATGGGGTCACAGCCCTTTATGAGGATAGGAAACATTAAAGTCAGCCTTTTTGACAATGATAATGCTTACAATTACGCTCACGTTAATAAATATTTTATATCAGTTCTGAAAAACAATTTCCCATAACTCACTCTGTACCACTTGATGGAGGAAGTGATGTTGTAGCTGTCCAGCTTAATTATATAGTCTTTAAGAGGGCAGAACAGGTTGTCTGTCACTCCATTTGTAAGTGTTTGACCAACCCTCCTTGGCCTTCCACATTCTCCAACAACTGGTAGATCCACTACCAGCTTGGTGGACTGCATGTAACACCAAGAGGGAGTCCTGTTGAACATTTGAGAAATTTTTGTTCACTGTCACACAAAGAAACCCTTGCCAATATTTTCACTAATTAAAAGTAAATTTGAACATGCACTTCATGAAACTCCTCAAAGCACATTTTAAAACTTCTGTGAAAGACAGCAGAAACTGTATAAATATATTGTTTTTTAATAATCTGAGAAAAGATATTTAAACTTTTCTGTTCACTGCCTTGCTCAAGCGCATCCCGGCAGCTCCTGTTGAAATGTATATTTTCTTCTAATTCCACCGTACCTCAGGATGCTCACATATTCCCCATCATTGTCCAGTGTTATGTTAAGAAACCATAGAGTTTCCCTTTGCACCAGGATTCGACCGGTCTGGTTGTTAATTTCTCGTCCCGTCTTTGAGTCGTACCAAGTGATGTTGTAAGGGACACTTGTGTAGTTGAAGACATCTGGAGACACAAGGGTGCTATTCAGCATAGCCATATTCCCAGGAACAGAGAAAACCCTGCCAAACTGGAGCCTGTAATTGGTACAGTTCTCTGCAACACATACAATGGACAACAGTTTTATAATTTATTCAGCAATTCAACGAGGATACCCGTTTTTCACCATTACTTAGGTTCACTTCACCAACTATTTGTAGAGCAGCTAGAACAGTCCTCCCGGAAAGGTCTGTGCTCCAAAAGAATATAAACAAATAAAACTTCATTGGTAATGTACTTTTTTAGCAACAAAACTTTTCTGAGCCTGATTTCTGCTTTATGGAGTTTCCCAACTTTGTAGGTTGGTCACCTTCTAATACCATGGCCATGACTGTTAAGAATTTTAGCCAGTAACCATCCTTCTGCTTAGAAGCCTGCTTCATGGACTTCAGACTTAATTGAACTTAACCAAATAAGCTCCACAGTGCGATTACAACATCAGCCTGACAGTCCTATCAATAGCTGGAAATCAGTCTCTATCAGAAACTTTAAGATAGACTGACTACACAAGTTTCTGCAGTTACACCACTGGCCACAACAGGGAGACAAAATACTTTGTTACGGACTGCAGTCAGGTGCTATGTATGCACATAAATATAAATATAAATAGAAGTTATTTAATTATTTATTTATTATAGTATTTATTTAGCTTACCCTGTACCAATCCTGTATAGATCCCATCCAGGCAGAGGTAAAACAGAAGGCCTCCCACTGTTGAACTCAGGCCCATGGCTGAAAAACACATAAATTAGAGTTAGAAAAACCTTATATGACAAGCCAGGATGAAGTTACTACTGGGGAAAAAGCTACAACAACAACCTGGAATCGTGACAAACAGCTAATAACTTACTGGAAATCTTCTGTCCAGCAGTGACATTGACAGGTCATAAGAGGCTTCAAAAACCGAGCGATGGTCAGCAAAATTACTTTCCTTTCCCCTTTAGGACAAACTTTATAGTGTCTAACATTTCTTGAAGTATAGCTGCCTCTTCATCGCTTTGCATTTCTCTTCTACTCTCTTCAAACATCCCTCTACCTCTCTCGCCCAAACATAGAAGACAAACATTCTGGTCTTTAGTAGTCAGTTGTGTGGAAACTTCTGACGAAATGCTGCGTAACGCTTTGGAACTGGAAAGAGGCCCAGCATTCCTGAAACACTGCTCAACGCCAGTCTCAGCCTTGCTTGTTAATTTATTATTAAGCTGGTTTGGTTTGAATAACAGTCCTAAACATGACAATTTCCAGGTAGAGTTCCATAGCTGGAACCAGCAATAGTGTGCCTCTTTAAAACAAATCAAATGTGTAGCCACTAGTTGTTTTGTTTAATGAGTAACTGAATAATGTACTAGTTGTTTCAGTACCAATGAAATATAACAAACAAAAACTAAATTAAAGCATTTGAGACTGTATGGGCCTAGAAATATCAAAAAATGAATAATCCATGACAAATTAAACAGTATTCAAATGACTCTCAAATTAAATTGAAAGTTGTATGTTGTTGCAGATTATTTTAGTTCACATAACCCCTGTGTCTGGAAGTGGTTAAGGGATCCCGAGTCTTACGAGCACTTAGCCAGCATAGTTTTACTCTCGGACAAGCCTGGACCGGCAGAGAGGAGCGTGGGAAGAACTCAGCCATTTCCGCACGTGGTACAGACAGAGATGTGGGAGTAACACCCCAGACGCTGAGTTGAACTGAACTGACTGAGTCACATGGAGGAGAGATACATGTTGCTGGTTGGTTCTATAAGAGGTTTAGCATGGATTCTGACAGTGTTGTGTGTTTTTTTCTTTTATTTACCAAGGGTTTGATGACAATTACTTATTTTGTTAGTTCATTTTACTTTCAATGTAGTCAGTACCATGCTTACAACCTTTATAAAAAGACTGTATACCAGTTGTGGCTACGAGTAGCCTGTTATTTTTTATATTTCCTTTATTTTATTTTACAGCCCTTTATCTTAACTTTACCTCCACATATTACCGGTAACCTACTCTGCATATTACTGTCAAGTTGAGTCAATTTACCTTATATTGCCCAGTGGGCTTTACAATCTGTAAAACATACAGCACCTTTTTTAGCCACACGATTCCAACTGCAGATAAA
Organism: Hyperoplus lanceolatus; assembly: GCA_026929865.2. Classification (NCBI taxonomy): domain Eukaryota; kingdom Metazoa; phylum Chordata; class Actinopteri; order Uranoscopiformes; family Ammodytidae; genus Hyperoplus; species Hyperoplus lanceolatus. Next base: position 8,280,137 of record CM049405.1, on the reverse strand, counting down.
AGTTCATGGAAATTTGGCTTCCTGGCAGGACGCTGTTAAAACAAAAAAGGTGAAGAGGTTGCACTGCCATGATTCTAGTGTTGATCTAGGGCTTTTTTGTTTTATAGTAAAGTCTGCTACTTTAACCTAAACACTGACATTGCTATTTGAATATGAGGATAATTGCAATTGTGTGAAGTTTAAGTACCATGTTCTTTTTTTAAGAATTAAGTTTTATTATTGTAAGAAGACAAGGCCATCACATCAAGGACGGATATCCTCTGTCAGCTTGTAGTTGGCTGTTTCCGCATTTCAGGGGCTGGATCCAAGGACCTGGCCCCAAAGGTGTGTCTGTCAGTTACTGAAGGCCAGACTGGACCTATTTTAACCCCAGACACAAGACTGCCTATATCCTCAAAGAGACCACAATTGATAGTGCATTCAAAAAAGTCCATTCCAACTTGTTAATTCAGAACTTTCCAATTCTATCAGTTGCTGATGCTGTTACAAAACATAATATAAATGTAATGACCAATGCTTCTATCCTCTGCAGAGAGAGGAAGCTTAAGTAGGAAGGTAAGACTGCCAAATCCAAATTGTATGTTTCTTAAAGATTCAACTGATGCACATTTTAGATAGTCTGCCAATCATCTCCAACACGATATTTTTGGTTTTAAAAATACAGTTTATAATTATGGATTAATTTGGTGTAGTGATATGTTGTTAACCCAGAAAGGCCTCACTAACTGAACACATGTTTGCAATGTTTGAACTCATTACAAAAAAACTGACATAAAAGAACAAGTGTCCATTTAGCTCTGTTTGCCTTCAGTTAAGTGGTAGTTGGGTGCATTGGCTTACAAATCTGCTCAGTCGTGCAAACTTTGTCCATCTGTTTGTGGGACAGTGGTTGCAACACAACCCGAGGAGTAACTACAGATCCAAGGTTGTGATAACATCAACATCTAGAATGGTTGATTAACAACATGGAGTCAATGTTTTAAATGTCAACCGCATGTTATATTGGCAATTAAATATATACGTTAAGAACATTTCACTGTTGCTTTTACTGTCACTGTAGAATTTAATCCAATGTAATAAGTATGAAAACAAAAACTGCAAATTTGAAGCAAACTAATGGTACAGCAATGCATGGTAAAAACTCGCTAATCCTCACAATTTAAGGTAAACTGGCAAGTGGGAAGCAACAATAGCAGTGATTGGTCTTAATGGTTGAATGCAGCCCACTGAGCTTCTACTCGGGTATGAGTCATCATATACAAACAAATTCCAATCATGTTTCACTGACAAGACAAACATGACCCTCGCTGTCCTGAACATTTCATCCTAAACAAGTAACAAAACAACACAAAATTCTCAGGAGGCAAACAAGCCAAAAAAGACATTTGAAAACGTAATAATGTAATGTAATACATGTTGAACTTAAGTGCTGCAATGTTATTTATTATTAATACATATACTAATTTAGGTCTGCTGTTTTGTAAAGAAATGGTCCATTACAAACTGGAGACTTATAAAAAAAAAATTCCAATCATTAATCTTAATCACAAAGATATTCGTATTATATATAAAATATCTTCCCTCCAAATTATTTTGTCAATTAACTCTTTAATACTAAAATGAGCCTTGCCAACCTAAAATTTGACAAAGTTCAACTACAGTATGAGATGCTTTTGGGAAACGGGGGCCAATTTCCACTATGTTGGTGCAATGTATGTTCTAAGAGTGATGGAGAAGTGCCAAGCTAAGCAAAAAGCATGTTTTTTTCTCAAGTGGAAGAGGATGTGTTCCTAAATAATGATGGAGAATAGAAACCCCGTTCTGACATTTAGGTCTAAAGCAGTAAAACAGCATTATCAGGCTGGGATTCTTCCTATCAATGAAAGGACACTAGTTGGCCAGCACACTGCATCTGATTCTCATAGTTTGCCTCTAGACTAGTATATTTTTAGCCATGTCTGAGAAGATAACTTTTAAATAAAAGACCCACTTTTAAAAAGCACCGGAAATGTTAGCAGCAAGACACAGTGATACATATTACTCTGTTTGATTGATTAGGAATAAAACAACATGGGAATCTAATATAAATGACAAATTGCAGCCCCTAAATTAGAAAAGGGGAAACAGAGCTCAGATATATAGTTGGAAATATCCTCCAACAAGTAATTGTGCAAAGGTAGGTGCAGCAGCACACTGTACTGTGCAGTGGGCTGTTTTTACAACTCAATAGGCTGTATAAAGTAACATCAATAAGTTTAGAAAAGCAGATGCAGTGACAGAATTAGGTCACTCTAATTCTTGTGCAAGAATTTGGTAATCAATAAAACCCACAGGTACCAAAGTCTAACAAACAGTGTGCTTATATTTATTTTCATTTCAAAGCTTGTAAAATGTAATTACTTATTTCTGGGTAATCATGGGTGCCTTGCTCCAATGTGCAGGATGTATAAAATACAATTATAACATGCAGTGTACACTATTGTAGTAAAGAAACATTGCACATTTCCCATAGTAAAACAGGAGGAAAAGCCACATGTTTTATACAGATCTTTGACATAAAGAGTGCAGACCAACATTGAACAACAAAATCCACCCAAATGAATCCCTCCATTAAATTAAATTGGAAGATATGGATTTTGTGTAATAATTGATTTCAACGCCAAGCCACTGATTTAAGGTACATTTATATTGGTTCTGCAGGATAAGGGCTATCAGTAATGCTATAACTTTTCTCCCTCTCATAAACACTACATATTTCATTAACATACACATCTGTCACATATGTACATTGCATATTCTTTATACTTCATACTTCACTCTAACACAATAATTTTATTGTGATTTCTTTCTTTTCTGTACCTAGGTGTTGACTTTTCAGTACTTAATCTTATTTTTTAGTTATTGTTTACACCATACCAAGGCACATTTCCTTTATGTGAAAACTTACTTAGCAATTAACCTTTTTTCTGATACTGATTCTATATATAAAAATCAGATCAAATCAAATCAAATTGGAAAATCCTTCAGTGTCCTTATATAGGCAAAAGTGTGCATAATATATTGACTCACCTCAGAGGAAGCGAAACAGAGGCACTGAATAGACAGGAGGTATGTAATTCTCTACACAACACAGCAGAGCAAACGCAGGAACCCTCACACATCTGACCCTTACGCAAAGAGTGGAGTCTTGACCATGCAGCTCAGCCAATGACTCAACAGCTGTACCCGACCTCCATGGAACTAGAGGGAGAGGGAGGGAGATTGTTTAGATGCACCTCTCAACTCATTTTCTGTCTGACCAAGCACAGTTCTCCCAAAAAACCGATGTAAAAGGGGGCGCTCGTGTTGTAGTGATCATCAATAAAAGCCAAAATAATAGTCTTAAAAAAAAACAATGTAAAAGCAAAATGCAATCTTCAGCGAAACCTGGGCTTTACCGTTGGATGGAGGAATCAAGAAGACTAGTTACAACGAGTTGAAAGTTTCTCCTAACACTGTCAGCTTCACAACAAACTACAGCAATTTGGGATTTACATTACGCTTTAGTGAAGGTAGCGTTTTTGGGGATGAATAATGCATACTTAAATAATTCATGTGTGTTTGTGTGTTTGGCGAGGAAATCTTAACTTATAACATGTTTTTAATTTTATTTTAAATAAATCTCCAGGGAGCCTTCACTTCTAATGAGGTGTAGATATCTGCTCGTAGGCTTTGTAAGTTAAATATTCGGACAAATATTTGGACGTGGAAAATACGATGTAATTGAAAACATGACATAGTTTATTCTGTAAAGTTCTTTTATTCCACCTTTCCATTCCACCCCTGAGAAACATCTGAAGCTTAAAGCTGGGGTGGAGAATTTGGGGAGAAAATAGCAGTTGGGATAGAGATTTGAACAGTTGACAGTCCCAACAGCCAATAAGAACAGAGAATCAGATTTTTATTTTTTTTATTTTATTTTTTTAGAATCGGAGCCTCGCTCTGATTGGTCAAAGTGTACCGCTCATGTTAATTTTGACCAATCAGAAACCACATACCCCACCTTTAAGTACCAGAAATCCTGACACATTGAGTGTGCTCTGAAGAAATAGAAAAAACATGGTTTGGTTGACATTGCACTCAATATTGATCTTGAACTGAACAGAGTGCAGTTGTGGAGTAGGCAGTCCTGTAGTGACGTCACAGAGAGTTTGAGCATACACAGTATTACAATTGTCCCTCGATTAGTTAATGGTCTTCAAGACAGAGCACTCACCCGCCTGAAGTGTTTTATAGTCCTCCCGTAAAGGCAACAGCCCCCTCAGGTCACATGAAAATCCTGTAAAAACATCTTCTTAAAAAAACCTAAAAGCTACTCTCGGACTTGTCTTCTCCAGCGTGGCTTCTGCTTTTGTTGAGAACTTCGGCACATGTTGCAATTTCCTTTTTCAGGGATCTTATGAAAGCCATTGTGTGTCCTAACGTGTTGAGCAATAACTGGGAGGAGAGCAGCCTGGATCATGCTGTTAAGATGATTCATACGCAGCTTCTCTTACACAGCACTTGATGACATTTGCTTTTTTGAAGGCATTCTAGGCAGGCAGCATTTTCTGATTTGTTCTTGTTTTTAGGACAAGAACAAAGTATAGAGTTAAGCAAAGACACCCCACCACACATTGCAGTGGGCATATGAGATCATTGATTATGTGATTATGTTTGTATTTTTAAAGGAAATTGCTACCTAGTAGGCCTTTTAAAGGACACAATTCACATTTCAATAGTACCACTTAAAATACTGTTCTTTCAGATGTCTGCCGTTCTTCAATCCTATATTTTGGTGTCATTGTGGGCTCAGTTTGAAATTGTTCCGCAGAGACCTCTTGTGGTTGTGAGGAATAATGAAAAGCAACCAAGATAAAAAATAAAATAAAAATCTCTTTGCCGTATAAAAATATGGATGGATGAGTTGCTGCGTTGTTTGTCTGGGCCTCTGTGGTACTCTGGTTATTTGTTTTTTGCATTGAACCTGTTTGCACTGTGTATAGATGATAAAGTTAGTATGTTATGTTAAATTACATCATATAACAAAACTATCGGGTTTCTTCCCTTCAACCGTTTAAGTCTCAGAGGAGAACAGAACAATGTCCTCGTCCTTCCTGAGTGCTTTAACAATGGCTGTTGCTCTTCAATAACATTAAATTGATGGGAGCACATTTAACATGAAACTCACAGTTGGAAGAGTATTAACAGTAGATACTGTAGGGACCAATGTATTTACAAATGTAACTTTTGGTCACACTGTACACATGTACATTTTACGGTTACATTTGATAATTTAGTTTGATCAATCCTTTTTTCACATTTTCTTCAGTGCCGGCTTAAAGTGTGCACCGCCAGGGGAGAATGTAAGTTAATGCACTCATGCAGGCAAACACAGAATGGCCCCAGCCACTGTTATGATCTTCACATCAAGTGTAAGCTAGCTATGTTTGTTTTTTAGCAAATCCCTTTAAGTCTCAGTGGAGAACAGAACAATGTTAGTTGTGCTCAAACGATGTCTGTTAAATAACATTAATAGATGGCAGCATATTTAATATGAAGCTCACAGTTTGCTGCTTGGGTTCAGAATATATCATAGGTACATAGGTATTTGCAAATTTACACTTTTGGTCATAATACTCTACGTATATTTCACAGCAACATTTGATAATGTGTTTTGATCAGTCCTTTGTTCACATTATTCTTCAACGTCCACATGCCAGTGAATGTCAGTTCACAGACACAGTAATGATCTGTACATCAAGTGTGAGCTAGCTTCATTGTTTCTTTGAGCAAAGCATCTCGCACTTTTTTCTGGATTAGTAATTCAGCCTTTAGTTCATGCTGTCCATGGTACTATTGTGGACCTTTTACTTATGTGCTTCTTTAGAAGTTACACTATTAGAAGCAACATGAAAACTGTACTTGTCCATATTAATTTGTAGTAAGGGCACGTTTTGATGCACCTATGCTGTAACCTTGAATCGAAGCATGTGCCGCAACGCGTGTGCCGCAATGTAGTATTTCTGTAATGTCTTTGTTTGAGGTGATTCTGTAGCATACACATTAGCAATGAAAAACAGCTATGTTTTGGTCCAGTAGTTGACACAAACAAATACCACAGCCTCATTATAGGTTCAGAAGGGCAGTTTTCTCAGGGTACACAGCCCTCTTGCCCCTCACTGGCATATGATACCTCATCTCCTTCCAAAACCTTGTGGAAGGGGAGAGGGAGGGCGAGAAATGTGTGTCCTTTCCACCTTTCTCCTCCTTCATACATGTCCTCCACCTTTGTTTTGTCCTCAAGTTCTTCCACCAACACACAGCACCCTGCTTCTTCCTCAGGTGACGCACTGACTCTGGGAAGAGAGCCATCTGAGCTGGGGTGATCTCTTCTAACTCAACCAGAAGCACCTGTAAAGCAGCGCTCAAATTAGAATCAGGGTTGACTTTGAGCACGTGACAACAAACTAAGAATCACTGAAATTAAACTAAAGACATTTGAACTACATTGATATGTTAAGATTGTTTCCTCACCTTGAGAGATCCTTCCAGCAGTGTTCTGTACATTGCTGCCACACACTCCAACTGCTGCCTTTTGTCTGAATATACTTCTTCACTTCCATCAAAACTCATGTTGTTACTGCTGTCAGTGGTCTTTATTTCACTGGTATCGCTGATATCATTACTCTTAGAGATGTGGTTATTATTGTTACTAGTGCTGCTTGAGTGTCTTTGGCTGATGAAAGTGGAGGCGGTGTAGAGCAGAAGGAGGCGGCGACTGGCCTGTATGTTCTCTTCCACTGAGTCCACAATGGCTGCAGGTAGGAAACACAGAAAGACGTAGTCAACTTAAGTTAGGAAAACACAAGCATTATAATTGGTCAGCTCAATGTAGCTACACAGAAAGTGTACATTAGTACCTTTGTAGTACTATCATTTTGACCAGTGGTTCTTGAGGTGTTGTTCTGGTTCCCCCAATGGTGAATCCAGGATTTATTTTAGTGGGGTTCAATATGAGAACCAGGACAATTAAACAGAAAAACACATTTCACAAAACATTGGACTTAACCTTTTAATCTTTCTCGAGTAACTTATGTGATTTTTTAATATTACTGGAAAAGGCAACATCACTCTCTTGTTGTCTCGTTCTTCTGATATGTTGTATATTGTTTTATTTTTTTACAATATTGTAAATTCACTTTTTAAAACCAGCCTGTAGACATATAAGAACTGTTCAAATATACGCTGCTTTTTTCTGAGGGGACTGAAGTCAAATAGATTGGAGGGCGCTCATGGTGTATTGGCTAAAGTGTCGTAATGTTACAGTCCATCTTATATGAACTTCCATTAGAAACTTACAGTAGTACAAAAAAAACAGATAGTCTTTTTCTCGACTGTGCACATTTGTATCTGGGGCCAGTAATGCAATGCTGTCTCCACCAAGTAGGTGACTTACCCTTCCCAGGAAGGCAGTCACGGCCTGCTATGAAGAGTTTGTAGCCACAGGCCTTTTCCAACACATGAGGCAGTGTGTGAAGGGCAAACTCCTCCGCTTCCTTGCTGTATCCGATGGCAGAGGGCTGTGGGTATGCCACATAGGCATCATAGAGCTTCCCATCCAAGTCTGACACATGGAAAAAAAAATATAATTAGGGGCATTGTCAGTAGGATTATTTGGCTCAGTTTTAGGTAATGATAAAAAAAGCTTTATTGGCCAAGTATGTGTACACAAACATGGAGATTTGACTGCAGTTGGATATATTAGACTTTTCTTCTTGAGATGTGGCCAAATCCACTCTAGATGAGACTTCACTAAAAAGTTCAAATTAACATTTTATTTAACTGCAATATAGGGATGAATTACTCAGTGCTCTTTTTTTGTGCGACTTATGCACTTCTTTCCCAACATTTCAAATGGCGTCGGCAAGACAGGGATTTCCGTTACGGTTTATCTGTTAATCTGTTAAAGCATGGAGGTTTTCCTTTGTTGTGTTAAACACAGTATTAATTTCTTTCATCCCTAACTTCATAACCTTAAAGTCATATTTTGAATGCATTTTGCAAGTTGCTTTAGACAAAATGTTAACAGTCCTGCATGTTAAAAAGTGTTTCTGTTGCATAATAAGCAGATGACATTACAGCAATCTGCAGAAATACTGTAGGCATACTTCCCCCCCTTGTTTCTCTTAGTGTGGACACCTGGGTTCATAGTATTGTATTGGTGAGTGTTGTGAACAGTCAGTTCATGATTGTTTGTGAAACCAATGACGAGTGTTCAGAGGACAAATTGACAAGAATCATAGTTCAGTTCAACATTGTTCTAAAGTTTAATGAAGCACACAGGAGTTTAAATGGTCAAATAACTATACAGGAACTAGCTGATTAAATGTAAAGGTTTGCCACAAAAAAACAGAGGGAGCTCGGAAATGAAAGAGATGCTATGAACACGATTTAATGACAGAGAAAGAGGCTATGTTCAAGGTATGATCAGAATAAATTTCACAACAATGAGCTAACGTTATCATTATGTTGTATACTGTATAAAATCAAGAACACATAATTACACACTTGATGTTAAATATTACCTGTTTCTGTATAGAAGTCTGTAAAAACTCTCCTGTACCACAGCACAATGTCAACCTTAAAACGGTAGTAGATGATGACACTGGTAATAAAGAGAACCATCACACCACCAAGCAGGAATCCAATGTGAAGCATGAAATTAGGATCTGTAGGGATGAATATCAGACATATCAGACATAAAACTTCACCAAGAGTTTGCCTCTAATATAATTGTCTTTTTTTGATTTGGTAGGGAAGTGTCAACCTTAACTCTCTGCTGGTGTTTTTCGTACCAGGTAACAATTGTAGAAATATTAAATTATTAAAGTAATTTGTAAAACAAAAATTAGATCACCTTTTCAAATGTGAATTTGGTTTATAATATGGTTTTCTTAGTATTCTATGATGTTTTGTTAATTAAGGATTTGTTGAACAAATAATGTGTCGATGTGTTTTTTTGGGTATAGACTTTTATTTTGGCTGGCTTACTCTCTTTACCTGTTGGAAGCAAAGTAAAATATCCCTGAGGTTCTCCCCGGTCGCTGAACACTTTACAAGTGTAGTTGGTATGGAAATCCTCCTCTCTCAGCTCAGAAATCGTCAGCAGTCTCTCCAACCATACACCTCTAATAGGAACATCCTCGCTCCACATACTGTTGAGAACAGACAGATGAGAGAAAGGAGACGTTATCGTTATCTGTCTTTTTTTACCTTATTTAGTGCTTATGTTCAAGTATTATTCTACATTTTATCTGAAAGGGTTACTTTAAATATCAAAATCACTGACTATTATGATCAGGTCTGCACATCTTCACAGCCTTGTGGTCTCTTTAAGATAATCATTTCACAAAGCATTCATGCTGCGATGGGAAATTCTCCACTAGGCTACTTTAAAATATGGCAGTGATAATTATTTGTGCAGATAAGGTAATCACAGTGATTTCTGCAATACTTATGCATATAACAAGAAATCTGTGAAATATGTCTTTGAGTTTTTGTAACACAGGCACCTGATATAAACTTTCATATTTTTTTTTACTTGTCATGCCCCAAAAGCAGCAGGTAAAACGAAACAAATAAAAAGGAAAGGTAAGGGTGCTGCTGACCGTTTTGAAATATAGACACGATCAGAAGGGTCGGTATCACCAATGAAATTGTCTCTGACAAACCAACCGATAATAATCGAGGGCTTCATCCCAACACACGGTACAAACACCAGGCACCGCATGCTGAAACTGGAGCCTAAACATGCAAAAAAAACAAACAAAACAATTTTATCTTATTCTATAAAACTAAATCTAAGGTTAAAGGTGCGCCCCCACACCAAACGCGTTACGCGCGCACAAGTTTTTCAAAACAGCCCAACAAACAGCAGATGCATGTTATCAATGTAAAACAGCATTGTTTTTCGACACAATGTAAATATCTTTCTGAACAAAGCCTTGAATCAGTTTCAATAAAAGACATTTCAACTGGAGCACAACATATAACTCACCTATCTCTTTCTTGATTATTTCATTTGCTGGTTCACGCACTTGTGGAGCCAAACAGTACTTCTCTGAAAAGACAGACTAAATTAAATACAGTAACAGAGGTTCAGGTTGTCTAATAATGCACATATACTGTCCATAAACAGTAGCTCTCTTTGCAGTTTCTCTGTTGTTAAGGGTCATGGGAATGATTTCCACCTCTTGTCAGCCTGCTGTAACCTTTGCTGTAGCTTTTGTGTTTCTCACTAGTTATGGCTTGTAATGTGGGTGATTTTAGAAATCATTGTGAAGTGTATTCAACTCTTGGTCACACATTTGTGGACAAACAGCAGAAAGCCTCTCAAAAGCACACTCAAGTTCTTATCGTTGTTCTCACCTGTGACCTGTGCATCGATGGTTTCTGAAACAGATCCTGTAATACCACCGAGAGTGAAGGTCAAAGTACAGGTGTATGAGCTGTTATCTTGAGGTTCCACCCCGTCAATATGCAGTGTGGTTTCATCCTTGTAGGTATACCTTTCTGTCCCATCCACTATGGGGTCACAGCCCTTTATGAGGAAAGAAAACATCAGTCAGCCTTTTTGAAAAAATATACCAATGGATATCTCGACTTTGCCTGGGAAAGAAATAAGACTTTCTCTACTATCAGGAACAACTCATACTATACTTGTAATGTTATATTTCACTAAGTTAGATGAACAAACAAAAAAATAAAAAGTTGTAAACAAAAGTAAATTGTATTCCTTTGTATTCAACAGAATAGCTAGGTAGTAAGAATGAGTAGGGATGACCACCATGCTGAAACAAGAAAAGAAAAGACGACCAACTGTAGAAAGTCAAACTTGAGTTAATTTTTCAACAAAAATAGAGCTCGTTGAAGCAGTGCCACTATGCCTTAGAAAACTTGTATTAATTACGTATAATAGTAAAATGGCTTTTTCATAGTTGTTTAACAATGTTGTATCTAATTTTTAATGAATAAAGTGAAACGTTTTGCTTAATTCAAGATTCTTTAAAACTGTCTTCTCTGAAATAAATTATGGTTCTGTGAATTGTCTATGGGCACTAACTAACCTAATTTCAGGCAAACCGACAGACCCCAGATTGTTTTGTCTGTATAGTTCTGGCCCAGCAGAACTACTCAACAACACCTTGAGTAAACGTAATAGGTGAATTAATGTTTGATACCATTGCTCAGCAAGGCCTAAAACTCACTTTGTACCACTTAATAGAGAAGTTGATGTTGTAACTATCCAGTTTTTTGATATAGTCGGTCAGAGGGCAGGACAGGTCGTCAGATATTCCTTTTGAAAGTTGTTGAGAAGCCTTCCTTGGTTTCCCACACTCTCCGGCAACGGGTGAGTCCACTGTCAGTTTGGTGGACTGCATGTAGCACCAAAGGGGAGTCCTGTAAGCGAGAAAATAAGTTTGAATTTTAAATTTTCTGTTCTTGTTTTACGTACCTACCTCAAATATTCATTCAATTATTGTGTATTGTGTATACATTTTCAATTTTCTACTGAAGCCACCAAACACTGTACCTCACGATGCTCACATATTCCCCGTCGTCATCCTGTGTTACGTTGAGAAACCACAGAGTCTCCGCATGAAGCAGTATTTGTCCAGTCTGGTTGCTCATCTCGTGTCCCATCTTTGAGTCGTACCAGGTGATGTTGTAAGGGACACTTGTGTAGTTGAAGACGTCTTTAAACACCAGGTTGCTTTCCAACTTAGCCATATCCCCGGGAACAGAGAAAACAAACTGGGCCTTGTTGTTTGTACAGTTCTCTACAACAAATACATAAATGACAACAGATTTATAATTTATTCAGCCAATCAATGCTGATTGAGCTCCAAACAAACCTGTCAACATCAAATGTGGGATTTTGCTGCAATATAATTTATGGCATATTTAATCACAAACTCAATGTGCTTTACCTAACTTTAAAGCCACTACGAGTAACATGGCACGTTGGCGTCCCCTTTGGACAAAAGCGGTAGTATTTTTACGACGCCCGCTGTCGCAAAGCTGTTTTCTAGCTCGTGCCACACGCGTGAGTGTGAACTGAGAAGGGAGCAATATAGTGCATGTCCGTGTGTTGAAAGTGTGAGGACTCTTTTCGGCTCCGTGAGAGTGGTTTTGACACTGCATGAACTAATGCCGGTCACTGCCACACGCACCTGATTGCAATGAGTTGATGCAGCAGTGTCACCTAACTACTCTCTCTCACGGAGCTGAAAGATTACGTGTCCGACTCCTCACAGAAAGCGAATGAACGATAGACGGCAGTTAGTATGGATCACGATGAGGTAATGTGTTTATGTTGTTGTAAATAATTACTATTTCAGATAATGGTTATCTGATGATGGTGAAGCAAAGCAAACTGTGTTAGTACCAACCGCTCACTCATTTAGGAGTAAACACTGCAGTCTAGTTTCGCTCTCGTGAAATTGTATACACGTTGCTTGGCAACGCCCTCGTCCCGCCTGTAGCCTATATCACTCTCCCTTTTAGCTTTTCTTCATTGCATTTTCTTTTTTTTCTTTGATGGTTCAGCCCACGTTATCAGTCATTATGACGACAAATAACTGTATCAAACAAGGCTCCCGCTCCCCTTCCTTCACCTGGAGGGATAGGCTTCTAAATTCACGTTGCTGCGCCACACTGAAATCTGCGACCAATACGGATATGTGACCATAGAGCTTGCACGAGCGAACCGAAAATCGGACTGGGTGTGCGACCAGACCAAAAGCAGTAATAAAAACAATTTAAAAACGTCTGTCTTTGCACTGATGGTCTCGTTTGCTGTTAAAGGTAATTTATGATTATCAGAGGAAACATGAGGCTGTTTAAAAGATATTTAAATGTTACTCGTAGTCGCTTTAAAGTGATGCGGGAGAAATAACCTCTTCAAGATTATGGTCTATACTTTTAAACATACTATCTTTATTTGGTCTCGGACATATTTTTACTTTCATGGATTAGAGCAATAATATCAATCCTTAGAATACTATAAATGTTAGCATGCAAAAAATGTTTGCTTCTTCTTTGGACTTTCTTTTCTGGCCTGCGACCAGCAGCTCAGGCATTTTGAGCCAGAGTACATCAACTGATTTCCAGTAGATTTCCATGCTGGTCTATGTCACTGAGATAGTTTTTTTTTCAAGACAGAAGAAGCTAAAAGGATCAGTCAGTCTAGTTTTGTTCTGTCATACACCTCTTAGAAAACTTCTGATTTATTTTTTTACACCATAATAAAGTATATGATCTAAATCTTTAGATACACTTCAGACATTTTAGTAATGATGCCATAGTTAAATATATCTGAAAGTCTGAACAGTAACTTTGAAAAGTTCAGTGTCTTGCTCTGTAAGAATCGGGGCGGGTAACCTCAAATGACCAGTGTGATCTTATCAAAATCTGTTTGAGATATATGGTGACTGAAATAAATGTTGATGGTTGGTTCTAGTTCTAGTCACAGCGGAACAGTCTGGCAGTCTTCGTTCCTCCTCCAAGAATTGTCAGACATCAGTGTGCGACTTGCCATGAGGGGGCAGCACAATGCTTTTGTACTGACTGAAGGTAGGCTATATCTTAGACTCAGACCTAGCACAAATATATGGAATTTAAAGAGAGACCAGAGCTCTAGTAGAAGTTAGTTATTTGAGAAAGCAGTGCAACTCACCCTTTTCAAATCCTGTACAGATCCCATATAATCCAAGGAAAAATAGAAGGCTTCCGAGAGTTGCACACAGGCCCATTGCTGAAAAAAAACATGTAAAAACAAGAGTTAGATGACAAGTCAGGTTGAAAACGCTAATGTCAAAAAGTTACAATAATAGCTAAAAATCAAACAATTTACTGAAAAACTGAAAAAAATATTATTTCTCTTCGTCTCTCTGCTTGTCCCCTCCCCTCTCTATCTCTTTCTCTGACACATGCTGTTTACTGCAGTTGTTGTTGTTGAGTCAATTATTTGGAAACCTCTGACCTTCGTGACATCCTTTGGTACTGGAATGAGGCCTATAGCATTCCTTGAAACAATATCAAAATATTTTTAGAAATGTATTTATATGACGATGGTCTCTTGGGGCAAACATTAAAAACCAGATGCTTGGGGGGAAATAGACCAGAAAACGCTTTGTTGAGTCTGTGCTGTCCACCTTTACAAGAAAAAGGTAGCGGCAAAATACATGGAACTGATGCGGTGAAAAGACGTGTGTAAACCACAGAATCTGCATCTCTCCATCTCGCTACAGGAAAACGAACTGCTGCATTCACATAGATGGAAATAAAGATGTTTGTATGGAGGTGCACTGGCGGTTTAGAAGGGTTTGTTGAATGTGATGTTCTGCAGGTGCTGTGGTTTGACTCTCACCACCAGCTTTTGCAGCTCACAACTTTTAGAGCCCTGTCTTCTTTTTACTGTCAAGACAGATTTGCCCCAAAAGTTGTAACCTAAGGGCACAGTAACACCTGTAGTTTTAAGGGTTTTTGGTTGGAAGTTTTTCTTCATTCAAATTGACTTGCCTTGAGAAAACGGTTGAATACAATGTTGCCGATTGTGAACAGCGAAAAATTACCAGCCGATGGAATTAGTAGTTTAGCTTTTGAATTAATGCTGAAATCACAAGTAATTTTTTAGGTGTCACGATTATACTTTTTTTTCAACACTTGATTTCAACCAATGTCCTGTGTTGTCAAGTCAGAATTATGTTAAACAGGCTAAATGTAGCTGGAACCAGCCAATTCATGCCTATTAAACAAGTTTTCACTGTTTATGCAGGGCAACACTTCAACATTTTAAGTGCTATTTTTTTTGTTGACTGTGTATTATTATTTTATTTTTTTACCATTGTAAGTATCTATAACCTCCATTACATTAATCATCAGTCTTTACTAATGCCTGCATTGTTAGAGGTATGTTGTTTAAGATACTGATAATAACACATTAATAGATTCAAGAGACTAAAGGCCTATCAGACTCCAAAACACTACAGCGATATTACTAAGACATTTTGGCAGCAATCATTGTAATCAATATAACAAGCTGCTGTTGGATAGTCCTATCAAAATTATGCCAGTGACATAGGCTAATAAAAAGTAATAATGAGTGCATGCACATTTTTTATGGGCCAATGCAGTGTGTGTTACTTGATGACATTGGATGTCTGCCCCTCAGTGAGGACACCCCAGATATAATGTTGGAAATATGATTTAAATAGTAGTTTGTATGATCAGTTTTCTCTTGGACTAAGTAGGTTGAAGCAAATTTGGACAACGAGTTAAACGAGTTACCCTTCCTACAGCAGAAAACGACTAGTGTGATGAGTGATGACTGTTTTGTTTTGTTTTTAGTTTGAGTAGGGGTGTGTGCGATATGCATCGTCTAAGATAATATATTATTTGTTGTGTGTAGTTACAATATCGAATAGGCTACATCACTCATCATTGTTGAAAAAACAAACAAAACACTGCGATTGAAGGGACGACCGGGCAGGCAATACATTTTTAGTATAAGCTGACATTATCGGAGGGAGTTTGCAGTGAAGACAGAGGAGATGGACAGAAAGAAAAAGAGAGCGAGAGAGGTAGAGAAAGCTTTATTTCAGAGTTTTGTTTTTAACTCACCGATCTCTACAGCTGTCGGCACGAGTCCGTGAGCTCACAGGCGTAAAGCGAAAGTGAAACTAGGCTACTAGCCGGACCGGATCGGGCTGTTTTTTAAGGAGGGTATGCATGAATATACAGTAGCCTCAGCTCTGTCCCTCTGCCGATATAAAAATAATAACTGTTACTGAACACAATTAATGTGTTGCCTGACTTGATCAGTTGAGTATTGTTGTCAATATCGCACACCCCAGTTTGAAGTGAAACAATTAAACATGTCTGTCCATTGTGGTTTTGTGGTGAGAAGCTAACTACTGACATTTATAGGCCCTATGCATTTACTACCATTTTTTTCTGTTGTTAATGGTGCTGATCCCGTATGACCAGTAGTCATATCACTGACAGATGTAGGCTACTGAAAAGACAGTATAAAATATGAAGCAATTTTTAATGATGTGTAACACTTTGGTCAACAATAAGTTTAGTTCACTGACCTGTCAAAACTAATTCAACTATAGAGTCATTCCACCAATCCGGTACGATTTGAGTCCATCTGATCTTTTTAAGTGTATTTTATCTATGAGATCAATTAAATCTTTCTTAAACCGCTTTTTATATCAATTGAAGTCCCCCCTTTAATAAGATGTAAAACATTACATAAATTTTATCCTTATTTCAGTAATTATCTGGTTTTCTTTAGTTGAAACTATCTATTTTGTCATTTCCCCCACAGCCTTCATTGAAAATCTACTTGGGAAATGACAAGTAAAACTTGAAAAATTTCGATAAATGTTGCCATACACATACAACTCTACATGTGCTTTTTTACAGGAAGTGATTTTATTCTAAATAAATTCATGATTATCAATTAAAATCACAGTATTTACTTCCGTCCCTCGGTAACCCTCAACCCCGTTACACAAGTCATTCTCCCACCTATAAAAAAATAATGGACTGTTCCATACGTTAAATGTAACATTAGAAGACATGTTAGAGGCCTTTTGAACAACAACAGCAGAAAGAGGCAAGTTGCCATCACCTTTAACAGCTATATTTCAGTCATTTAAATGTTGATATTGTAGTCGTCAAGCTTAACAACTCAACCCCATTACATGAAATAAAGATAGAAAACAATAACTTGTGAAAATTATATTTGTAATTTTTAATACATTTATGATTTCTTATCTCATTCATGCCATGTGTGCTTTCCTGTTATTCACACATGCAGAGCAGCAGCCATAATGAGCAAAAAATCACAACCCCGTTACCAGTGATGCCGGTAACGCGTTACTAACGCGTTACCGGCATCGGACCTCTTTTTTCAGTAACGAGTAATCTAACGCGTTACTATCTCCAAACCAGTAATCAGATTAAAGTTACTCATCAAAGTCACTGTGCGTTACTTTTTCTGTCATTTTCCTTAGTGAAACATTTTACATAACTGCACAAATGACTGCGATTGCGATATAATGTAAATAAATGTGCGCGCAAGTGTCTCTAAACGCTCCAACTGCTCCAACCGCTCCTCTCGTCTTTTTGGTAGCGCCCCTCGTCTCTGACATGCAGTGTGAGTGTGTGTGCGTGTGTGTGTGCCTGTGTGTGTATGTGTGAAGCAGCATTACGGCCGAGTTTAAGCTGAACTGTGGCGCAACACAAACGTTTTCCCCCCCATGAAATATAGCGTCTGCTATGGGGATATTTAGGATTCGGGTACGGTGACGTTGAAGAGATAGTGTTTAAAACTTGAAAACTTATAGTCACGTGGCGACCGGTGGCCGCACACACCCAGTCTATCAACACATGAGACATCGCAGAGAAAAGTCAAATTAATGCATGAGAGTGAAGGGCCAAGCACGTTAAGTTTAAAGACACTGCTACTGTCTTTGCACTTTGGAGGAATGCATTTATTTTCATGGGGGGGGGGGAAAGGGTTTTTTTTATTAAATTTTTTTAAACCATAATTTTTATTATTTTGAAAACAGCTACTAGCCTACAAGCTTTATTTTATATATTTTCAATGATTCTTAATGTGTACATGTTTTAAACTGAGATATATGGGTTTCAAAACCTGTAAAGTAACGTTTAAAGTAACTTGTAATCTAATTTAGTTACTTTTAACATCAAGTAATCAGTAAAGTAACTAAGTTACTATTTTAAGGAATAACAAGTAATCAGTAATCGGATTACTTTTTCAAAGTAACTGTGGCAACACTGCCCGTTACACTCAACCCTGTTACTTTTTTGACAGTTGAAAGTAATTTGAGTCCAAAATAAACTCTAATCTGTTTATGTCCCCTTCAACCCCGTTACCCTAATTTCAACCCCGCCACACCTGCATTTATGGTATTTATTCCTTAAAGCTAATAAAAAAATATGAACTGTTTGTTGAACTATGTCTGAAATACTTAGGGCAATCATCAGAATATTGATTTTAGTTAAAAATATGAAGTAAAACCACATTTTGATCACACTTTGATCAAAAATGGTGTGATCGCTGTCACAAAAGGTACCCATTTCATACTTAAGTATTGCTGAAAAGTGACATGTTGTGTAATTTCTAAATTTCCAAATATTGCATTAGTTTTGGGGACATCTGAATAGTACAAAAATGTAGATTTTATAAAGAATACATTTTATAATCATATTCAGACAGGTGCCACAGTGTCCATAACGGGGTTGAAAAAAATTGGTGCCAATAACATACAATAACGGCCAATAATTAAAGATCTTTGATCCCTGAGATGGGAAAATATCTGTTTCTTGGGGTTAAATATGTCCTTGATGTTGTGGGATGTTCAGAAAAGTAATACATTTTGGTCAAAAATCCAAAAATGTCTAAGTCCAAATCGTACCGGATTCATGGAATGACTAATTTAACAAACTGCTTAATAAGTAAAGTGTACTAAGTTTAGAGTAGGCCTAGTCCTCCTTCTAATGCTTGTGATAGCTAATCCAACTTTAGCTTTGAATTAGGTCATCGATGAAACCCATTGGTATCAAAATACAGCGTGACAAACCTTTATTTTCCTTTCACACTCTCTCAGAAAATGTGGTCACTTCTGAGAGCATGAGCCACATGAATTCGATGAAGGCTTCACTAACTGTCCTGCGGCTTAGCGTGTAGGATGTGAAAAAATAAATGTAGCTTATAAAGTGCTCTTAACACTTTTGTAGAAAAAAACATCTGCATAGCTTTAACAGTCAAAACAATTGCAGAAAGGGAATCTGCACGTTTTGTTTAACATATTTGACTTGAAGAGCGCACACAGAGCAACTGCCCAAAATGCACCTGAATATATCTAGGCCTATATTTTGATACAATTTTAAGTTTTGGATTTGTGTTTTCTTCTTTTTGAAATTTCAATTCAAGGCCAACGATTTTAGGTACATTTTTGTGAGAAAATGTGTCTCCTTTTGTGGTTAAAACACTTCTCTGTGTGTTCTTTGAAGCTTGAGTTGCCTTCATATTTCTAATAAGGTAAGTAAGGTAGCTAGCTTTATTTGGGACAGATGGTTGTATTTGCCTTCCGTAGCTCAGTTTGCAAAAATAAGAAATCGTGAAGAAGCTAAAGTGTGTCTTCAGCAAAAGTAAGTACAATATATTGACTTACCTTGGAGAAGGTCAAACTAAGGAACCGAAGTGATGGAGGAAGGATGAAATTGATTAAATATTATAGCAGAGGAAACCTCACCGACCAAACAGCTCAGCAAATGACTGAACAGTTCAGTCCACCCCCTGTATGGGACGAAAGAAGAGGATAAAGCATGGGTGGGGATTGCACCTTTTTCAACCTGCTGTTCACCTTCCTTTGATATTCACCACAATGCTTAACCATCAGCAAAACCTTCCCTATACCTTATCAAAATAATCAACAGTAACAACATGATTGAAAAAAAAAGTTGATTCATTACAACAATTTCATTTAAATAAAGATCATAACCACGTTTGTAAAAACAAAAAAAGACAAGTATTTTTATAGGATATGACTGCCTGTGTGTTTTTCATTTTCTTTCTCGACCACTAAAAGAAAATATTGCTATGGAATTCAAAGTAACAAAGATTTCGATGACCTTTTGTGAAAGTTGTATGAAAATGTGGCTTTTATTTCAGAAAATTCTATAATAATGCAAATTACCTACACGTTATCTGACCGACAATTTGATATGACTGCACTCTCAACATTTCAACAACTTATGGAACCAAAACACTAAAATGGATCATTACATTTACAGGGACCCGTTTTAGGTTCCGATCATTTAAAATGTATACTGACCCAATGGTAATTCTTCCTAAAGATCAATCACACCTTGGATTTCCCCCTGGAAGGTGGAATCCCCAAGAGAAATACACATGAATTCAACTATCCAGTCAACTGATTAAATGACATTTTTAAACAGGATGCACTGAATAATATGTGAACTACATTCACAACCACAACTCGGCAGTTATACCACACATCCTGGGGAGAAGGCACTGCTTTTATTCCCCACAGCCCATGGAAACTCCTTTGTGGTTAAACAGTGGTGACAGGCTTGTAAGCATGTTGGGTGTAAATTAGCCCATAAAATGTTCAGAAATCCCAGTTTAACCTTGGGGAGTTTCTGAAGGCTTGTGTTGTATGTTTTTCTACCACAGAGCAAAAATAAATATTGAAATCGTGTCGAACGTGTGTGCTTGTCCACAAATTTGTACATGCGACTCAATATAACTCGTGACCTAGTGTTCAAAAAAGTTCAAACATTGTCGTGCTGAGACCTCTTGTGGCTGCACACAGAAGCAACTTGAGATATACAGTAAATACATGCAATTATGTATTAATTATTACTACAGTCATTCCTGTCTATCTCTATTCTGTATTTCTGAGATTGATTATTGGATTGCATTCAATTCTATTAAGTAGTACAGTGGTTGTATATTTTTTCACTCTTCCACGGAGTGTTTGAATGACAATTTCTGCCATTGTATGACCATTAACTGAATTCGACCATGTTGTAGAATTTCTGGTGTAACTTTGTTTGGCACCATTCAGTACATCTTTTTAACATTTTAGCAGGATATTTCTGCCACATTTACTCGGATAAATGCATGAAAGAAAAGTTTTGCAACTGTATAAATAAACAAAATGCATGTCATTTACACATTAGCCTATACAATATCATCAAAAAGTGACCAAAAAGTCCTGTAATTCTCAGTTGAGGATTAAAAAATGGAGAGTGGGCAACAGCATGTAAAAAACCCTGAATCCTTGTAAAATAAGTGTATAACACCAAATTGTGTCATGGTGCAACATAACTTCCATACAGGTGGATCTAAAAAAAAATAGAATATCATCAAAAAGTCCATTCAATAAGTGAAACTTTCATATATTCTATTTTCATTACACAAGTAAAAAAAAAATCCTTTTAAAAATGTTGAGAATTATGTTTTGCAGCTCATGGAATAAAAAATTGAGTATCTCAAACTATAAGAATATAACATAAAACCATTTAAAAAAAAATATAATACAGAAATGTCAGTCCAGATTAATTTCACTTTATGTGTAATGAATCTAGAATATATGAAAGTGTCACTCTTTGAATTATTCCAGAAACAAAACAATTTTCATTGATTGATGCTTTTTTTTATGCACCTGTACAGTGCCTTGAAATACACATTTTTTGTAACAGCAAACACATTGAATAATGTCTGTTTCTAGAGGGAGTATGTACACTAGCAGAGTTAGAAGGTGCTGTTCTGCCGAGCCAGAAAGTAATCCATTTTCTTTTTCCTGTTCGGTTTGAGGAGGACATAGAGGAAGACCGAAACCACAGTCAAGAAGCAGGAGACGGCCACCACAGCTACCACCAGCCATGTGAACGTGGAGTCTGTGAAGAGAGAGACAGGTAAATGCATGTTTCTCCACATCTATCTCCAGGATAATTCCAGTATTTTAAAATGTGGGTTGACTATATTTGATATATAATTTCAAAAAGGCAGAATTGTCATATATAATCAGATTGGGTAAGAAACACAAGCAAGACAATCAGATGGGTTTCAAACAAACTTATTTGTTAAAGAAAAAATAAAGTTGCTTACCCTCAAGTTTAAGCTGTGTGACAACTTCCTGTCCCCCTCCTTGGTTCTGAGTGACACACTTCAGCTCCGTCATCACGTCTTCTTCTGTCATCGCTATAACAACTAGCCTCAACTCAATCTGGCAGCCTTCAGACACCCTGGTGACCCTAAAACATTGAGACAGACATATCCATTTGTTTACGTTGTGACAGAATTGTCTCACAAGTCTAGTTCAACATTTTCAGAATGCATTTTAAAATGACTAAATTTAATGTAGTTATCGAAGTAATTTAAAGTCAAGTAGTTATTTTTTTCTGGTCGGTAAGTACAGGAGCTTGTTCCCACTTTTCCTAACCAGCACTTAAACTAGCAGATTTTTGTTTTGACAACCAGTTTAAATTCTGAGAAGAAATACCGATCAAAAAACAAATGAACAAGTACCTCCTTCCTCCCTGAAGAGCCCGCTCATCAAGGTATGATAACTCCACAGATTGGCCATTGACCAACCATGTAACCACAGTGGAATTTGCCATTTGACATCCAGTGAACACCTTGCAAAACATCTCCAGTCCTGAACCTAAGCGAAACCATAGATGCATTGGCATTAGACTTTTGTTGAATCTAAAGATCCCATCTATCTATTAAAGCCTTATGCACTTACGATAATATTTGATATTATAGAACTTTATCATTTTTGTTCACTCACCGTGCAGACTTTCGTATATAGTTCCATTCAGTGGCGAGACAATGACAGGTGGTTGAATTACTGGAGCTAAGACATAAGACATTAATAAACATGTTTAATCAGTAACCTCAGTTATATTTTCCCTATTAGGGTATTTGGTTTCTACACAGTAAAACAAGAAACAAAAACTCACTGTGAACAGTGCTGTAGCTGCTCTTGTTGATAAGCCCTGGGTTAGAGGTAGTGGAGGGGTCAGGCACTGTAGTAGAAGTCGGGATTGCAAGGTCTAAAAGATCACACATACAAATAAATTGAGTCTTCAAATGCCAGCAACAATGAATATTTTACACTAATATTTAATGCCAGGTAATATGGACCAGACTCTTAATCTCAAACTGTAAAAACTCCACAAAAACACTGTGGCTAAGCGAAGTCAGTGTGTTACACCTATTAGACCAGTAGGGGGCGGGGCATGCTAATGATTTTTAGTGGTGTTGTGAGGAAGTAAAACCAATGACCTTATTATCTCAATATTTGGTGATGTATAATAATTTTTCCTATTCTTTTTTGTATTAGGTTTATAGTTCAATTTGTGCCTTTACTTCATATAAATTAAAGTATATTTGTTTAATGATTACAAATACATGAATGACATTAACATGATTGCGCAAAAACAAGTACCTTCTCATCAGCTATGTGCTTAATCAAGCATGCATTTATACCTGACACTAATGATAGATAGTATTCAATACAGGTCAGTTTCTTTTTAGTATTAATAATTAGGTTTTAAAATAAAACTTTTGCTAAAAACTCTTTGGATAACAACTCGGATGTAGCCTACTCAGAGGTTGTTAAAAAAAATGATGTTCACCCACCTCGCACACGGAGAAGGAAGACTCTGCTGACTTTGTACTCCTGGTCGTTGATAGGCACTTTGAGCTGACAGGTGTAGAGTCCTGCATGGGATTCCTTCACAGCAGGTATCACTAGGTTACCTTTGTCCTGGCTGAAGGAGCCCTCCAAACCTAGCTGTATGGTAGTGGGGCTTGAGCCCTGTAAGGAAACAACATACTGTGTCAGTCACAGGAAAAGAGCAAGGCATTAACACTGAAAGGGTTGAGGGTTCAATCCAGCCTAGGCCTCCCATTCTCCAAATGGTTACACAACTGGTGCTGTACATACTTTAAAAGTTTGAAGTCTTTGTTAAATTGGAGTTTTTTTAGTGTACCACATTAAGTAAGGTTTTCAGTGTAAGAAAAAAATAATGGTTTTACAAAAGTTATATACAATTTAAACAAAACATGTTTCAAATATCAGGAAATGAACCAACTAGTATCTAACTGTTGGTGCTGATCAAATAGCCAGTATACAAATGATTTTCCTCTCACCTTGTACCATTCTATCAGACTGTCTGTCTTGTTGAAGTCACTCAGGTATGGACATTTAAATGTCAGCCTCTCTCCCACTATAGCTGGGATTGGATAGGACAGTTTCTTCATGTCGACAGAACCGGACTCGTACACATGCAGCGACATTCTTCCAGTCACACAGTAGGTTTCATTCCTGGAGACAAAAATGAGTACAGAATTATTACATCTCAGTTAAGAAGACGGTCTAGTTAAGAAATCATTCTTCAGCTAGACAGTTCTAATCACTTTAATTTTATTTCTTTGTCTATTTATGAGGACAATGCACATGAATAACATTTCTGTAAATGGGACAGTGTTAGCCAGCTAATTTTTACTGAAGTATTTTGGTAAAATGTTGAAATTTCATAATGACAATCTCTGAACACTTTGGCCTCGACCTCTCTATTGAGGCAAGAGAAAGGACGACCTTTGGAAAAAAAGAGGTTCACCAAAGAGAGATGTTCTGCATTTTCAGAATAACATCAAGTAATTTACTTTTACATTTCCATATAATATTTTATAAAACACAAGCACATATAAGAAGTGGCATAGAAAAACTTTTAGTAACATACAAATTACAAATAGTTGGAAAAATATATTTTTTATAGTTTTGATTTTAGTTACATGGTCCTTTGTCTGATTGCATTTCTTGGGGAGTGGGTTCAACTTGGGGAGTGGGTTCAAATGTATCAACTGTGTGCCTTGGAAAACAAATCTAGAAAATAAATGTCTTGTCACTGATTGGTTGCAAGATTGTCAAGTTTAAAGAGGACCTATTATGCTACTTTTCTGGTCTTAATTTCTTGTTTTACACTGCTATAGAGCAACCTGACACGAATCACATCACAAAAAACTATGTAGATTTTCGGGAAGCTCTTTCTCTTATTTTGGCGATCCAGCACATCCTGTCAACACTTGAGTGTGTGTGCTTCGGCTCCCTCCGCCTGTGCTTCGGCCATCTCCGCTCCCCTCCCCCCCCTCCTGCAAACCCCACTCCGTTGTGATTGGTTACCTTCCTTCCGGAACACTTTCAGTGGCGGGAAGCGCGAGCATGGACCTATAAGGGCGCGAGGCAGACGCGAACAGGGAAGTGACAGCCTTACCATACATGGAAACATCCGCGTGGAGACGTCACAAAGTTTTATGCGACGTCACAAATTATGAAAGGGTAGACCGCTTTGAAGACGTGACTTCTCGACTGGCTAGAATAGTGTTTAGTGCTCTGCACAGACACCCCAGACGGTCAGCAGGGAATATGTCGAAATGCATGTAAGTCATTATTTGATCATTTAGTATGGTTAAGCATGACTATGAATCATCAAAACAACGTTTATAGGTCATAAAAGTCAAAAAGCATCATAGGTCCTCTTTAAGTATCTGCCTTCCTCCGTTTAGTATTAAGTTAAATTTCTTTATATGTCCATGATATTAAGTAGTCTTAATTCCTACCTGTAAGTGCAGACATATTCCCCTGAGTCTGACGGCTGAGCTGGGAGAAACCACAACTGCTTGTTATGATGCTGGACACGCCCATCTCCATCATAGGCCACACCCCCTGTCCCGTCGTCCTTGGTGATAAAGTACTTTGAGTCCGGGGTTGCAATGTTGCGTACTGTCAGCACTCTGATGAACTTTGGGAAGGAGAGGATTATGGCCTCGCCCTCCACTCTGAATAACTTCAACTCTGGAGACACCATGTAGCAGCCGTCTACAATGGAAACAATACTTTAAAACTTCCTCTTTAGGTTAACGGCAACATATTGTACAGCTAAAAGTGTGAGGTAAGCCTGCCTGATCCCTTTCATGTTGCCTTCACCAAACCAGCACCCAAGTAAAATCACACTGCATGCTCACCTTTCATAGGCAGAGGATGTAGTGGAGGTCTTCCATAAACGTGTTCGATGAGGATCACAGCAAGGGTCAATGCCAAGCAGCAGACCATGATGGCAGTCTGCAGTGACACAAATATCTGGATTTGAATAACCACTGACAAAACGTGCAGTAATGTCTTACTACTGTCAATTTGGATTTGTCCAGTTGCAGTATATGGTTTAATACATGTAAGTTAAAGGAGTGTAAGAGAAGATCAAACCAGAGGAATATCTTTCACAGTAAGAATAACAAATTGCCACTTTTCTCAACAAAAAAAATATTATTGAAGTTGCTGAATGTTGTTACCTAAAGCAGCTTATAGTGTTAATGACATCTAGGTTTTGTTTGAGCTCTTTTATAGATTGTAAAACTTGTGACATCACAAGAATCGTCAGTGAAACGCCGGCACTGCTTTTCATCCCACCCCCACGCACAACAGTCAAATTTAACCACAGCAGTTAACCAATAGCTATAGGGGTGAGTCACATAAACTGGTTCGAGGCCACTGATATCATAGGTCAGATAAATTAATACAAAGCGTAATGGTAGAAAGCATTGTAGGTTTTCAACTAATTATTTCAAACAATTACAAATATAGACCTGTTTTTCTTATCAAACCTTTAGCATTTAAAAAACAACATGAAAAACTTGTTTTATATAGAATAGTTGTCTGGAATTTATTAAGATAGTATATGCATTACATTTTTTAAATAATGTTCATTAGGTGTAAGCGTTGTCTCTAACCGTATCAGCGTAGTAAAGTCTTTCGTACCATATTTTATTTATGTATATTCTACTACTAGATGTAGACTCTGATAATTCTATAATGATTCATTATTCTGTGATGTTATTCTTTAACAGGCTTTGCCAGATAGGAGGGAGTTTGTGCAGCAAAATTATTCCGCAAAGTTAAATCATAATTTTTTTGGAAACAAACTGATTTTCACTTCTGCTTCTGTTTTGTCTCCTGTGATTACAGTCATCATCTGACAGCGTGCAGGAGGTTTCTAACAAAAACCTTTCCCCTATAAAAACTTAGAATCAATGTGTCATCAAAAGGCAATCCCATTCATACTATCTCTGGGTGTGTTATTGTTGTAAATGTAATGTAAACACACGTGTCACAATGCCCAAAGCCTGACATGTTTATGGGATGGAATGGAAAATTGACACATTGGATATTGCCGTAAGCAAATAATATCCTATCGGAGCTGTTTTCTTTTCTTTTTTAAAAACTTTTGTTTTCTAATTGTGAATTCACATACAGTATACTGGTGTTTGGATGATAACAGATAATTAAAGAGACAATTTCAGCACTTTATATTTCAATACGATCTCTGCCTTTCCATTTACTGTAAATATTACATTTTAGTTTTTATGCTAAAAGTGTTTGACCTACACAAACAACTTAATATATACATACGTATTTATTCACTATTGACCAATTCCATTTAGAATGAACACAAGTACTTTAGTATGTTCTATAATGTACAAATACGGTCAAATAATTTCTGGGCAAATCTCAAACTGTTGACTATCAGATTTCAAACTACAGAAATATCAGTGGTGCAAAAATAGGGGCTATACCGCAATGTTAAAAGAATGCATTAAAATATATACACATTCAACATTTTATAATATAGACAGACAGATAGATAGATAGATAGATAGATAGATAGATAGATAGATAGATAGATAGATAGATAGATAGATAGATAGATAGATAGATAGATAGATAGATAGATAGATAGATAGATAGATAGATAGATAGATAGATAGATAGATTAAATCAGCCAATACAAATACATTCAGTATGTATTCAAGAGAGGCTATAACTCAATGTTAAAAGAATGCATTCAAATATGTACATATTTCAAAATTGTATTATTGTAGATAGAAGGCAAGCAGGCCAATGTACTCACGGTGTGCAGGTGAGCGTGGCAGCCCCGGCAGTGTGACAGTGCTAACAGACAGATGTGGGGACCAGGCCGACTGTAGCAGCATGTGGTCAGTTAGTTGTCGGCTCAGGGGGAACCTGCGCTCTCTTTTCAAGGTTCCCACCCCTCTGTGATTGGAAAATTCTCAGGTTTCCCAATGTAACGCAGTGTACTGTACAGCTCACCACTCATGTCTGCTGACTCTTAAAATACACACATACACAGTATATACACACGCTTACTCCTATTTACACATACTGTCCATCCTGGGAGAAATGGTACGGTTATTGCCTCTCTCTCTCAAAAATAAAAAAAGAGAGGGCAGAGGTCTAGTTTTACAAATGTTCATGACAGTCGTATATCTTTTCTTATGACATCATCTGCCTGTTGCGTCAGTGGCTGACATGTCCGTTTGTTTAAGTTCAAGAATAAACACATACATGTCCTTTCTTCAAAATTGACAGACATATATAATTGAAAGAAAAACATGATGCTCAGCTAACATTCCCTTTGTAAATAAATGTTTAAAAGCAGCTTTTAAACAGTAGTGTGACTCACTGTTCAGTCATCTCCCAAGGTAGAAACTATAGAGTCCACCATTGTGCATTCTTGTGCCCTACTCAGTTTGGCTGACATATTGATCATGACTGGGCATATTCCAATATTGGCATACGCATGCAGATGTTTTGAGCTCTCTTCAATGATGCCTTGGAAACAATCCCTTGACTAGGAAAGTGGTTACTAAGGACTCACTGTACTTGCAACTCTTAAAGAACATAATCATATAGACAAAAGGCTACAAAAAAAGCAATGGTTAAACCCTGCATGAAGAACTACATCCCTTGCTTTCTGCTGCTGATAATTTTACAATCGCACCTAAAACAACCTGCTTTGCAGTTATCTTAAATGATGTGAGACGTGTATTCAGGCCTGAAACATACTTGAGGACAATGGCGGTCTGTTAAGCCCACACCATTCTAAAATTAACCCTTATTTCCTAATCTGAACCACTCACATTTTATTTAAGATGATAATGATGATGGATTCTCATCATGACATTTACTCAAAACAAAGTAGGCAACGTGAACTTTTTCCTCGTCAAATTCAGCTTATGTCTAAGTCTCTGCGGTGAAGAGTTAGCCTGGTGCTACCAGACCATCGTACTTCATTTCATTTGTACAGAAGGTCTGGCAGTGCTTTAATTGGCAAACGTTAACTCATGGAGGCGGGTGTCTGTTAAAGTTTAAAACTATTGGATCTGCCCAGTGCCACTCTGGATTAGCCAACCAATCGCATAACGTTTGGTCGTCACGTGTGTCATGAGCCGGCTTCTGGCAACTGAAACTGGAGCGCGACTTCGACGTCATCGTTCTCAGCCACTCGCTCTGTTCGCTGATTGGACCGGCTGTACACCCAGACTGACTACTGAAGGGAAAATAAAATTTGGCCGGAAGTAGGCGGGCGGGCGGAGCCAGGCTAGTGAAGAGTTGTATCATTACCTGAAATTGAATAGTTTATTATTGTCTTTTGGCAAAACTGAATAGCACTTCATAGAACATGAGCAATAAGCAAGCAAAAACAGGCCTTTCAAAACAAGTTAATTGCCGGGAGGTGTTGCATGTTTTGGGAATTCTCCAAATCGCCCCATTATCCGTGATATCCTGATACTCCATATCACTGGACCGATGATGACTAAACAGTTTGACAGACCTGCTTTGTTTTTCAAAATCTTAGGAATTCACCTTCCCAGCCAGTCAACGTGTCAGTATATTACACTGTAAGCCCGACTGTACGCATATCTGTCCATAAACTATCGACAGTGGGTTCTCTACTGTGGGGGCATCTTTGTATGAAATACTCTTGTGATGCAATCGTTAATATGAGCATAGTTTAAAAAGATGTCTTACGAAGGAGATTTGAAGACCTGTTTCTCTCAATAAATGATACAGAAAATAAATGCCACTGTTTCATCACCAATGTATAACAAACTCCACGCTGCATTTTTAAAATATTAAGGGAGATCCTGACCAAAAACCCCAACCAAAACTATGACTAAAGTGATGTAACTGTACTTTAACCAAATTATCCTACCCTGCTTGGAAATAGTGAAGAAAATGTCCAGAAATACTGTATGTGTAAGCCGTATCAATCTCTGTTGAGAACAATATCAACTTTTTTACAACATGAGCCACAGATGTGTGTTTTTTTTGTTGGTCAAGTGCAAAATAGAGATGATGGCTTGCAATAATAATACATCTTCTTCAACCGCTCATCCGAAATCGGGTCGCGGAGGCAGCAGCTTGAGCAGGGAACTTCTCTTTCCCGGGCCACCTCAACCAGCTCTGACTGGGGGATCCCGAGGCGTTCCCAGGCCAGCGTGGAAATATAATCTCTCCACCTAGTCCTGGGTCTTCCCCGAGGCCTCCTCCCAGCTGGAAGCTCCTGGAACACCTCCCTAGGGAGGCGCCCTGGGGGCATCCTTACCAGATGCCCGAACCACCTCAGCTGGCTCCTTTCAACGCAAAGGAGTAGCGGCTCTGCCCCGAGTTCCTCACGAATGACTGAGCTTCTCACCCTATCTCTAAGGGAGATGCCTGCCAGCCACCCTCCTGAGAAAGCCCATTTCGGCCGCTTGTACCCGCGATCTCGTTCTTTCGGTCATTACCCAGCCTTCATGACCATAGGTGAGGGTAGGAACAAAGATCGCCCGGTAGATCGAAAGCTTTGCCTTACGACTCAGCTCTCTTTTCGTCACAACAGTGCGGTAAAGCGAGTGCAAAACCGCCCCTGCTGCTCCGATTCTACGGCCAATCTCACGCTCCATTGTTCCCTCACTCGCAAACAAGACCCCGAGGTACTTGAACTCCTTCACTTGGGGTAAGGACTCATTCCCTACCTGTAATAGACAATCCATCGGTTTCCTGCTGAGCACCATGGCCTCCGATTTAGAGGTGCTGATCCTCATCCCAACCGCTTCACACTCGGCTGCAAACCGATCCAATGAGAGCTGAAGGTCACAGGCCGATGATGCCATCAGAACCACATCATCCGCAAACAGCAGAGATGAGATCTTCAGACCACCAAACTGCAACCCCTCCCCACCACGACTACGCCTTGATATCCTGTCCATAAATATCACAAACAGGATTGGTGACAAAGCGCAGCCCTGGCGGAGGCCAACCCCCCCAACCCCCCCGGTCATAAGCCTTCTCCAGATCTACAAAACACATGTAGACTGGATGAGCAAACTCCCAAGCTCCCTCTAGGATCCTTGTGAGAGTGAAGAGCTGGTCCGTTGTTCCACGGCCAGGACGGAATCCGCATTGTTCCTCTTCAATCTGAGGTTCGACTATCGGCCGAACCCTCCTTTCCAGCACCTTGGAGTAGACTTTGCCGGGAAGGCTGAGAAGTGTGATACCCCGGTAGTTGGAACACACTCTCTGGTCCCCCTTTTTAAAAATAGGAACCACTCCTTCGGCACTGTACCCGACCTCCACGCAATGTTGAAGAGGCGTGTCATCCAGGACAGCCCTTCCACACCCATTGCTTTCAGCATTTCTGGACGGATCTCATCAACCCCCGGGGCTTTGCCACTGTGGAGTTGTTTGACAACCTCAGTGACTTCCACCAGGGAAATTGACGATGATCCCCCATCAGCCTCCAGCTCTGCCTCCAACATAGAGGGCGTGTTGGTCGGATTCAGGAGTTCCTCAAAGTGCTCTTTCCACCGACCGACTACCTCCTCAGTTGAGGTCAACAGCGTCCCATCCTTACTGTACACAGCTTGGATGGTTCCCCGCTTCCCCCTCCTGAGGTGCTGGACGGTCTTCCAGAAACACTTTGGTGCCGACCGAAAGTCCTTCTCCATGGTTTCTCCGAACTTCTCCCACACCCGCTGCTTTGCCTCTGACACGGCAGAAGCTGCAGCCCTTCGGGCCTGTCGGTACCTTACAACTGCCTCAGGAGTCCCCCGAGATAACATATCCCGGAAGCACTCCTTCTTCAGTCGGACGGCTTCCCTGACCACCGAGGTCCACCACGGCGTTCGAGGGTTACCGCCCCTTGAGGCACCTTAGACCTTGAGACCACAGCTGCCCGCCGCGGCTTCAGCAATGGAAGTTTTGAACATCGACCACTCGGGTTCAATGCCCCCAACCTCCACAGGGATGCTAGAAAAGCTCTGCAGGAGGTGCGAATTAAAGATCTCTTGAACAGGGGCCTCCATTAGATGTTCCCAGTTCACCCGCACTACCCGTTTGGGCTTACCAGGTCTGTCCAGAGTCTTCCCCCACCCTTTGACCCAACTCACAACCAGATAGTGATCAGTTGACAGCTCCGCCCCTCTCTTCACCCGAGTGTCCGAAACATGCGGCCTCAAATCAGATGATACGATCACGAAATCGATCATCGACCTTCGGCCTAGTGCGCTCTGGTACCATGTACACTTATGAGCATCCTTATGTTCGAACATGGTGTTTGTTATAGACAAACCATGGCCAGCACAGAAGTCTAACAACAAACGACCACTCGGGTTCAGATCAGGGAGGCCGTTCCTCCCAATCACGCCTTTCCAGGTGTCTCCATCATTGCCCAAAGTCTCCCAGCAGAACTATGGAGTCCCCTACCGGAGCCCCATGCAGGACTCCGTTCAGGGTCTCCAAGAAGGCCGAATACTCCGAACTGCTGTTTGGTGCATACACACAAACAACAGTCAGAGTCTTCCCCCCCACAACCCGGAGGCGTAGGGAGGCGACCCTCTCGTCCACCGGGGTAAACTCCAACGTAGTAGCGCCCAGCCGGGGGCTCGTGAGTATCCCCACACCGGCCCGGCGCCTCACACCTTGGGCAACTCCAGAGAAGAATAGAGTCCAACCCCTGTCCAGAAGTACGGTTCCAGAGCCAAGACTGTGCGTGGAGGTAAGCCCCACCAGATCTAATTGGTAGCGCTCCACCTCCCGCACCAGTTCCGGCTCCTTCCCCCACAGCGAGGTGACGTTCCACGTCCCCAAAGCAAGCCTCTGCCGCCCGGGTCTGGTCCGTCGTGGTCCCCGCCCTTCACTGCCACCCTGTAGGCAGCGCACCCGACCCCAGCGGTTCCTCCGATGAGTGGTGGGCCCATCGGTTGTAGAGGAGGAGTGTGTTGCCACGTAGCTCTTTCGGGCTGTGCCCGGCCGGGCCCCGTGGCAGACCCGGCCACCAGACGCTCGCGGGCGGGCCCCCTGTCTGGGCCTGGCTCCAGCCGGGGGCCCCGGGCTTCCTCCGGGCAGGGTCTCTCCTCTTCTATCACGATCTTCCATGAGGTCTTTTGAACCATTCTTAGTCGGGCCCCTCACCTGAGACCACTTTGCCTTGGGAGACCCTACCAGGAGCACTAGGCTCCGGACAACACAGCTCTCAGGTTCACAGGGGCACACAAACCTCTCCACCACGGTAAGGTGATGGTTCCCGGAGAGGCAATAATAATACATCAAATATAATTGACAGTGGATTTTTATCAGAGCTTTCCTTCATAATGTTCTATCTAAAGAAGACCATGTTTTAAGTGTCACAGTGTTGTAATCTTGTCACATTTCCACATTGCCACAAAAACTGAGATGAAATTCATCAGAATAACATCAAGATGTATTCACTTTCTGCCACTTGCACCAAATTTGGCTTTAGGGCTAAAAATGAATAAATAATCACCCCTACCAGACAAAACTGTTGATGCCATAAAGGAGACCTTACATAAGACACCATCAGAAAATAACATTTGTCTTAACTTCTCCTTTCATCTCAATATAGACACCTAGTCATACCGAGTTCAGACATATTAACACCACAGGATGGACTCAACAAGAAGTAAAAACACATTGATATTTCCCCTTTCATGTTAATGGCTAATTCAACATTGTGAATGGCTGGCTCGTTTACATGTTATGTCATTTGAGCAGAATATCATTTGCCGCAAATTGATGGTTCAATGTATATGTGGTTTCCATAGATTTATGAAGTAGCAGATTTTTTTTTTTTAAATCAACCAAAACGTGCAACTGACGTGTTAAGTGACTGTTTCAGTTAGCCAACCCGGTTACAACATGGTTCTTTTCAACATATTTGCATGTGCTTGGGTAACAAACCGCAGCAGACGTATTTCAGAGATAAAAGACACCATTTTCTTTTAAAATTACTTTTAAAGTTTATTCAAAGAAAAAAACCTTCAGGAAAATACATGACTTCCTGTCACACACACAGAGAGGACATAAGTTAGAGTAGCATGGCAGACACAGCAGAGGAAAAAAACACGTCGCCTCTTGTCCAAGCCTGCAGGGAAAGTTACTGCAATGTTTCCATGTTGAAGCAGCGCTATTTCAATACCTGAAATGAACAACTTGCTTCTTTATTGTTTTGTAAGTAGGTTATTAAGTGGGGCTGGGGGAGATGACAGACGAATGGAAATATCCAACAAAGACCGGGCTCAAAAAGAAAAAACAAAGAATTAAAGAACCAATACGCATATGCATTAAAAAAATACCATGATGCGCATAGGTGTAACAAAACATTGTCTCTGTAAACATTTTATCCACCTAAGGTGAGCGTAACAATATTAAACCACTGCAGTCGAATATTTACGTTTACAAAGACTTACAGAAACAACAGAAACTATTGTTACGTTTCTCAACTATCTCTAAAACTTAAGAATACACAATGTTTCAAGTGATTTTTTTTAAAGGATTTCCAAGAAGTGGTTTTAATAACAATAGGTTTACACATTTTAAATGCTGCCATATTGGCACTTTTTCCAATGTGAGTCGGCAAGCGACTGCTTTTTTTCTTATCAGATATAGACTTACAGCTCTTCTATTTTAGCCCCTTAATAATATCAATATTAACCACAATTGTTTCAAGAAGTCAATACAGCCACTTGTCAAGGCATTGATGTAATAGGAGAGACACACACTGGGTTCTACTGCACACACAGACAGGTCCAAACGGCTTGTCTGTATGAGTGGAGGGGGGGGTTTGTGACAGACGGGCAGTAACCTTTTACGTGCCAAGATACTGCTTATTTGTGTAGTTGTTATCGTCAGGGGAAAAACTAGGAAATGTTTCGACATGAAGTGAGAGCACGAGTTGGTCTCCTTTGCACCTTTTTTCAGCGATAAGTGTGCAATCTCTCAAGAGTTGCTGTGGAAATGGAGGAAAATCCATCTTGGCCGATCTTAATGCTGCAGATTGCTGCTCTGTCTTTCGCATATACAGACAATTTAAATAGTAGCTATAGTAGGAAGTGTGGGGGGCAGAAAATAGAGAAAGCAACTCCTTCTGAGAAAAAGTGGGTTTCCTTCTTCAGTTTCTTCACAAACAGCCGAGGGGGGAAAAGTTCTGTTCAGTGTTGCATGTTTTGTGACACTTCATCACAGTAACACTGACATTCAGAGTCTGTGTGTTGACTTGAGTAGGTTCATGTCCTCATTTGATATAAGAGTGCTTGACCTACACATGCAGTACTCCTCAGCCCTCCTCAGCTCTGACACACTGTAGGCATTTGCTCCTGACAGATTCTCACATTTGTGGAAAATGTTGCAAAACAAATACAGAATGGCCCCCCGGGAAAATATCTACACCTGACGTAGAGGCTCTGGTGCTGCAGCTTTTCATTCGGCTAAACTAAACTCCAAATTGTTGAACATCTAGTATTGATCACTTGTGACAAGATACAAAGCAAAAACATCTCATGCCTTGGACCACCACACAGTAATACGTCTTTCTACATTCTTGACACTTAGTGCATTGCATTCATACAAATGGAGTGATTTGAAATGACGAAAATGGAATATAGAAAACCGCCTTCCACAAAAAAAAAACTCTGCAGAAACAAACCAACTGACCATGCTTTAACCTGTCTGCCACGAAAAATCCAATTTGTCGATGACACTGAACTCTCCGACCGCGTGCGCATAACACATACATCCTGAACTTTCTACACAACTTTATCACTCCATTATAATCTTTTTTTTCTTCATATTATATCCGACTATTCACAGCAGTTAAAGTTTCTCAAGGTTGAGTGACACTGGCCGACCGCCCGGCCCTACCCGAGATGTGTTTAAGGACATCATGTTTGTCCTGTGAGAGGGAGAAACATGACCACTGACACTATCTGGAAGATTTGATGACATTTTATTGTACATAGACACCTTTTAACTTTTTTACTTTATGGACCGGCGCACCCACTTTTACTTTCCTCTTAGACAAACACACCTTGCACTACTGTGGGGTTCAGAGTTAAAGCAAGCAAACTGTGGACTGTGGGTGAATGTGCGTAAATCTTTTTAAAAAAAACAAGGTAAAAGACATGTTTTTACTCCACATAGTTACACTTATCTTCAAGGAATAATAATAATAATTATAGTAATAGTAATAATTCAAAAAATACTATTCTGAAATCCACCTCCTTCAATGTCTCTTTCTCTCTCTATCATCCCCCTTTTTTAAAGCACCTATCTGTACAACACAATACTTTCAACAACACACATACACACCCCTCCTGTCGACTCCCATCAGAACAGACTTACAGTAGAACCTCAACTACTAGACCCCTATCACCTGCTTGTAACCATGACGGCTGGCTCCAGAGTTTTTTTTTAAGTTAATCCCCAGGCTGACAGTCTCAACTTCAAACCAGCATGTCAGCAGTAATTGGACCAAACAGAAGTACATTAACACACACTACTGTAGCATTAATACAACAGACTTCAGACTCCATCAGCCTTCTGAAACGCTAATAAGAAAGGGCGGTGGGGCAGGAACATGGGGCATTCTTACAAGATGCAGACCTGCAGAAGGTGGTAGTAGTAGTAACAACAGTAATGATAGTGGTAGCTGTACTCGACCTCAAGCTTGCTTAACCAGCCCAGGCAGGGGCACAGAAATTATGTGGAGGTACACAGTCTATTCCTTCGCAATCTGACGAGCACAAAAAAAAAAACGGTGAGGGAAACAAAAATGTTGTTTGCTCCCTTTTCTTAAATTCACATTTACTTTGTTTCTACTTCCTTTCATATATTCATTAATCATTGATTCCATTTTGTAGCCGTCACTTCAGGTACTTCAGTGGGTAACCACTCCTGGACTTGACCGGTTGAAAGTGTGTTGCAGGCGGGCCCCAGAGGAAAAGTTGAAGTCATTGTTTGTCCACTGCTCCAAAAGGGGCTGGTCATTGTGGTTTTTATCGTTCTTCTTTTTGGTTGTCCGATAGCTGACAAGACATCGACGGTGGGTTTCTGAGATCCAGTGTTAGCGAAGGTGGAGGACAATGAGGAAGATGAGGAGAAGGAGGAGAGAGAGAGCAAGGTGCATGGACCTCTACCAGCTGAGCAGGTTGCTTCGGCCCAGAGTCATGAAGTAGACCTGGCTGGAGCCTCCGGACCGAACAGAGGCAAAGAAAACCTAAAAGACAGAGAGACACAGACAGATGGGAGAATTAACTACTAGGAACTATCACAGTCTCCATTTACCTGCAGGTTGAATTTGAACACAAGAAATTCTGAATGGAACACCATCATTCCTCAAAAGCACAAGTTTCAGGATGGATATAATACCTTCTGTAAGGGCTACGATCGCAACAAAGACAGCATCGGAATGGCACTGGTGTTAGCTTTCCCGAGCAAAACACTTTATGTTTTTGTTATTAAATAATCCATTCAAACTACGCAGTTGTGGTTTACGACAAGCTCTGGGTTAGAGGGTTAATACCACTCTATTCAAAATTAGTTTTTATCATGAACTTAAGTTTGATATATAAAAAATTATAATTAATTGCAACTTTCAGACCAGGACAGATTTGATCTCTCCATTTTACAGTTGTGTTTTTTTCTCACTTCATTTCCCAATAATGAATCACAGCTTATTTCCTTTTTCTTTTTTTTATCTCAGCTGAACAAACCAAATAAATACATATTTTTTAATGACTAAGAATGAGCATCCTAAGAAATATTCTCCAAAAATGTAATTTACATATGCTAGAAAGCTCATCATTTCCCATACAAGACACACAGCCAGGGACCGCAGACAGGGGAAAAAATATCCCCTCTATTCCTTTACTTCTGGTTAGTCAAAACGTGCCAGCAAAATGGAGGGAAGGGGAACTAAATAGCCACTTGAAGTTACTTCCACAGTAAAACGGCTGAACCAGCAGAGGAAACAGAAAGCATCTTTGGAAGACCTCAGGGACTTTAGGTGATCGTTGCATCCGACATTTCTGTTGTTGTGTAATAAAATATAAGTTTCATCACCCCTGCATGTTGATTGTTGTCCTAACAATTCAGAAGCTGGCTGGAATATCTCTAATTTAAAAGAATCATGATCCTATTTAAAGTAATTGATGCCAGTACTGATGAGTAACTTATTCCAGCGTACACACAATGACGTATTAGTTAAGAATGTCTCAATTGAGGTCCCCACCTTGTCATTTCGTTCACAGAGGAACTTGAGTCTCTGGGCTCTCTTGTGCATGAAGACGCCGTCCAGGTGACCCGTCTCCACCGAGCGGATCTCTATGGCCTTCTCCCCCCAACCCATGATCTGGTTGGAACGAATGTAGGCTGCAAGAGAGGTATTTAAGTTAACCCATAAACTGACATTTAAAAAAAAATAAAAAAGACGCATTTAAAAAGGTATTAAAATGTAATTGATACTGATTCTAATGATAAAGAACATGCACTCCACTCCTGCTGATTGCTCCCCAACCTTTCTACTGTGTGTGTATGTGTGCGTGCGTGCATGCGTGTGTGTGTGTGTTTTGCAGCTAGACGATGAATGATCGACGCAAAGTGACTTGTGTTAGCAGGTGTTCGACGATTAATCAATTATCAACAAATCATTGAGGAAATTGATTGAACATTACATAATGAAATTTGAATGCATTTCTCCTCTTCTTATGTTTGCATTTTGTCTGCTGAAATGCTGGATAAGTTTAACTTCTTAGGCCATGTAAATACATAATATATCAAATGTAACCACTTCAATTCTTAGCTTATTGATACAGTGTATAAAAGATGTAAAGAAGGGTTAACAGTTGGACATCACATCAATAAAGGAAAGAGTCAAGGAGCGCTGATCTACAAAAAATGTATAAAGAAAAAGTGTAAGGTCTATGTCTGTGTTTTTTTTTAGAGATTATTATTATTATTATTTATTAGAGAGTTAGGAGAGACAGAGATAAAATGGGGCAGAGAGAGGAATGAGATGCAGAGAACGACCACGGGCCGTATTCGAACCCTTGGTCTGCTGCTTCTGAGGACTGAGCCTCTATTAGGGGGTGCTCTAACTGTGTCTTTTAGTGCTATGACTGACTCACCCACTGAGGTGGGCATCTCCCCCCACTGCAGCACCACGTCCTTGGTGATGCGCCCGTAGGTGTTGACGTAAACGCCCTCGTCCTCGTAGCACACCAGCAGCTCGATGCCGTCCGTGTTGGGCAGGATGATGATGGCATGAGACTGGATACTGCTAGTGATCTGTAGGGGAAAAATAAAACAATATGGTGATAGTGTGATATTCTTCTTAAATGTGTTCAATGAATAAACTTCAAAACATGGTACAGACAGTATAGTAAACATTATAAAAGGAGAATTTAGATTTTTTTTTTTAAATAAATAATTTAACCGAAACAAATACCGAATGGTTATGACCTGGATCAGTGAATCTCTGTTTTGTTTAGTTATTTATTGTGGATTGGTTGACGTTTTTTGGTATATCTGTTCCATTATTTTGTGATTATTTATTGTTTATTTATTTATTGTCAAGTAGCCGATAAAGGACACTGCTATATACTGTATGGGTAGGACCACAAAATAAGAACAATATATCTGAGTCGCTTTAAATGTTGCAGAGGATCCCATTTGTTTTACTTTTATTGCATTTAACTTTTTTATGTTTGTATTATTTTAACATGTTCTAAAAATTTAATAAAATATTAAAAAAAGGGTGACCAAAAAGTTTAATTCGTTATTATTGTTAACTCAAATCAAAGCGTAGTGAGTTCATTAATCAGGCCCAGAAAAGTAGCAACAGTGTAAACTACATTTTCAGTCAGAGCCACATAAAGACTTGCCATAACTGCAAAACTGGTAGAGAACTTTTTGGGACACCAGCAAACATGAACATGAGATAAAATGTGTAATGTGTCCTCACGTGTGTAGGCAGGTAGATGTCATAAACAGCCCCAGAGTCTACATCCACGGCATGGAAGCCTGAAAATGAGCCGTAGATGACCTTTAACCTCTGTCCCTCCTCCACGGTCAGGTCCACCAGCAGGGGCTTGTGCACCAGGTCACCGAATGACTGAAACAAACACATCAGAAATCAGCTTTTAACCCTTTTTGTTTAATCAGCAGCAGCCTGGGCATCAGATCAGTAAATATTTGCCATGGCAGAGATTCAGTGATAGCAATTGTACAAACAGTTTTCAATTAATCTAAAGTGAATCCAACACATTAATGACATAACTCTCTACGAAACCCTTCTGGATAATAATACAGTCGCAAAATAAATAATTCATTCACATTTCAATACAGACATAAATACAACATAGGCATTGGAAATACCCAGGTCACCGAACTAACTTTAGAAATGTCATACTGTTCCTGAAACATGTGCTAAATTAAATCAATACATCCTTCAGCTAACAAGCTAAGTAGCTACTGTTCTGAAACTGACTCACTTTGAAGGCCATGAACTTGTGGTAGGGCTTGGGTGCCCAGGCGTAGACCTCCACTGAGTTCTTCAGAGCCAGGACCAAGAATTTGATCCTCTCATATTTCACTGAGAAACAAATTTCAAAACTAAACATTAGTACAACAGCAATCATTTTAAACTACATAGCACCTGATTGGTAAAATCACGAGAGGGGCAGAGAAGTTATGTGATTTCTCAAGACACAGTAGCCGTTGGACAATAGATGTTTTTGGTCCAACACTATACAGATAGTATGTCATGTTATTAAGAAGGTTAGAATTGGGGTTAAAGCTAGTTTACAACATTTTCCTCCAATCTATCTCATTTGTCAGGTAAACTTAAGCAACATCTTTTCCCCACAAATGCTGATTTTATCTTCAAATTTGGAAAGCCCTGTAAACTCCACACGTGTTGGTTCAGCCTGAACATTTTTATCAGGCAAGGATTCGATGGACACACGTGAATAAAACTTTAACAGGAAACTGATTTAGTGACTGACAGCTCTGGTCAGTGGAGAGGGGTTTCCAAGAGGAATTTCTGCTCTTTGCCTAGTAGCACTATACCAACACCAAGGACATTCTGAAGTTTAGACATGGCGTAACATGCCCACTCCGATGTCCTTATCGACTTATTACTTAATCAAGGGCTTTCCTTGCATCTTGTATCATTGGGATGCTTGTCACGTAAACATACACCCCCACTATGTTAAACCGAGTTTGTGACGTTCGTAAAACTTAAGAGTCGCCCGTTTGAATGCAGATGAGTCTTGGTTTATTGCTGATGGGTAAAATGCAAACATAACAAAGCAAATGTGGCCAGATGACCAGACACCATCATTACATAACTAAAGGGTTGACATTATTGAATGAATAATAGTGATAAGTGATGAACGTTAATGCTTTTTGTACACACGCTCATACTGTAGATCCCAAACTTAACCCTCTCAAGGCTTATAGCTTAACACAACTTAAATTGTTTTGCCTTCATTTGATATGTTACAGCAGAGGAAAAGAATGGTTCAAAGTCAGAATTTAACCAGAATGTTGCAATTACATGGTATGCATCCTAGACTAAACAGGGAAGCCCAAACATGGACATCTGGTCACATTTGCTGTATGTTTGCCGAAACTATTTAGGGGAAATCCCTGATAGTGCAGTTTTTGAAACAAAGGCTGTGAGAATTTGACCTACCAACTTTGTAGTGGACGCAGCCCTCCAGGTCTCCTACGGTGGTCCAGCCCTGTTTCTTCTCCACCTCGGGGTCGTTGTGGAGAATCTTGTTCCTCAGCCAGGACAGGTAGTACACACGGAGCTTGTTCTTCTTACCTGGCGGTGATAGAAAAAGGTTAAATTAAAAGATATAAAGTTCTCCTAAATTTCTAATTTGCTATGGTCATTGCTAACTTTGCATTTGCGAATTTGCATATCGTCACCCTTTGCAGGCCCTGATGAAGGCTGGTCTTACAGTTAAGTTATTCTTCATGCCATACAAATGTTGCCGGAGTTTTGAACTCTTCAAACTTTGTTGATAGTCGTTTTAAAGTAACCCCGAAAGCCACTTATAATGTCCTAATTGGCTGCAGAGTGCTTGCTGAGACTTCAATCTACCCTGCAATGATTCTCATGTCTTTATTTGACATTAGTCTGAACGTTTTCATTCTCATGTTTGCTGTTGCGATGGTCAGTCCAGAATTAATACATCTATTATTTAGAAGACCCTATGGTGGGGTTTTCTCTTCCGCCATGTGTGTCTGCAGTGTTTTGCAACATTTTGGGAAGTTGGTGATTATGAATGAATGTGGGTCAGGTTTGGACAAAACAACATGTGAAAGAACACCGTGTGTCAGTGTGCAAATACATGCAGACAGAACCACAATAAATGGCCTCCAACCCGTCTTTTTTACTGTACTGTTGCAAACGATAATAATTATAAAATTTGTTTCTCTTTTGGTAGTTTTATGTTCTTATGATATATAAAGAAAATAATGACCTCCTTGCCTAGGTGAAATCTATATCTGTTTGTGAACAACGTAAACAAAAATGTACATTATATGGTATGAATGGTATATGGTCAGAAGCATTCCGGATGGACAA
The DNA here is from genome assembly GCA_026929865.2 of Hyperoplus lanceolatus. Classification (NCBI taxonomy): domain Eukaryota; kingdom Metazoa; phylum Chordata; class Actinopteri; order Uranoscopiformes; family Ammodytidae; genus Hyperoplus; species Hyperoplus lanceolatus. Next base: position 8,237,681 of record CM049405.1, on the reverse strand, counting down.
GACTCTGAATAGTGCACTCTCTTCATGCATTCTTACGTTGGCATTTCCATGACGGGTTCCATGGAAGGAAACTGACGTGTGTATCTCTGCGGTGGTTCCTTCCATCATGGAACGCTCAATTGTGTCAACATTGCATGTTGTACACACACATGACGACGTGGTGTTGCCAAGCTGAGATTTACTCAACGTCCGTTTAGCTCAAAATATTTATTGTGACACTGTGTGTGTGTGTTTTAGTGCAAAATTGAAAAAGAAGAAGTAGGAACATTGATGAACTTTCAATATGAGAAATCTAGGAACTAAAGTGTGTGTGAATTAAAATAATTATGCAATACAATACAGACACAACAACTTGCATAAAGATATATATATTTTGTAGCAGCTTTTGTTGTGTATTTGCAAGAGTGTGTGTGTGTGTGTGTGTGTGTGTGTGTGTGTGTGTGTGTGTGTGTGTGTGTGTGTGTGTGTGTGTGTGTGTGTGTGTGTGTGTGTGTGTGTGTGTGTGTGTGTGTGTGTGTGTGTGCATGACCCAGGAAGTGAAGTAAATCAGGCAAAACACACACAACCACATGCACATGCCCGCACACACACGGCTGATGAGCTGTTGCAGCAGGATAAACAGAAGTGAAACTGTTTGTCAGTCTTATGATCCACTCAGACTATATTATTTAGATGTTACTTTGTGGCTGTGAATGCAAGTGTGTGTACTAGTATGCCTATGCACATTTGCATGCATGGTTCTATTAGTATTTTTAGTAGTATTAATATTTTCTTTGTATTTTTTGTTTTTACAACATCTTAGTGATCAATTCCTTATCCGAGTGGTACTTATTTGGCGGCACAATGTTTTCTTTAATATGAGTGTGCATGTTCTTGTGCCTGACTGTCTGTGTGATTGTACCTGATATAGTGACCAGGACGTTGAGTCCCTCCAGGACGTCCATCTGCTGGAAGCGACGTCGGCTGATCAGAGGGTAAACTTTCCCCTGGCCGCTGCGGTCCAACAGCATCAGACCACTCTCTGTTCCCACCAACAGGTTCACTCCTACACACACACACACACACACACACACACATATACACACATACACATTTAGGAGAACAACAACATCACCACCGACCAAAGCTGTAAAAGCAGAATGCGGTCTGGTCAAACAGATGTAGAATGCAGGTCCATTGGGGCTTTGCTGCCACCATGTGGCAATGATTTTCATCGCTATGACTTATATTAAAACAGACAGAAAAGTAAAAATATAAAATCCTTAAATAAATAAAATAGTAGTTAAGTAACTGACTAGCCAATATAATGGTTAAGTCAACAGATTACCTCATTTCAACAGTTGTGGTTTGTTAAATGTCGCTAGTGTGTTTCTTAAAATTCAAACCATCTTTCCCACTAGCCCCCTTGCTGCCTTTTGCCCCTTTTCTTCAACATACCACAAATTCTGACCCAAAGCCCCTCATAGCATCACAAATCCTTGACAGCCATCTTGTTACATTGTTTTCTCAGCAGTGTATTTACCCCAGAGGGCAGCACAGAGGATCTCTGAGTTGAACCTCTTCTTGTATTTGCGGATCTCCGGTGTGTCGCTCTGGGGGCGGGTGTTGACTGGGTTAACGTTGACCACCGAGCCTTTCCGTGACGGGTCCAGCCTCAGCGCCTCTGCCAGCCGGGCAGCGTCGTTCGCGTAGGCTAAAAGGTCAAAGGGAAGGGCTTAAGGTAGGACAGTGTAATAGGATGTAGAATTTTACCGGGCAGAGGGTTGGGGGGTCAGCAAATGGTCAGCATTTAAAAATTATGAATGCATCTCCTTTGTTTGCTCTTGAGAACAGAGTCTGGAAGAAAACAAGCATAATTGGGCCATTATCCAAGGAAATGAGTCCAGGAACTGATATACTCAAAACTACAAAAATCTGAAACAATTGTTTGTCAACATTTCCTTCATATTGAAACCAGTGGTTTTAGGTCACTAAATTCAGAGCAATAGAGAGACCGATTAAGAAAAGTTTTTGATTTCTTATTATAAGATCAATTATGATACATAAGCTAAGCAACCTCAGAATTGTTCTAAAGCAGTGGCATCATATTACCATTCCTCTCAAATTGCCATTAGCAGGATAAATCTTAACTCATCAAATCAGCGATTAAATGCAGACTGAACAATCTAGTGTACTTAAGGGGTCAACAGCTGGCTGGCAGCTGCATCAGGTGAGGTAATGGCTCAGCATACCAGAGACATTAAGGGTGGAGAGATCTGGCCTTGAAGATGAACAATCCTCTGAGGGATCATGGGAACTCCAGGACTTCCTTGATAAGACAGCGTTGTTTATCAACCGTGGCAGCTAACAAGCTCTGCAGCATTGGTGGGCAGAGCGTTGTCACACTGATTTTGGTTTGGTATTGAACTTTTAAAAAATGTTCACATAATCTTATTCCGGTCTTGTTCCAGAAGAGACCTAAAACTACTGTGGATTCTGCAACAATGAACACTGCTGAATGGTCAGATGCAAGATTAATGAGAAACTTACACTTTTTGCATTTTATGGGATACACTAAATATTTTATTTTAGCAAAATAAAATCGAATAGCCGATAAATAAAGTTAAAGCTGTTATTATTGTCTAACCTGACTGTCCTGGTTTTATCTACTTCTGATTCCCCAAAACTTTATTTTCCAGAATATGTGCAAGAATAAAGGGAATAAGAAGAAGAAGTGCAAATGGGAAGCAGCTCACAAGAACTCAAAGAACTTCCTTAGTTTCTGAAACCATTGGCCCCCTACATTTTAAGATCGTCCAGTTTGTCGAATGTAAGTTATAAAAAAAATACTTTAAGTTCGAAATGGCGTGACAGCACTTACCAATATTGTTTAGGGCGCTGCCTTGGGACGTAGAGACTTGGAGGAGGCGTGGGTCGATGAACGGAGTGAAGGAGGAAGAAGACTTGTGTTTCTGCATGTTGTTACTAGACTGGCTCTACAGTGAGATAGAGTACGAGTTAGTGCTGGTGACAGAATATCACAACGCTAAACGTGTTATCAAAAAAAACATATTTACAGTATTAAATGCCTATTTAAAATGGTAATAAAAATTATGTTAAATGATAAAAATCAATGTAAACAATTCAAACAACAATGCAGTCAAACAAGCAGGCAAACTGAGGTATTTCTGTATGTGTTGCATGCAAATACAATGGGCATACATTTGGAGGGTAAAATTATAAATACTGAGGACAAGCGCAAAAACAATGGAGGAGAGTAAAACATATGGAGTGCTGCTGACGAAAAAGACCAAAGGGGGAAGAACAAAAACGCATAATAAAAAAGTATTTCCATGGGAGACTTACTAACTCGTAACTGCCCTTTTTGCTATGATCTATTGTCTGGGGAACTTGAGAATACGACTTGTTGCTAGGAAATAGGCAACATCAAGAAATAAAAATGAGATTTAGATATTTAGAAAAAACGCTTGTAAAACCACAACTACACTCAGAGAACCAACTAATTTGTTGGAATCGTAAACACAAAACTCACTGATGCGGGATAGGACTAAAGCTGTAAATCCTTCCTAAAGTACTTTTTTTAATTTTAAACCAAAGTAAAATTCAAAAAATAAAAATAAATACAATACTGGGGGAAATGATGCTGTGTTTACCATATGGAGTACAACTAACATCTATGCTATTCTTTCAAAAATTATCCCTAAAATGCCGTTCTCTTCCAACACGACCACCATTTCTCTGCAGAAAGCCTATGTCAATAGATAAAAACAAAACAAGGACTAGTCCGTAGGCCATGTAGAGCTAGAGAATGATCACCAATGCCAGTAGTGACCAGAAGAGGGTGCCCTACCAAATCCAAGGCAGACCTACAGTCCATACTTCCCTGCTATTTAGTATGGTAGAAAAACATTTAGGATGTATCCATTCTTGTGGTCAGATTAGGTATGCCGAAACCGAACCGTTAACCAAGAACAGAGGTAGGTATTGAACCGTAGGCCATCTGTATAGCTGTAGAAAATGGCACCCCTAAGTACGTTGTCTGTTTTTAGGGCTTAGTGGACATACCTCCATGAGGATGCCAAGCTTGTCCAGGGGACTCTGGGGGGACATGGTGGGACTGGCCAGGCTGGAGGTGGAGGGGGAGTTGGATGCAGAGGAGGAGGGGGAGGATGAATGGTGGCTCTGCTGGATGAGGTCTGGGAGGTGGTGTATGCGGCCAGCAAAGCCGTTCCTGTCCGCGTGCTGCTGCTGCTGCTGCTGTGTGGGGTGATGGTGGTGGTGGTGATGATGGTGGTGGCTGGGGGGGAGGTGACCGAGGCCCAGGCCAGAAACAGAACCTGTACTCGGGGCAAAGCCCGCGAGCAGGCCGGGGATCTGGGCTTGTCCCGGGCCAGGACAAGGGCCAGGACGCTTTCTGTTGTCACCTGCACTCTGGAAGTAGAAAGACGGGTGGTAGACGACTTTGGGTCTAGATAAGTTCCTTATGAGTTCAGGGGAAGGGAAGGTGTTAGCTAGAGCAAAGGGCAAGCTACAGTGGCTAGTCTACAGGCGGAAAGAGAACTGTTTGTTAGTAGTCAATGATATTCGTTATGTTTGCAGAATTCAAAGCTATGATGTTTTATACCTAACCAACGCTAAGCCCCTACACTTTGTAAAACTAGGCTGATCTCCAACGGCCACAAGTTAGAGAAGAACAGAACATGATCAACACAGACACAAACACAATGGAAAAAACACTTGGGATATGAATAAACAAAATACACAACAGAACAACTAAAATAATGAGGTAAATGATTGGCGTGTTGGATTTTTTCTTTTGTCCCAATACCTGTCGGACGACCAGCGTGCTGTCTTTGCAGGGCGTCGAACCCGCGTCACTCTCGCCTTCATCGTGAACTATCATGGTCTTCACCGACTCGGTCTCTCCATTACTCAACCTGGAAGAACTGGAAGACAGAAAAAGGACTACTCACAAACACAAACATAATTGTATTTTGGAGTCAATCTGGAAAATAGCTTTGTCGTGTTTTTCACTGTTTAGAACATAAGGAAAAATTATCTCTATATTTCCTATTTCTGGGATTCATGTAAACCAACAGATAGTTCTGTTTGAGAGGAATTTGACCATTTCCTTCACATTCTAGTAATGACTGGTCCTTGTTGTTGCAACATCAATGAAAATAATATGAGATCAGATGTTAATGTTGTCTACTTACACAGCTCTGGAGTCCTCCGGTCCAGAGGTGGACTCTTCTCCTGCCTCCTGGTCAACCTCTTCGTCATCATCTTCATCGGTGGTGTCAGAGTCATCACTAGAGGATGAATAATCTGTCACCTTATTCGGGGGGCGGACGTCATCCACCGCGCGCAGCTCCTTGGCCAGAGCCGTCAGGTCCTAGAGTTCGAGAGGTTAAAATTTAGAAAAAAATTAATTTTATCCTACTGATCCCTATTTTTTTCCATTCCTCATCCAGGCATTTTGTTTAAAAAGAGTTAAGCTAATATTTCATTAAAGATTTGCAGGATGAAAATCCATTTGAAAAAAGGAAAGCAGGAAACAGGAAGCTGCTAGAGAAAGGAAGAGTGGCTATGACAGCCAATGAGAAGCGAGGAAAGAGATGACTGTCGAAACAGCTGATGCTCTTCAAGATGCTGCAGATAAGGTTAGTGGATTAATTCTAATAAGCAGACAGTTATTAGAGCTGCAAAGATGAAAAAATTATAAACAGTATAGAAGAAGAAAATGTAAGATCTTGATCAAGGTTAGAAAAGACATGATGACCACCGCCCAGGCCAGTGAAGAGAAAGCAAAGCGATAAAGTGCATAAAACCCTTCAGCCAGTGAGTTCAATCCCAAAATGCAACAACCATTTTCGTAGTCATGTCATTCCATTGGATGGTGAGCAGATCACATGACATAATCCAAAAGGAGTCAGTTTATTATCATTTGGCCACGCCAAATCATCAAACACACACACACACACACACCATCTTTCAACCAAACCCAAAGCAGCATCTCATCATGTACTTTGTCTACACGCACACACACAAGTTCTAGATCTAGATCTATCAAAGCTAGCGAGCTACTGGCTAGTCGGCTAGCGTTGAGTCAACTCTCACCGCTGGTTTGCTCGGCCTGACCAAGTCCCTCCTCTCCTCTGTTTTTTTCACAGCATTCTCTGGCCGTTGGAGGGGTGAGCCCTCCGATTTGGAGGACGCTGAAGAGGTGGAGGTGAAAAGGTGAATGTTTGTGTAGCTCCATTACTAAACTGTATGTTTAAAAAGTGGTATTCAGTTCAGTCATGCTGTCCACCTCTAGCATGTTGTTAAAGCCTCTGGAAACCTGGTCTTAAATAGTAAGAATCAATATATGAAATCAAAGTTGGGTGTCTCAATAAGCTTTAACAAAAATCTGATTGAAAATAAACGTTCATAAATATTCTCAAAATTGTTGTTTTTTTAAGTAAAACAATTTTTTTTAATGTCCAGACCATTTGACAGGACTGTGTGGCCGTATTAAACGTTCTCCATGGCAACAGTCATTGTTTTTATAGAACTTTGGGAGCAGAGAACTGCTGCGATTGGTTCAAATGACTTACTGTGTCATAAGAAACAGAGCCCAGCCCGCCTCATCTGAACCGAATTTCTGTAAAGTTTATCAAACTTAATGACAATATCTTTCATTTGGATTGATAATATGCCTAACTTTTTTTTTAACTTTTTTTTTACTGTAATGCAATTACATAGTTTGAAGGATTTTGTAGATTTTGGTGTCCAGAGGCTTTAAAGTGCAGATTAAAGTTAAAGTGTGTGTGGTGGACTCACAGCGGGCCCTGAACCTCTCTCCAGAGCCACAGTGTGACCCAGGCTGAGAGCTGGAGTTACTGGAGCTGCTGGAGGAGCTGGTGCCTCCACTGCCACTGTTACTGGTCGCCCTGGGGACCAGCTTCTCCACTCGGTCCCACAGCAGCCGGGGCTCCGCTGCACTGTAGGGGCCAACAGACACCCGGTCAAGACCATCGGAGAGATTAAGTGACTTTTAACTGGTACGATAGCCGCACAACGTAGACTCAGACTGTACTATGTGATTGGATTTGAAAACATTCTAATTTTGCACATAGGTCTACATATATTTTAGTTATTTATACTGCTGTTACTTTCATCATTAGGGATTGTGTAAATATCAATCATTTGAATAAACAGTTTTTCTTTCTTATAGAAAAATGTGTGCAATTGTTTTGGTCTCTTATACAACAACAAAAAAATGCTGCAATGCCCTTCACATGCTTGTTAATACAGATGAAGTGACATAATGGGCACACATACTACTCATAAACCGTGCTGTAAGATTTTAATTTTAAAAAGGTGGTCAAATAATTAATGTATAATTAAAAAATAATAGACTAGAAAATATTCTGTTTAACGTATAAAACACTTCTTTGTCCTTCACATTACATTTAAAGTCCAAAATGAGGATTACAATTATGCTAAATAAGTAATAGTAGTCAGTTGTTGTTCTAGAGAGATATAAGCCTGCAGGGTTAGAGGAAGGGAGAGATAATAAATCTCATGAGAAGCCTTAGTGGTTTGGAGATAGAAAACTATGTTTCACAAGGTTAGAGGACTAACACAACTCCATAGACAAACACTATAGCAGTGAGTGCAATGAGTGCAATCCTCTATGGACACAACTTTCCCCATCATCTTCTTTCCCATTGTAATTGATAGAGCTAATTTTATGTAACAGTCTGTTCTTTATTGTATCGTAAATGTATTTATTATAACTTTAATATTCTTTTTTAAATATAGGCCTAACCTTTTGCAAAAATACAGATTTTTTTTAAGCATTTGAATTTGTATCTCCTAAAGTTTTATTTTACCGCGATGACTCAATCCACAGTCATACATCATAAATGTTACACCAAACAAATCCCACTGTCATTTCCATAGAAACTCATTCTCCTCCTAATCAGCGGGGTGATGACAGTTTACCTGGCAGCGTTCCGTTGCACAGCCTGGTTGCCGTGTGAGGGGTTGCCGAGGTGATGAGGCGAGTCTCGCCTTGACAACACGGGGGACCTTGATGTAGTCCTGACAGGAACCTTTTGTGATAAAGACAGTGACCGGCTCAAACACATACACACACTCGCAGTGTGCATGAGTGTGCTTGGTAATAGTGCAGCGAAGACATGGAATTCACACAACACACCAGAACCTTCCATAAAGCTCCCTGTAAAGGCTTTGCAGTAGCATCACAACAGCAACCCTGGTAATATGTAGCTCCACTGGAGAACTTCTCAAGGAATGGCTTACTACTTACACTAATTGAGCAAACAATCTAATCAAGATTAAAGGTGGATTCAGAAATTCTGAAGATTGCTTGTTATAAAAATCGGTGAATATCTCTTCACGATCCGCTATATGTCCACACTATGAGTGTGCTGAAAAGAAAAATATTGTTAGTACACAGCCTATGCTCTGTAAACGGGCATGTTGCAAGCTATGGTGGCACCCCTTTATTTACACAACCTTTGTTTACAGTGTTTTCCCTTTGTTTACCAGTTTACAGAGTCTAGGCTGTGCATTAACACTGGATTTGTTGTCAGGGCACACACAGTAGGGACAGGTGGCTGATCATGAGGAGAATTTCACTGATTTTTATTATGAAATATTTTTGTCAACAAGCTTTCACCAGAATCACTGACTTCACCTTTAAATGAAAAAAACATTAAGTCAACAAGCCAGATGAAATGAAAAGCCTGATAAGACAGACTTGTTTCCAAATGTTTCGAACAAACTAAACCCTCTTCATGTTACCAAGCATGATTATTCAATTTGTTTAATACAAGGCACTCTGCTGTCACCTTTCACCAGCTAACAATGTCCACGCCCCAGGGCACCACTATCAAACAAAACTATCATATCCTGTAGTCACTAGTCACACACAAACTCATAGGTTTCCCCACTTCCTGAGTCGCATATAAACTCAGTAAAGCCCATGCAGACCGTTTGGTAGCTCAACATAACCCAGCACAGCGTTAGCACACAGCAGCCAAAAAGAATAAAATAAACAGCCATGATTTTGCTTTGTTTAGGAGTTGAAGAAGTGAGGGACAAATGGAAAAGATGTGGACTGATGTTAATGAAAGGTCGATCTTTCCTTTAGTAAGAGTTTTCTCCTATTTCAAGACTTGAAAGATGTTTACCACTTTACAGGTTGTCTTGGCAAGGTTGTGGTTGGGTTTATGGTTACTTTGTTTTGGTGGGTGGGCAGCTAACTTTGGCTCTGTGGCCTGAATCAGATCTTTCTTACATTTCTGAATTCTGAAATACCCACATTTTGAGTTGTACCACACCGCCTTCCTATACTTAACATACTATGCATTTTTCTAAATGCAGCATTCTCCTCCCAACCTTTGCTTATTTTTCTCTCCTGCTGTAGTTATTTTTATGAGCATTTGTGGTTGTACAGTAGAAGGCTAAATTGGACTGGTGAGGGTAGAAAAAGCAACATAGAGACATAGAGAAAGATGCCTCAACTTTAACTAGGAGTAGGCAATGTCGCAGTAACCCACTGGCTGGCTTATGAAGAGGTCAGAATCATTTTTTGGTTAGTGTTAATAAAAATAGGCCTCACTTTATGTCAACACTGATTCACAGAGTAGATTAACTTCCATTTGCTCATGATAGTCTGTGACCGTGTATCAGGGGGAATAGATTCAGAACAATATAACAACTTAAGGCCCCTGAATCTTGTGGGGAGAAGTGATTTAACACTGCCAGCTGAAAAGGAACCTTTTTTTTATATAATTTAATGTGGATTTATTAAAACATCTATAATTCCCCTTAAAAGCTTTTTCCTCCCTGCACTACAAGGAAGGAAAATCCAATTAAAATAAAAGTGAGTTATTGTTAGCTTAAAGAATCAGGCAGAGGGTTGGAAAATATTAAAGTAATTAAATGAACAGTTCAAGATAATAGTTGGATCTCTTCAGGACAATCACATCCTGTTTGGTAAATTAACAATGTTTAGTCAAAATCAGCGAATATCTCCTCACAATCCACTATCTGTCCGTATTGTGTTTGCGCTGACAAAAATACCTAAAAGGTAGCGGGGTCTTCAGAGTGCGCTGACTCAATCAACCACTGCTGCCAAAACTACATCTAGGTCTTTTTTTATTTTCTGTCCTTACCCTGGGCGGGACCTCGTCTGAAGAGGCCCGTTCATTGGGCGAGGGCCTAGGCTTGGGCTGGGGCTGGGAGTGGGGCTGTGGGTCAGTGCGTGCAGGCGTTGATGAGGAGGAGGAGGATGATGGTGATGAAGATGGAAGGTGATGGTTGTGTTGTTTGCGGAGGGCTTCCTGGATGTTGTTGTGAAGCTGCAGGTTTTCAAAGCTAGGGGCGAGCGGCTCGGTGAAGGACTGCGACCGCAACACAACGGGCAGAGTGGCCGTGTTGGAGTTTGACAAGGCCACGCTGCCGCTGCTCTTTAAGGCAGCCACGTGGGAACGCACCTTTTTCACAGACAAACAGAAACAAAATGGAGGGAAGGAAGGGTCAGTCTGCATGCAGTGCACTCTAACAAGGATCTCAGGGTTTCTTTAGGGGTTTGTACAGGAACCTTAAATATATTACCGTGTTTAAAGCTGAAGGAAGACTGAAGTGCAGCTTCTACGTTAAAGCGATTCAGACATGAATATGTAATACTAATGTTAATGGTTTTACTATTTAATGTTGCCCCCTTTTTATGTCTGTTTTAATGTGTAACATACCACAATTCATGGAGAACTATGGATTTTAAAATGTATTTTTACATTGAAGCCTTAATTAAAGACCATTTGAGTGTACAAACATCGAATGACAAGGCTTTACGTTGGGGCTCTTAATAAATTCCTTCTTAGAGGAGTGCTGTTCATTGCCAGTGCTTTGCTGGATATTCATATCAGCCCTACAGTTGGCATGGATTATAAAATGTAGAGATTATAATATCGTGATACACCCATTATGGAGCTCTAAAGAAGCTTGATATGTATTTAACCTTGTGCTGCTGCAGCCTTAAATCTGACAGCATGCAATTCAGACTGTTTCCCTGTTGAAAATGACAAAGGTTGGAAATGTTACAGGTCAGACTGAGCAAGGTCGCTGCCATGACCTTTACATTACAGTGACCCTGGAGCTTATTCAGACATGATTCTGATAGAAAATTGCCTTCGCATTTATGTAATGAGGTGCATGTCTGAAAGGGGCTAGAAGGGTTCTCAAGGATTTTTCTCTGAAGCAACTCTATTCCAGAGACTTTGAATCTTGGTCATCTTTGCTCAGAGCTCCTCTGATAAACAGGAGGTAGGATGCATTTCAAACTGTCATTATTACTACTGTAGCAGCTGATCTAAATGATATTATTGTTTGTTTCAACTCGGAGGGACTTAATGGTGAAACTGGCCACTGTAGTGTTTGCTTGGAGGGAAAACCCGAGGACAGTTTTGCCTCAGTGGTATGTAGTTGAAGGCATGACTTTAAATCATCAGCAGAACCCCTAAAGAACCCATGTTTTTAGAGTGCAATAGGATAAGATAAGGAACACTCACATAATATAAGTATGTACACGTTGTAACTGTTGTTACTCAGGCTGCAACACAATGTGGTCCACTGTAATAGCTATTATTCCCATATTCAAATAACTTTTTTTGGTGGGAAAAGGTGCAGCCAGTGCAACAAAAGGCATCATGTCATAATTTTAATATTTGAGTGTCACAGGGGGAATTAAAAAATAAATAACATATATACATTGAAGGCAGTTACAGCAACAAAAAGCAAAGACAGTGGAATGGAGAGATGAAGCTGAGTGGATCCCGAGACGAATATGGGTTGAACTCTTATTGTGACTAATTTCAAATATTTTGCATATTAATGCTAATCTTTTAATTACATTTAGGAAATGATTTCGTTTTGTTATACAGTCTGTATATTTTGTATTTTTTTAAATTTTGAATTTGAGTCTTACCAATTTTAAGCCTCGGGATGACTCAGCTTCATCATCAGTAAACAAGCATGACGATGAATTGTTTTAAAAAGGCATGGACACGGGCTGCCTGCCATGCAAACTTTCATGTAGGCAGAAACACATAAAGGTCATACAACATGCACACATTCATGGTGGGGGCCAAAACGCTTGTGACTGCAGTCCACATCACCTTTACCTTGATCTTCCCCTAACCGAAACCAAGAAGCTGTAGTCACTTAAACATGAATAGGACTCAACCAAAGAGATAAAAACCTCTGAGTTTCATTAAGGTAGCCTCTAATGAACAACTAAGTGTGTCATTCAGGTACGAAAACTGGTTGGAAATAAAATACTGTACATATTCAACATTTAATTGTAAATAAAGTGTCTTTTAAAATACACAACTTATTCCAACGGCTGAAAACTGGGTCCAGCACCTTAACTCCAGCCTGTTTCGTAACCATTTTCCATAGTGAATGTACAATGACTGCAAATTCTTGCCACTCGAAAATCATATTAGTTCAGACTTCAGTTTTCAGTGAAGTATTTAACGATGTTAAAACACAACGCCAAAATGACGAGTTAATGAGAGAAAACTGATAAATCCATTTGAAACATTATGGCGAATGATTAATAACGCATGTAAATGACATCATCAAACCCTTTTGACCAAGTTACACCACCGCTTTTTTGTGTCATTTAATCTTTGTGACATATTCAAAACAGATTGACTTCAATGAACTGTGATTATTAATACTTAGTGGGTTGAATCCTTCGCCAAGAAGATGACTAATACTGCCTGAGTCATCTGGGTGCCCATGAATTATGGATATTTTTAATCGCCAGCACACAATGAGGATGTACCGCATAGAGCAGAGCATGTACCAAACCTCCTGACATACCACCAATTCATTCAGTCATTATCATTTTCACGCAAACACACACAAATGCACACTTGCGGGAAAAAGTTAAATAATTACACATTCGGATATGTTATGTTTTGTTTGCGTTTGACGAGTGGGAGGGCAACCTGTCAATCAAAGAGTTAATCACAGGAGAGGAGTATAGAATCAGGGCTGTGATCATTTCATTTTCATTGCAGCAAAAAGATTAGAAAAAAATGGGAGAGTTCTTTCAGATTAAAAAAAATATATATATTTTTCAAAACATTCACAAACAACCACTTGCTTTGTGGTGTCATAGAAAAGCTCTTCTGTCTGAACATGAGCGTTCTGGGACTTTTTATAATTGAATGCAGCAATTGAAATGACTTGACGACAACCCTGAAGTCAAAAAAGAGCTTAGACAAGTTCAACAACAGCAGATTCTGATCCATTATCTAGAAGAAGAAAAAAAATTGAATGGTTGAACCTCAGATGGAGTTAAAGGAGGAAGAAATCCCAGAAAAGAAGCATAGCTAATGCACACATCTCACACATAAAAAAACACACTAATACAAGTTTCAAACCAAAGCACAAGAGTTAAACACTCAAGTATTTTGAGATCACCTGAAAGAGAGAGAACCATAAACCCAAAATGGTCAAAACCCAGGCAACATCTAGAGTCAGTTGAGATGGGAGGTTCTGCCACATGATACTGAAGCTAGAAACCAGGCTGATTTTCTTGTTTACTAAATAAAAGTGGCATTCTGCAGATACAAGGTTTTCAGTTAACTTGATACCAACCAGTGACTGCTGCAAAGTGAATGACAGCCTCATAAATCCATTCACTGGCACTCTGGCAGTGTAGATGGGTAGCATCCGCAGAGCAAAATCTAATCAAGTCCATTCACATAGGAAAATGGCCTAAGTTTACAACCTAAAAGAAAAGCTTTAAGGGTTGAAAAAGTCAATTGCCACAGAGTACGCAGCTGACGAAAAACTGCAAGTTCACCCACAATGACAAGAACCATTGCAGTTCCATATGTATGGAATGAATGTATAGTGAAATAAACAGTGAGGCCTTAATGCCTTGATCTGTCTATAAATCTACCACACAGATAACCCCTGCAAGAGCAAAAGCAGATCGCACATCCCACCGACTCAAAATGCTGCCTGTGTGAAACAGCTTTGAAATTAAATTAAAAGGGAATCATTCAGATGGCTGGGGGAGAGAGTGGCGTGAAGACATCATTGTTACCTGTGGTTCCACAGGCCGGTGCATGGCGGCGGCGGGCACGGCCTCAGTTGCAGCGTTGCCATTGGGGTAGGACGACTCAGAGCGCACTGGGGGCACCGGAGGCTGCTGGGGTTTGGTCTGAGCCGCCTGGGGCGAACCCTGGATGTTCTTGCGGTATCGCTCGTCAGCCTAAAGTGTACACATATACACACACACACTAGCATTAGCATTAACATTGGTTAGGGAGTACAGGTTAATGTGTGTAAGGACATAGAGGGGAGAGTAAGTGGACAGGAGCCATTAGACGCTACGGTTGGTTAGTTTCCCCCCCCTTCAGAGCAGAACTGTTTTGGACTAGCAGCGGTTGTAGAAGCACATCAGAGAGTCATCTGCTGATACAGGCACAACACCAGCAGGAACAACAAAAGCACTTCCTCAAAAGGCTGGCAGTGTTATTATTGTTGCCACACTATCCCCACATCCCTGCTATTAGGACAACGGCACCATGACCACAAAGACTTTGTCATGCATTTTTCATGTGGAGTAAAAAGCCATCAAGGTGAAAACATACAAGGTAAGGACACACACACTCTGAGGTCCAGGACAGTGATCCACCATAAGAACAGAGAGTTTGTTTGTGCCTGTGTTTGGGTTTTTTAAATTTCATAAGGCAAGATCAGATTTGTTCCCAAAGACAAAATAATCCACCAAGCTACTCTTGAAATAAAAATATATCCGCTTCTGTTTTTTTTTAACATTTCCAAAAACGACGTCAATTGGTGCTCTTGCGTTAATGAGTATCCCACCCAGTCTGAATATAAAACAGCCACCCCTCCCCCCCACCAAGTGCTAAATGACAAGAGCAAGGTGCCAAACTGAGAGAGGTAGGGAGTCGTCATACCTATGTTGCTTATTATTACAGCAACTTAATTAATAAGATAGCAAAGAAAATAGTGATGTGATTAAAGGAGGAGCGGAAACTGAGCATCTCAAAGAAAACTCTTTTTCCAAAGTGGTTCATTTAGGAGGAATATACTAGTGAACGATGTCAGCTAGTGCTTTCTAGGGACTTTTCTGAGCTTTGTCGAGTTGAAAGGTTTAACCAACTTTGTGTCAACTTGTATGGCAATGGCTTGAATGTAACCGTCATTCATTTATATGAAATAGTTACACACTATAGCTTTAAGGGATCAAGGGGGTCTTCTACTCACTGTCATTCATAAATTGAGAATTCATCAATTAGTCACTCAATTATCTCGTCTACAAAGCGTCCACACAACCCACACCAGCAGCTAGCCATCACCATGTAGCCTACACACACACCCTGAGCAGAGGGACTTGCAGTGAGTAGTACACACAAGCAAAGGAAGCATTCTACAGCAAGTCAGTGTGACGGCAACTAACGAGCTGTGAGCGATCACCTCTCTGATTGGCTCAGAGTTGAGGGCGGGGCCTTGGAGGACAGCAACGACAGGTAGCCTGGGCTCTGTAGTTTTCTCCAGACTGTCATTTGGACTGGACCTTGTCTTTTCAGTGTCAGTGCTGCTGTGTGGGGGTTTGGTGATGGGTTGCTGGGCGGTTTTGCTACTGTCCAGCTTTGGGTTTTGCTGGAGGGCCAGCAGGTAGGCCTGCTCCTGCTGCAGCTGTCTCTGGAGCTTCTCAGCTTGGCGCTTCTCCTCAAGCTCCCGCCATTTAAACTCCTGAGTGCAGGAGGAAGGGTCAACCTCAACCAAACACCTTGTCACTACCTACTCCTTCTGAATTCCCGAACATTCAGAACTACGGACAATTTAGAGTCCAAAGTCACATTTTAATGATGGCATACAAGGTCATCCCCCCCATTTAATGTGCACTATGTAACTGTAGGTGTGTCCGAGAAGTGAACCTTTTATAAGGTATATTCTAAAGCTTTCCTCACAGGAAAATGTGATCCCTGGAACACTGTTTGAAGTTAGAAAGCTTTCTGAAAAATTACTGTTTCAATGTTTACAACAGCAGGGCCCAGAATGGTTTACAAACATATTAAAATGTTACGTTTGGTTCCACGTACCAAAATATTCTAGTTTTGATTTGTAATGATATAATTATTAAATACTAAGAATTACATGCAGAGAAAATATGTTTTGTAAACTAACTGCAGGCTCTGCAAATGTTAACAAATTACCTTTCTCTAAAACTACATAGTGCTCCTTTAAACAAACAAACTAAAGCAACTCTAGGCTTGTGAGGCAAAAAAGTGTCAGAGCAGTTCACTTTGGTCAAGAGTTATTATTCCCCTGAGCTATTAAAACAGTAATGACTTTTTATGAGTTCTGATAGCCTACTTGTGCCCATTGGCAGAAGCAGCATCTAAAATAGGGAATAGGTTGTTAAATTAAACGGAACCTGTTTTTTCACATTAAAGATTACAAATGGTGACTGTGCAGGAACTTGGGGAGTGCCACCCAGGATAAGAATGATAGTGTGTAGAGCAAGGATATGGGGATATGAGTGGTCATTTCCTTTCATTATCTGAGTATCCTCTGTTTCCTCTAGAAGATTTCAAGACTTTAAAAATAAAAAATAAAAACATCATACATGTCATACAGACCCCTCAAAATAACCTCTATCCTCTCCTAGCATATAGTAAGCACCGGAACATCTGGAGAATAAGAAAACTAGGGAAACCCTCTCTTTCCGTTAGATGACTAGTTTCCTGGTGATGACATCACCATCGCTAAGGGCCCTTTAAACATCTCAACTTCCCCCAGCAAAAAAAATCTGAAGATACTTATTTCTTTTTGGACCTTAACTGTTAATGGCTCCCTTGGGATCTACAAAAATCATTACTGGAGTTTAGACCAAAAAGTAAAACTGAATCGCGGAAAGTTCATGTAACGGAAAAAATAATAATTACCTGCATAATGAAACTTAACAACCTGGGAAATATATATATATATTTTTAAAAAATCACTTTGGTCAAATAAATGGAAATGCCATTCGGGAAAACTGTATTGTGGTTGATTTAGACAGGCAAGGGGAATAGAGTGGTGGCAGGATGGCCTTGAGGAACAGGAGGGTGTTACCCCTAAAACTAGTGGTGGCTGGTATTACTTCTACGGTGCCCACTATCTCTAACATTGTGTCCTTGAGCAAGGCACTAAACCCCGAATTGCTCCAGGGGCACTGTACAATGGCTGACCCTGCGCCCTGATTCCTTCCGTAGTGTGGAAACTTTAGAGAGGATATGCTAAAAGACCAATTTCAAATTTGCCTCTTGTAGATTTACTAATAAAGATAACTTAACTTAGAGAGAGAGAGGGAACTATTTGAAGAGAAATGGATTTAACATGAAGCCCTGGGTTGATAGAGGGTAGCCGAACACTCACCAGTAGCATGGCCTGTTCATGGAGCAGCTGCTGTTGAAGTAACTCAAGGTGCCTCTGCTCCTCCTCCAGCTGACGGCGGATGTACTCCTGTCAATCAAACAAACAACCCCCATTACTTCACTGTCAGAATAGAATAGGTTTGATATGTGTGAATACAACATCCTTATTATGAGGATGATGGTCTGCAGAATGCACAAGTGTGGAAACAATACACAGCGAGCCCCGTTTGGGATTTCAGGATCATGTTGTGGCAAGAATTTATGTTTAGTTTTTTCTGCTAAACATTTGAAAAAAAAATGTATTAAGCAA
The DNA here is from genome assembly GCA_026929865.2 of Hyperoplus lanceolatus. Lineage (NCBI taxonomy): Eukaryota > Metazoa > Chordata > Actinopteri > Uranoscopiformes > Ammodytidae > Hyperoplus > Hyperoplus lanceolatus. The sequence goes on along the minus strand of CM049405.1, from coordinate 8,219,882 downwards.
AATGTTCCAACAGAGAATTTTACTCATTACTGCAATGATCTCAATAGAAATTATCAGATTCAGAACAAATGTATGATCCAAATTTAAATAAAAAATAAACCTCAATCTGAACAATCCAACTACATGGTAATAAAGGTCAAACATACTTTTTTTTTTTTAATATAAAACTGAATTTCTAAATATTAGCATAGCAAATTGACACAAGTGACATAAAAAGGGGTAAGGAAAAAAATTAAAGTTTGCACAATTTGTAAAAAATAAAATAGCCATTGTAAAGTCATTATCGTGGGAACCAACCCTCAGTGGTTGCACAAGTACGTTATGTGTTCACAAAAAAAACAGACGTGGCTGCGAGCATCCCTACCTCCTTTCCCTTAAGTGTTTTTTTCCCTCCTCGCTCCTGGGCTGGTACCTGTTCTCGGTCGGCCCTCCTCTTCTCCTCCTCTGCCCTCCTTCGTTCCTCCTCCTCTTTACGGCGTCGCTCCATCTCTTCAATGCGTCTCTTCTCTTCCTGTTCGCGTCGACGCTGCTCACGCTCCTGCTGCCTCCGCATCTCACGCTCACGCCGTTGTTGCTACGGGCGGACACACACAGGCAATTTAGATTTAGTTCAGTTTATTAAGATCCTAATTAGCTTCTGTCTGTCTTAAACAGTAACTATACTCTTCAATTCAGTTAAAGGTGCAGTATGTAACTTTTGGTGTGTCAGAAGAATGAGCATGTTCTCAGGTATATTCTTTCTTATACCTGAATAAACAATTACTCTCAGGGAAATTGGATCACTGTAGCACTGTTTGAAGTTAGAAAGCTGCCTGAAAAAGTTACTGTTTCTCTGTTGTTGTTTGCATCAGCAGCAGGGCCCACAGTTTTCTTCTATTCTTACATTTGGTTCCAGGTCACTAAAAATAATTGTATTTTGATCGATGAGAATTATTCAATACATAGATTACATGTAGAGAATTCTGTTAACAAACTGCAGGCTCTGCAAATATAAACAAATCCCCTCCCCTGAAACTGCATAGTGCGCCTTTAACAGAGAAACCTGGACATGTCCCCACTGACAGTGTCCTGGTTTGAATATGTGTCCCGTCCTTTGTGAACCAGAGCTAATGCTTCGTAATCAGTGTGAAACCAAAAGCAGAATGAGTTTTTAGTTGTATTATCACTATGACCAGGACGTGAGGGTTGTGTGACCTTAACAGTGCTGGGATTTGCAGTTGTAGTGTAAATCTATGTCAGTAAAATCTAACATCATTCACCCAACACTTATCTTTGGTCCCGCTGCAGCTCGGTTGACAGGGATTAGTACAAACAAGGAGACAGAGCACGCAAACAAAGTCCTACAGCAAAATATGAGATGACCCATTTTTGTGCATGTGATATTGTTTAGATAGAGTAACCCCAGACCATGTCGATTATGCTTTTTCATTTAAAGGGCACACTGTCTAGTGCAAAAAGAGGAACTGAATAGACAGATAATAAGTAGCTATTATGACTTGTAGTCACCAAATTATTCAACTTCTTATGACAATTCTAGTACCGGTACACAAAACAAGTATTACTGACAGCTGGCAAAAACTTATCAGAGCCAAAAACAAGCTTTAAAATGATAAGTTTGCAAAAGTGTAATAAAATACATCGAAATCAGAACACGGAGAAGAATAACTGATAACAAATGGACCCCAAAAGCTCAATTTATGTTTTTTAAAGGTTAAATGATGAGTCGAAATAGTCTGTTCATCTACAGTATAATCTGATCAACAGCCAGTAGTATGAACATTTGTTAATTTTATGGTTCCAATTTGCATTTGCTTATCTATGGATTTTGAGCAAATTGCAGACGACACCTTGGCTTCATTGCAAAACTGTCTTTCCATTTTATGAAAAAAATTATCTTGAAAATACTTTGCAGATTAAGAGATGAACATTTTTTGGCTCTAAACCCACAATTATTTAAAAAACTGCTGCTAGGTTTAAAGCATAGGGGCATATAGAGTTTGAGGTGCTAAATTCTACAGATATAACATTCAAGCCAAGGCTGCTGTCTGTTCAAGGGCGTGTGCTTTTTTTCTTCAAATCCTGGCTGTCAAGGATCCTCAGTCCTATACTAATGTGGTTTAAGTTAAACGGTGCCCTCTGTAAACTCACTTTACATGCGCTATTTTTGGATGCCCCGAACAGCAGTTTAGTCTAGGGATCGAAATGCCTGTATTTATGTGTTTTACCGGAGAAAAAATATAAATAAATACAGACTGTGGATGAACCGAAGTGACGTGGATAAAGTTAGAATGTCAACATTTCAAGCCCTGGACTTAAGACTTAATCATTTAATCAGAGTAACATCTTAATGCTGACAGGCAGTTATCTAACACTTGGCTTACTAAGCAGACAGATGAGGGAATTACACAGAGTATGTCAGAAAAAAGGTGCAGTTAAAAAGCCGCAGGACATGGTTTTGGTTGCAGGACAGTGAGTGACACATCTTGTTTGTATAAATTAGGTGCTAAGTATTCTGGATTTCTAAAGGAGGTGATCTATTAAAACAGGAGAGCACATGTACTGTGGTATTTTTCTGACAGGGCTTGGATAAGTCTGTGGCTTCTACCGTCTGATTTATCCTCACGCATCCGAAAACACAGCCTGCAGCTGAGGCTTCTGTTGAAGTGTATGGGTAAAATTTTAGTTTTTTGTGCTCCATTGCCATAGAAGGCTTTGCACCCTTGAGGTGTAGTGATTCTGCATGTTGTAACTGCATACACTCTTTAATTTGTGTCAGTCCATCTCAAAGTATTTAGGTCTTCCTCTCTTTCATTCCTTCTAGAGATTTTAGTGTAGTCCACTCCGGTCCCAAATTATCATCATCACCATCTCCCTTATAAATGGTCTTCCGGCCCTCAACTTCCCACTCTCTCTCTAACCACGATACATACAGGGAAGAGGAAATGTAGCCTAAGCTCACGTAGACACTGATAGAGAAGGACCAAAGCTCAGAGAGATAAAATATAATTACAAAAAGCGGTTTTCAAACGTGTCCTCTAGGGAGAGAATTAAAAGTGTTTTCACTGAAGCCATAAATTGATTTTGGAGTCAATTATATCTATCTATCTAATCATATTACACACTGAGATAATGTCAAGGCATATTCATTTCACCCGGGAAAACTTGTGAAATCCCCCAGGAATCTCACGCAGTCTGCTGCTGCACAGAAAAACATGTGACCAAAGTCTGTCCACAAATAAAATATATTCTAGTCTTAAGGTTGCTTTTGGTGAAAAATAAATAATTCCTATGAAAAGACAGTGGACTGCATCCGTGTCGCAAAACGGTGACCTCATTCACTCTCAAAGGAGAGGCTCTCCTGCTTTCTGAGGATCCGTGTAGGAAGCTTCATAAATAACAAAAGGCCTTCTCTGAAACAAGTGTATTTTTAGTCTTATAACTCTTCTTACTTTCAGTGAAACTCCTGGGAGGAATCATGTGATGCTTGATAAATAATAGATACACTTCAGGGTGTTTTTCAATTGAAATGGTCTGACATCATGAAAGGGTCATTGTAGGTTAAAAAAAAAATAAGAAATTGGGATTAGAGACGCAAACAAAGTTATACAAAGAGTTGATTAAAAAAAAGATGTTCTATTAAATGTTCTCTGAAATTATGAGAAATAACTCACACATGTTCAAGGAAAAACTTAATATTCTCTATATCTTTATGACAATATATTATAAAGTCATACTTATCATGGCCTGCACCTTATATGCTAAGTATTAAAGAAAAATATTATATATTACAACCTGGTTTTATTGCAGCAGTTTGGGGCATCACTGCTGTATAGATTTTGCAGATATTTCTCCGACCATTTTATTTGCTGAGCACTGACAAAGCAACCCTGACTGGACGACTTCACGACACTTGGGACATAAGAAGAAAAGTAATGAGATTTTAGATTTGGAAAACGTGTGGTTTGACTTTTATTACCTAAAACCAAATTGTTTGGAAAGTCAAAGAAGGGTAAACACATCCAAAATGTCCACTATAATTATACACCACAGCGTGCATACTCAATTATCCTGGGGAGACTTTCATAATTACAATGTTTGGGTTATTATAGTATTAATACTCAACTCTGTTTGCTTTCTCCAATCTTTTTATAAGATATTAGAGGTTTTTGTGGACGGATTCGATTCCAGTGATGTCACCACATCCCCAGATCTCAGCAGTAAAGATCTGAGGCGTGTAAAAGGTTAAGCCATGAAAATAATAACACAGGTTACCGGCAGTTTGTAGCCACAGAAGACTGTGGAAACTCAATATTTCCATTCCCATTACAATGATATTAACAGAACACATATGTGGTCCATTCAGGCTGAGTGATGTCAAGTAATGCATGAGGCCTGCACATCGCAAAATGAGAAGAGTTATAGTTTTGGAGATTTTACTTTTAAATCCAAATGTAAATGTGACACTTAAGGTATAAAATGTACCCTCCTCAATACCAACACTAAAACAGTGTTAAAGGTGGAGTCAGCAATTCTAGAGAACGCTTGTTGTCAAAGTAACTTTGTCAAAATCAGTGAATATCTCCTCACGATGCACTACCTGTGCGTACCCTGTGCGTGTTGGTGTTATACACAGCCTAGGCTCTGTAAACTGGTATGTAGCCAAAGGTAATGTAAAAAAAGGTAACTTTTTTTTAACCGTAACTAGCAAGATCCTAGGCTGTGTATTATAAACAATGTATTTCTTTTCAGCACACACACAGGATGTACAGGTAGCAGAACGTGAGGTAATATTCACTGATATTTGACAAGAAGTTACTTTGACAACAAGCATTTTCCGGAATTGCTGACTCCAACTTTAAAAGGTACCAACATTCCAGAAAGAGTTAACCCATGACCCATATAGACACATCAAAATTGTTGAAATCAAAATCTGACAGTGTTCATTCGGGTATTCTGATTTTGCTGTTTGCCTGCTCACCTCCTCCAGCCGCCTCCTCTGCTCCTTCTGTTGCTCTATGCGTTTCTGCCTCTCGGCCAGTAGTTGGCGCTTGTACTCCTCTTGCTCGCGGAGCTGCTGCTCCTGCAGGAGCTGCTGGCGACGCAGCGCCTCCGAGCGCTCCTTGTTCTCCTGCTGCAGGCGGATGAAGTCGCGGCGCAAAGTCGACTCGCCCGGAACGTTGATTATGGAGCTACGCAAGGAGGATGACAGATGTAAGCTGGTACTAGCGAGCTAATTGAAATCATTTACTGTTGGGGCTGCGCCATTTTGAGAGAAAAAAAATATCTAAATTTGATTATTGTGACTGATATTCCAATTGTGATATGATTTGGGATAATAGAGGGAATTTTTATACAATTTTATATAATTATTTTCATTTTCAGTAAAAAAAAAAATATTAAAACGATTATGATACTATGATATAAACCGCACATTTGCAATCAAAAAAAGAAAGAAAAATACCCATACTAGAATATAGTATTGTTTAGCTACTCCTATTGAGATAACATATCATGTATAGCTTGTTTGAAGCATAGCCATACAAATGCGCGGGAAGTTCAAATGTGCACAAACAATGCACCAAAGCTCCTATATGCTGAACTTTTTCAAGTACATTTACCTTGGCTCTCCTTCCTGCTCAGATGCTTCTTCCTCTTCTTCTTCGCTGCCACTGTATTCATACTCCGTCTCATCTGAGGACAAAATGCCAAAATATTATAGCAGCAGCCAAGTAAAAGTTATTGAAATTATACATTTAAAGCCATAGTGTGACAGGAGTTACACACTACAGCTTTAAATCGTGTAAGTATCTCAGCAGCAGTGACACCATCAGATCTTCTCCTGTACTCACCCTTCTCGCCCCTCTTCTTCTTGGTGCGGTCGATGTGGTCTTTGAGCTGGATGCGGACCTGCCTCTCGTTGGGCTGGTCCCGGATGTAGGGGTGTTTGAGCAGCTGCTCGGTGGGCGGGCGCTGGGTGTAGTTCTTCACCAGGCAGCCCTCGATGAAGCTGAAGAACTTCTTAGACCTAGCGGGGTTCAAAGGTTAATTGTGATGTTTATATATTTTTTATCATTAAGTATGCAGCCATTCATTTTCTTCTTTTTTTTGACACTCAGTTTTACTTAAAGATTAAAGAACCTCGCCTACCATTTTTTGGACTTGAGCCGAGGTGGAGGGTTTCTAGGAATGAGGAAGAGGGCTCTCATTGGATGCATGTCACACAGAGCTGGAGGAGACAGAGACACATGTCAAAGTCACACATTTTAGATTGAGAACTTTTTCTCTGTTCATGATACTGTGAGAAAAAAGGGAGTTAACAGGTTAGATAGAAGGCTAACGTCTACAGTTAGTAGGTTTTTGTTAAGTGTAGGACTGAAGCTGGAATGCTATGTTAGGGTTAATAAATAGGAAACTGTGTGTCGGTAAGAAATCAACTGCGGTACTAGCAAAGATCTTTACGACAGCAGGCGCTGGTGTCGTAAAAACACTACCGTTTTTGTCCGAAGAGGACGCTGGAATCAACCAAAACCAAATGTTCCTCGTAGCCACTTAAATTGATTGAGTGTTTTGCCAAACAAGCCAGCATGAGGTCAATGTGATCGTGTACTTACGGGGAGCTCCCTCAGCCATCTCTATGGCCGTGATTCCAGTGGACCACAGGTCACTCTGAAGGACAGAGGATAAGATTAGTTTGTCTGCATGTCTCTCTCATATGAACATGTATTTTAAACTATCCTTGCAGGAACACAATTGGATAATGTCCAACTCTCGAAAGACCAAACTGTGATTCCTGACATTTTTCACAGCATTTTTTGATTCCAGACATATGTTCCTTGTTACTACTGTCTTCCACATTAGTAGAATATGTCATTTTACTGAAGTATCAATTACATGGAGATCTTGAAAAACCTGATTTCCTGAAATACAGCTGACCAGATCCAGGTGCGGGTCCTTACCCTGTAGTCGTAAGTTGCGTCTGGGTTTTCATCACAAGCGATGACCTCTGGAGCCATCCAATATGGCGTCCCGATGAAAGTGTTCCTCCGACCCACCGTCCGGTCCAGCTGAGCGCTCACACCAAAGTCCACTGGGAAGTTAAAAAAGTTGACATCAGTTATTATGGCCTGATCAAAGCGTATTATTCTTTTCTCTCAAGTATTTGAGATGCTGAGGGAGTGTCATAAGTTGGAGATGGACACAGCTGTGTACAGAGATTGTTAAGATAAACATTTTCAATAATACACAGAATGCAATGTGGTTCCATAATGCCTTGAATTATAGATGATATAAAAAAAAATTGTTTCAAAAGGATTATCATTACTGGCTGAGACTTTTAAACAGGCCTATGACTGTGCAATCATGCAAAACATTACAAAACAACACTGTTAATGAAAGAGCTCTAGTTGGCACCATAGACTGTATATAAAAGGTTTGCACACAAAACTGTTGCTGCCGCAGTATTTTTTTTTTAAGAGCAGCTGTCCAAAATTCCTAGTCTGCAGGGCTAGTATGGACCATGGGAAATTGAACCCACATAAAATCGACACATACCCAGTTTGACTTCAGCGTTTTCAGTCAGCAGCACGTTTTGTCCCTTGATGTCACGGTGGATGACATGGTGAGCGTGCAGGTGAGCTAATCCCTGCAGAGAAAAAAGTACAAAAATTAAATCATTAAAAGCAGCACATTCAAATCCAATGCAATCAGGTTGATTCATATAGCCCAATATCACACATAGCAATCTGTACAGCGATACAACACCCTCTGTCCTTAGAACCCTCGACTCGGCCCAAAAAAAATGTAATAAATGGACAAAAGCTCATTCCCCATCAAAGACTATACTAAAGTTTTAGTTTCCCGCAACAGTGTATTTGACAGTGAATAGTAAATTGTCATGAAAATGCAGTGAAAGGTGAGACTGACCCTGAGGATCTCTCTGGAGATGTAGGCGATCCAGTCCTCCTTCAGTGTGTTTCCTTTAGTGTTCTTCACCAGGTCTGTGATAGAACCAGCACCGCAGAACTCCATCACCAACTGGAGGAGAGATTTTTTTTTTTACCATCAATAAAGCAATACTACATATATTTTTTTCGTACCTTCAACAAACAAGACACTGCCCGAGGAATCAGTCATTGGCGTGTGTGTGCCAGCATAACATAAAACTGTTTTAACAGTCTAGCAACATTTTGCAAAGGTTTGATAACAGAACATTTTTATTTTGTGTAATTTTAAGGCCACCATTGTACATATAAAATTGCCAGTTGAAACAGATGTGAAATAAAACAAATATAAATTGTGTTTTGTTTAATTTATTTTTTTTCTTTTTGTGGTCAGAGCAGGCTGGAAATGTCAGAGTATGTTGTGACAGCATATCATAGGAAGAGTAAAGGCTGATCCCTGCATTGTGTCCCTGTGTGTAGGAATTACGATGGGAACTGGGTGCAATGGGCTGATGGGAAATGTGGTTTTAACAAGAAGAAACATGAGCATTAACTAGACTTATGATGTAAGATAAGACTTACATAAAGCACCTATAACAGCTGGTGCAACATGGACTATTATATAATCATCATCACAATGACTGTATATCTATTTTCATCACAGCCTGGCAAATGGCATAGTCAATAAAAAGTAATACTAGTAAAATATTGCCCAGTGCTGTAAACCATGGCCAATGTGGGTCGTTATACAAGTACTTAAATGGGACAAAACAAATGAAGAAATAATTAAGATATATCATAATCATGATACAAACAGAACAATCTGCAGTGATTTGTACAGTTATGGGGACAATAACCTTCTCCACAGAGTCCAAACTCTTTTCTAATAGGCCTCTGGATTGTGCATTCAAATTCTCATTACCAAAAAAAAAGTGGGAAGTGTTTTAAAAGTTAACCCAAAAATACCTCCTTTACAAACACACATCCTGGCCTTTAGTGATGTTCAATTCAAAATATGATGATCATAAAAACGACACATGCTCTATCTCTCTCTCTCTCACACACACACACACACACACACACACACACACACACACACACAGCAGACACCGTGAAGCACAGCAGTGGGGGGATGTTAAAGGGTCGTGGAGACAGCTGTAAAAGCAAATACAGGGCTGTGTTGTGGCCTGAAAGTGAGATCTTTTCCACTCGAGGAAGAGCAGAGCTGCAGGGCCATAAAACCAGGTAATCCTGCCTACAACAAAACCAGCAGCTATAAATCTCTCCCCCTCCTCCTCGTCCTTTGTGTGTTTTTGTATCGCTCTCTTCTCGCCTTCCCTTATTCCCCCATTCTCTTTGAATATGAGGGCAAGTGTGGGCTGTAATGTCGGGAAAAAAACATTTATGCTGTATTGACTTTTATTGTGTTGCAGGCAATATAATGTATGAAGTCATACGGGTTTGTGTAAGCATATGAACTCCCTATATTAAGACCCAAAATAGTCCCTCAACCCTCCTCTCTGTCCCCACTCTTGGAGAGTTTGTTGAGTGTGTGGATCTGTAATATCTCTTCAGTCAGCCATCTACTATTGACAGAGGCAAGTGACTAACTAAAAAGAATGGCTGTTATGTCTACAATTCACACAGCAAACCTTTGTCATGCTAATAATGCAAAGATCCCGACATTTGTTTTAACATAAATCAAGAGTAGTGAACATTTCGAAGTGAATTTGAAGCTACTTAAGGCAAAAAATCAATAAAAACGGAACTGGTAAAACAGGATCTGAAGAAACGCTATTATAGAAAACCATGAAGAATGAATGATTGATATACTTTATTCATAAAACCTTGCTGTGTGAAGACATTACATCACTAATAACGGTATAGATAGGCTCACCCATAGCTGGTCGTCGTGGCCCGGAGGACTTTTCTTGATGAAGGCTCCGTAGTAGGTGGCTATGTTTCTGTGGTGGGAGTATTTCTTCAGCATGTTGATTTCAAGCTTAATTTCTTCCTCTTCATCCTATGAGAGAGAGAGGGAGGGAGGGAGAGAGAGAGAGACTTATCAGTGTGGAGTTCTCTTTACTTGTGAGATAGCAAGGAAGAAATTATATGAAGTATTGGCGTAGATCCAAACGCACAATAGTCTTATTCTTTTCCAGTCAGGTGGTCAAAGTTGGAGACACCAAGGAAATATAAAAACAATAGCACCAAATCCCTCTGACAGGCAAATACAATTCACTATTGAGTTTATCATTATCAGATATTTAATTTATTTTATAATTTCTTCTATTTATCACATTTCTGAGAAGATATGTAGCTCCTACCTCTCTGCAAGTCTTTTGAAATCTACATCTTTATTGCTTTTATTTTACGCACTTGGCTTCCTCGAGTAAGCTTTAAATCAAAAGCACAAACTTTCCTACAATGACTTCTTTTAGTTGGAAATGGGTTTTCTGTCCGGCTTGTAAACTGCTAGCAATTTCATATTAGACCCTTGAGAATGCAGAAGAAAGCTGGCAATGTGAACCATCCTGTTATACTGTAGTGGTATATGCATTTCAAGTGACTCTTAAAATGCTATATCACAAACAGGGATACACACAAGCCAGCAAAACAACTAATTAGCTAATCTGAGATGGCACCCATACATGCATAAATATGAAATTACATTTTGCCAGTATCTTATGACATCATCCGTTTGAGAGAACTTCATAAACACACACTTCCTGTAGTTTGAATGTCTGAAAATGATTGGCTGCTGCAGCTTCAAATCTATAAACAAGTTTGAAATGTCTTCCTTCAACCCCCAGGAACACACAACTTCCTCCATGTGCTGTAGGACTATGGGTGAATTTATGGGGCGGATTAAGTAAGGGATGGGGCCGATCCGATCCAGTATCGGGTCCGATATGGCCGAAATTTGCGTAACGGATATCGGACTGACAGCGCCGATATTACATTTATTTAGATTTTTTTACTATGAAAGAGCGAACGAGCCGTGCAAGCATGCACCACTTTCTAATTTGACATACAGTACATATCAGTGTGTTAGCCAGTGAGCTAACCAAAGCTAACCAAGTCAAGGAAGTGGAGAGGCTTCTGCACTGTGACAAATTCTACTATGTAAAATACAGCCAGAGAGAAGAAGACTGTTCAGACAAACAGACCACCACATATTCTAGTGGGGCAGAAGCAATCATTGAGAAGGATTATTTTTGTGGGACTCTATAATTGATATTTTCATTAAAATATTGCATAGTCTGCCTTTAAGATAAACCTATATGCATTTGTGTATATGTCTTGCTCTTTTAAATTAGAATTGCTTAAGCCTTCCTAGCCTTACACATAACATCACCACTAACAAAAAAATGTATAACAATTATGATATCGTATCGGACAGTATCGGTATCAGCCGATATTCAAAACCAATATATCGGAATCGGATTGGAACTAAAAATAGTGGATCGGTGCATCCCTAGAGTAAGTCCAGAATACACAAAACCTAAGTTCTTCTACACACTCTCAGCTGAGCAGTAGAGATGCCAAATATCTTTCAGTTCCACTTTCAATTTCCCATGGCAGGGCATCATTGTTATATAAACTGTACATTTGAAATCCTGCGTTCCTTCAATATGTTATGATTTGGAACTTTCAGTCAGACAAAACAAGCAATTTGTCACCTCAGGTTCCATCAACATTTTGATGGGCCTTTTAATTGATTTCTGACATAACGAAGCAATGACTACATTATCATTTAAAAATCAACATATTCTGAGAAAGGAATTAAAATTGGTTGCAGCCGTAAATATTTCCTTTGGTCGGTGTTAACTCTGAAGGTTGGCAGGTTTGTGCTGTTTGCGTAAACAGTATCACCTTTTCCTGCAGTGGTGCCCAGCGCAGTCTTTACTGCTGGATGTAAAACAGCTCAATAACAAATTGTGAGAGTGGAATTTCCCCTGCTAGCATTAAAACAGGTAACCCTTTTAGAAAACACATTTGCACCTAAAAACCAGTCAATATTTTTAAAATGTTTAAACAGGTTATACCATTCACAGTGAAAATATAATTTAAAAGGTAGAGGCAGTAACTCTGGAGAAAGCTTGTTATCATAATCACTTTTTGTCAAAATCAGAAGATATTTCTTTACGATCCGCTACCTGTCCGTACTGCATGTGTGCGCTGAAATAAATCAGGTGTTAATACGCAGTCTAGGCTCTGTAAACGAGCCAGTAAACCTAGCTAGCAAAAGGCCCATTTACAGACCCTAGGCTGTATATTAACACTAAATTCTTTTTTCATGTGCACACAGTTCAGACAGGTAGCGGACCGTGAGGAGATTTTGACTGATTTTGACAGCAAGCACCTTCCAGAATTGCTGACTTTACTTTTAAAGTCTCTGCAACCAAACTTTTCTCCGTTGCTGTTTTCAGTCTATGACGTGCTGAGGAGCCGAGCAAGAAATACAAACAATCTCCAAACCTGTCTAATAAACGGAAATCATTCCAAACAAACATGCAGATAGAGCCTGGACTCCAAATGAGAACAGCGCCGAACAAAGCACCATCTCGCCCTTTCACACACTCAGGATATTACAGGACGGCCTCAGACACACGAACAGACGCAGAACAAGATTACAGATTATTTCCCCAATCACTGTGTGACATCCGGCAGGCCGACCGGGGCTGACATACAGAACTTGACATTTTCACTGTTATTAACGCAGGTCGATAAGCAGGAGCAAACTGAGCACTACGGCAAGCTCCTATGTCCACAAAGGAAAAAGCTCTGAGGCACTGAGAGGGAACAGTTTGGCTTTCAATACTGAATAAATGTGGCATTTGGCATTTGGTAGTTGGATCTACATATGTAGCAGCTGTGTCTTTTACACTTGCTTCACTATGGCTGCACCTTGGCTCCTTTTGAGAACATTTTGATTAGCTTTTGCTTGGTTTTTATTGGAAATGACGGTGACTTTTTCCTGTGTAATGTGAGTGTGTTAGCGTTTGGCTTTCAGAACCACTGTACTTAAGTTCTTGTGGGAATGTACAGCAGTGCTTTGAACTTAATGCTAATATACACACAAAGACAATGCTTACATGCCCACACTAAGCACATGCTTTGTTTACTATGACTGCTGTCTTAGTTTAGCGGGTTAGCATGCTAATATTTGCTATTTAGCTCTAAAACACAAAGTAGGCCTACATGTGTGGCTGATGGGAACGTTGTTAGTCATTTGGACGTAAACAAAAGTACTGGACAAATTATGCTAGATGAAAAGTCAGATGATCAAAGTGATTACAAGTCATCCTGAGGGGGCATGAATGTCAGTGTCAAAGCCCATGGCGATTCGTCCAACAAATGTTTTACATTTGACTCAAAGTCACAAAAGTTGGGCTCACACAGCGCCCGGGAAAATTGAGGGGAACTCCGAAAGCAATAGAGACAGTGCATGAAATAGGCCACGCCCATCGTGGGGGAAAACATTGAACAGCGCTCCATCCACTTTGTATTGAAGGAGACCTGTCTTCTGCAAACAAACTTAATTAAAATTTAATCAAACATCCATTTAAGAAAAAAACGTTACTTTCTTTAAAGCCAAGACTCTTGTCTGTCCATACGAGCTGTTTTTGTGAAAAATTATTGAGTAATTTTCAATATTGAGGTGTTTTTTCCCGTCCGTGAGGGCTAGCCTATGGTTAGCCTACAGCAGAAGGCTAACATTAGCCTAGCATTCAGCATACATTAGTTAAGAGTTTTGTCTCGATATTGAAAATTACTCAATACTTTTTCACCAAAACAGCTCGTATAGACAGACAAGAGTCGTGGCTTTAAAGAAAGTAACGTGTATTTGTGAAAGGCATGTCGTATTACGTTTTTATTAAGTTTGTTTGCCAAATACGGGTGTCATTCAATATAAAGTGAATGGAGCGCTGTGTATTGTTTTCCCCCACGATGGGCGTGGCCTCCGATTATGACGCGTTCCGCACTGTCTCTATAGGACCCATCTGGAGACCAAGAATGTTTGTACCAAATCTCATAACAGTCCATCCTATTGTTGTTGAGATATATCTGTCTTTAAGTGGTGGACAAACCAACTAACCAACCAACAGACATCAATGTAGTTTTTCGGGCTCTAATAGAAGATAAAAGGGTGGTCAAGTAGAATGAAAATCAATATATATAAAAATAAACTTCTAAATGTGTCTGAGTTGAGAATCTAAAACTTGCAGGCCTGGCCTAGCAGCAGAAACATGCAATTCAGGAGAAAACACAAAGCAGCTGAACAAAAGAAGCTCCTGCCGTGCACAAAGCAAATGTTTGAACCAATCAGAAGCAGAGCCCTGTGCTGAGGAAAATCACAACCCACTTTTTTCCACCATTGGTTTTGTTCTGAAAAAGAAAATACTGACTCATGAAATGGGACTAAAAACAGTTACGTAAGATTGTTAACAACACACAACAACAAACTGTTGTAATGGAATGCTCTCTTGACTTTAAGGGGCACATTAACGACTTCTCTTAATGCTATAATACTATAATAAACATTTCTACACGCTTATGAGTTACTGCTATTTGACGAATGCCAAGATGTTGTCCAAGCTTTTATATTTATTACTGCAGGTAGGTACCGCTTTATGTTGACTGTCAAATCCCGCATGAATTGTTGCTTTTTACAGGAAATCATTGGTGTTAAATGTTATTGCTAGCAGAAGAAGGAGGAAAAGAAAAGGCATGAATCTTATCGTGCGCTGCAGCCGCAAATGCAACAGATGACAGGCAGCTATAGTGACTATGCTGACATTTCCCTGTCTGGTCCACAGCTTCAAGGGCAATTCTGCCACATCGCAGCATTAAAAGATGAAAGAAGAAAAGTTTATATAAAAATTTAAATAAAATGGAACTGCAGCTCAGTTTCACTATCTCTAAAATACAGAACAGCCAGTCAACCTGAAGCTTGGTCAACTAAACTTGTCTATGATGATGATCTTGAAAGCACATTTTCCTGTGAGGAAAGTTTTGTTTATTCAGTTATGAGAATATACCTTAGGACATTTTAACTTCTCTGACACACCCAAAGTTACATAGTGCACCTTTAATATGCTACAGCTGATCAAAGAGTGTTTGCCTGTTCATAAATAATGATGATGGGATGGGGTCAGCCGGTCAGCCAGCCAATCCCGTGAGTCACAGCTTTAGTCAGTGGGCCAGTTGGTTATTGCTTCAGCCAGGCAGACAGTCATTCATTTCACCAGGCAGCTAGCCAACCAGTGACTCAATAAGCCAACACACAGGATCGCTAGCCAACCAGAGCCTTCTGTTAATCCACTCATCAGCAGCAGACCATCACCCACTGAGCCATCAGGTGAGCCAGCCGACCCGCCAATCAACCGGCCCCTCGGTCAGTTAAGGTATTCTTATCATATTTTAGCAGGACCACTAAACTCTTTAACAGGATATTAAAAGATATACAGACAAGACAAACAGCACCTTCTATGGTAAAACACAACATCCCCAATCGCCCACAAACTGTCAGTCATGTGAGAGTCTTTGGAACAAAGTCGGCGTAATTACAGATTGCAAACACAGCACGTCCTCTCACAAAAACATTCATACATCACTCACAATTTGACATGAATGAAGGTTGAAAGTAACATTAACTGATTATGTAAAATATGCCAGACTTCTGAGATATATCAGTGCTGAGGTATGGTCAAAGCACAAAGCCTTTGGCTGGATATAATACGGATAATATGCAACCATCAAAACTATCATTTAGATGTGGTGATATCTGTTCGAAGATCAACAAAAATACTAAGAATCTGATAGGCCTGCAGGCAGCTGATGATTGGTCTGCATTTATTTATTTAAGTTGCTCATCGCAATTTTTTCAGAGCTCAAAGTGGCGTGTCTTGTTTTGTACAGCCAACAGTCTCAAAGAGATTGAAATTGATAACATTGATAAAAAAAAACTCATGTTTGAGAAGCTGGAACGAGCAGCGAATATAAAAAAAAATTACTTATTATGACAATGTTGTCAGTAGGCAAACCAAATTGTTTCAACACTATGTAGAATGCGCGTGACAGTTTACCATGCTGAGCTGAACCGAAAGACGCAGCCATCTTAAAGTTCAGTTTGTCAGAAAGTCTCATTAAAATTCAACAGAGACGACACAGAAACATGCACTGAAAACACACAGATAACTGTGTGTGTGTGTGTGTGTGTGTGTGTGTGTGTGTGTGTGTGTGTGTGTGTGTGTGTGTGTGTGTGTGTGTGTGTGTGTGTGTGTGTGTGTGTGTGTGTGTGTGTGTGTGTGTGTGTGTGTGTGTGTGTGTGTGTGTGTGTGTGTGTGTGTGTGTGTGTGTGTGTGATGGATGGAGGGCAGAAAATGACCTGGCTGTTAGGATTCAGCTGCTTCGTCAATGTGACAGTGACATCATCTCTCTCTCTCGCTCTCTGTCCTTTCTTCACTACAGTCTCTCATTCTCCATCTTGTTTGTACACTGCCCATTAATATTGGCCACTTGCTGTCATCACTGCTGCATCACTTTCCATTACTGCCTCCCATTATATGACTATAGTCCGTGTTATGCTCATGTATCCTAACACCTCCCCTCTCTCTTTCCTTCACTGTGTGCGTGTCCATGTGTGTGTGTGTGCGTGTGTGTGTGTGTGTGTGTGTGTCCCCACCCGTATACCTATCAAAACGACACCCGGCCTCTCTCTGTCCTTCACCTATGAATGTGTCACTTTCCCTGGACAACACATCCGCAAATCAGCCGTTCCAAACAACAAGGCATCCTGAAGCTACTCATTATCATTCCTTGGCATGAAACGGTGGCAGCCATATTGCTTCTGAAGTGTTTCAGCACACAAAGTGAGTAGAGATTACAAAGCCGCGACCCCCCTCGAGGGGAAGTGGACAGCCACAAGATGGAAGCATAATGGAGAATGGAAGCTGAGTAGGAGGAAGAATTCGACAAGAGGCCAAGAGAGGATGATGTGTCTTTAAAAAGGCATGTTTCAGTATACGTTTCACCGCAAATTCATCACAGTTAAAGTTTGTTATACTCTTGGAAAAGTTGATTGTATTGATGCAAATCGAAATCTCTTAACCCAATCTTACACCAAGAATTTTACATTTATTTTCTTAGTATCGAGATAAAGACTGAATGAAAAAGACAATTGGGGGTCGCTGGCTGTATTCAGACTGGTGATGGATTTAACCACTTGGCTATGAAGGTGCTCAAAAGACAAACAGCTTATGAATAGAATAATTATTTCCTGCGTGGAAAACTCAGAATTCAATAGACGTGACATTATTGAGGGAAAGCGCTCAAGAAAATAAATTGCACTAAAAGTGATTCTTTTGATCATTGACAAACTTCCTATCCACACAAGCAGATCATTAGAGGTCTATGATTGATTAAAATAAAATTGACTGGGGGGATGCAGAGGTCACGCTTGTTGTATATTAAAAAAATCTATCAGCGCTTGTAGTCAAGAAATCACATGGGAATCGAGAGTCTTCATGTTCAGGAAGCTTCCAATTACTGCCAACATTAGCCTACTGCCAGCCACGCCCGTCCGTACGTACATTTCATACATACATTTCCCATTACTGCAGGTGTTACTCCTATCCATACTGGCCACAAAGAAATCTATCTTTAAAGCAGAATCCACAGCCATATTGAGAATGTATTCTAAATTCTAAACCTACAAAACAGGTAAAAATACAGCCATACCGACTGGTCTAGACTGTTACATCACACATCATTTTTCATTCCCCTAAGACAAACACACTATCGCATGCCTTCAGCACCTTCCAACTTTTCATTTTCACACCCCCTGAACGGCCAGGGAGCAGTGGGAGGTGAGAGAGAGAGTTGCCTTGACTTTATAATCTATCTGATTTCTTCCACGTGTAAGATATTCACAGAAAGACAAACAGCCAGCGAGAAAAACTTGAAAGCGTGAAAAGCGATTAATTCCCCTGTGTGAACAGAAGAATGAGAGATAAAGACGCTTGTTGCTGCTGCTGCTGCTGCTGCTGCTGAGTTTTTTCACTAATCAAGATCGTTTTTTGTCCTATTGAATCCTCACTGGATTTACGTACAAGTCAACAAAAGCAGTCAGGGACTCTGTCTGCTGCAGCTACCTTTCTCTCTCTCTCTTTTTCTCTCCTTTCCCTGCCAGTTTTCTATCAGATGAAGGAGGATGACTTCACTCTCTCTGTCTACCCTCTTTACTCGCTTTCTCGTTCCCTGCAGAGAGAACTGCAGTGGCGACTGAAAGAAAGATGGCGCGGGGATAAAAAAAAGGATAAAAAAGACAAAAAAAAATCACAAATATCTGGATGATTGTAACAGACAAAAATCATAGAATGGATGGATGGATGGATGGATGGATGGATGGATGGATGGATGGATGGATGGATGGATGGATGAAGGGGAAAGAGTGGTGGTGAATGGTTGTGAGCGATAGAGGTGAAGAGAGAAGCAGGCGAGCAGTGTTAGAGCGGAAGCCCCTCCCAGAATCCCACTGCACTTTAGCTGAACCTTCTCCAAGGAGGAGAGAGAGAGAAGAAAACCTCTCACGCTGATTACTTTTCCTTATCTAAGCTCTTTGCTTTCTGTCTCTCTGTCTAAGGTTTCCCCTCCCTTGGTTCATGCCCTTCAATTTTCGTCTCTTACCACCCTGACGGAGACTATGCGCCCTCAAGCAACATGCACACACACATACGCGCGCACACACGCACATGCATAAGCACACACACACGCACACACACACACACACACACCTACCAAATTAAGTTTTTCCCAGTTAGGAACATGGGAAACTTTGACCCAGAGTACCCTGCTTGACAGCCATTAGCACCACATAAAAACGGCTGTTTCTAAACCATATGGGAGTGATGAACAAACTGTAAGTGTTGGCTCTAAGAATAACACTTCCAGTCATAAAACCTTAATTGTAAAGAGCTGTTGAGGTAGAAAATACCCTACATATTATCAAAAATATAATTGTTTTGGGGCTACATAAGGACTGACACAAAACAGATCGCTGTTGTATAATATATGGTACAGAAGCAATCGACAAAGACAACTGTAGTGTATTCACCTGTAACAAACACACATAGAGGGGCCGCGTATAGTCACAAACACCAGCATAAGACCACACCTCTCTTGGAAATTGGAATGTGCAGCAAATTATTCAGAAAAACACCTTAGAGCTGCAAAACATAACCTTAAAAGTCTTTGCAAACAGAGGACTGTGTGAGGGACCACAATCCTAAGAGCGCCTTGAGCTCTACGTGTAAAGACATAGCCCTCTCAAATCATTTCAATGGACCCAGATCATTTGCACAGCCAGGGGGGCCAAAGCATGGGGGGCTGGGAGGAAAAAAGCTGAACAAGGCTCAACTTTTGCTGCATTGACCAATCACAGGCATGGTATACCTGTTACTTAGTGTCTTGAAAACCGTTTAACCTTCATGTTGACTCAAACTGGACTCCTTAGATTGTAATTATATTCTTATCTAATAACGCTGCAAATATTTCCACACAAAAAAAATTACGATTTTAATATTTTACTTTTCGATAAAGTCCAGCCCTAGAAACTGTATTTAATCCGTCACTCTCTCTCTATCTCTTCTCCTAAGTGTTTGTCTCTCTCTCTTCCACTCCAATATGGGACAGGAAGTGGTATGTGGGGCAGAGCGCATATGCCGAGAAGTGAACTGGGAGTACAGAGGACATGCGCACGCACACATACAAACACAAACACAAACTAATGGACGGTAAAAGAGAACTGTATAGCTGACTTGTTTTGCATATGTGACACTTGAGTTTACAAAAGGCTCCTGTGATTTCCTTCAGGTCTAATGCACGCATACGCGCGCGCGCGCGCGCGCGCACGCACGCACGCACGCACGCACGCACGCACGCACGCACACACACACACACACACACACACACACACACACACACACACACACACACACACACACACACACACACACACACACACACACACACACACACACACACACACACACACAACTGTTACATTGGATTGGTGTGCACGTGAAAAATCTCAAGCTTTTTCCAACGCAAACAAACTTCCTTTTGCTCAACTGTCAACTGTTTGGCGGGCATCCAGACAAACCCCAGACTTGTTTATTTTAGAAAACGGCTAAACTGGGAGGAAAAGGACACACTCTAAACATTTTGGAAGGGCTACGAAGAAGAAATAACCGCCATGTCCTGAATATTCCCCCACATGTGTGTTTCTCTTCAGTCGTTCAGCTCGTATGAATACATAAACATGTATCCATCAAATGAGCCTGATCCGTCTTCATGTCCACTCTTTAATCTCTACCGTTAGAAATGGAGATTCGTGCCTCGGGCCAATGATAAGAGGAGGTCCACTTTTCCATATTTCATACCGGGAACTAGACTTTGCAACAGGACTTCTGAGATGTGTCTCAGTGTCAGCCAAAGTTTATCAACTGATCACCGTAGAAGATACAGCCATATGCAATACTACTTTATGTCTTCAAATTCAACACCAAACTTTTCTCTTTAAGATATTCAGTGAAGGTGTTATAAGACCTGTAAAAGGCTATAATCAATAGTTTTACATTAACAATGGATCACGTTACCTATAGTGTATGATAGGGGTCACTTATCTTGACAGACCAATGAAGAACTAAAACCATACTTTGCCGATTGCCTCTGATCTAGAGAACTGTTTAAAGTTCAGCTAATTTGATTTTATTCGTTCTCATCTTTTTCTGCTGCAGCGGAAATTAACAAAAAATGTATTTAAAAAACTTGCTTTACACTCCAAATAGTAGACATGGGGAACTTGGGGGTGAGAAAGTTCACTCAGGACTTTGAGGTTTAGTAAAAACAGAGCTAAAGGAGGGTAAATATATCTGTATATACATGCACCAGGTGGCCAGAAACACTCAAAATGAAAGCCAAAATGTGCTGTGCATCTGCCGGATGTTCATATAAGCAACTGCTTCCTAAGAAGTTCATCACATCAACTTTAAATGTTGTGATAAGTCATGGTTTGGCCCAAAAGGTCCTTATTAACCAGGTTAAAGAGGTTGACATCGTTAACTGTTACAAGACACCAAAACCTCCAGAATAAAATTCCAAATCATGACATTAAATATAAACTCTAAATTAAAAACTCCTCAAATAAGATAAGTCCATTTATGCTTTTCTTTAATAGGCCCTATAGCTGTCAAAATCATTGTTTTAATGATGGGGTGTGTTTCTGTCCATTGTTCTACAAACCAATACAAAGCACTAATAGTTCATAATAGGACAGACTCTAAACTGCTGTGGTCATTGTTTCCCTTAGGGGTGTGTCAGACTGCAGCCACAGGGAAACCAACAGGGATGTGAAAAAGAATGCAGAGGCAGCAAATATTCCATAGTCTATAAATAAAATGCTGGAAGAGAAATACAAAACACTAACAGGGAATGGGCTGCAAAATGTTAAGGCAAGCTTTTAAAAAAGGATGGAGGTTTTTCCTTAATTGTAGAAAATAAAGTTACTTAAGGCAGTTTAAGCTTAAGGAATAACAACGATAAGCACTGGATCATCATATTCTGCTGTACTGTAGTGTACTGGGTGAAAAGTTAAATAAATATTATATAAACATTTAATAAATGGTCCATGATGACATACTAATGGTATGTAATTGTAGGCAAACATGGACATTTAACATGTTTTATTCAATAAAGTTCCATTGTTAACTGTTAGCTAAAGCTAGCTATAGTGATAACTGAAGTGCAGAAGTCATTAATTTTCTGTGGATTTTGGCAGTTACCAAACAGCTTCAGATGCATTACTGCTTCCCTTCTAGACTAAAGTAGTGCCCACATTGATGTGCATGTAGCAAGGGGAAACCCAGACTGATTTCAAATCAAATTTGTGATCTGGCAAACACATGTATTGCTTTGTTTGTTTTTTAAATACAACTTAAACCAGCAGGGTCCTATAATACAGACAGAGCAATCTTCTTCTGTATACGGGTTGACCCAGATTAAAGGATTTTAAGTGGCAGCCTTGATGATACACTCATTCCTCTTTAAGGCGTCTGGGCAGGAAATGGTCAAGTGCCCTCAAATATGTGTTGTGAACAATTTTCCCCATTGTCTAACGATGAGTAACACGGAAGGCAGGCAAAATGCACTCACTACCCCCTCAACCTCAATGTAGTGTGATGTAGTTTTATAAGACTACCAGGGACATTGCTGCATGTTTGCACACACAAATAAACACAGGCTCTAAATTTCACAGGCCAAAAACAGCCCTCTGGCTCCATAGTCAACTCTCTAGAAGCTGGCAAACATGCACCCCTGGGCTTGTAAACACACACATCCACGCACACACAAAAATCTTGAGTCTTAAGGACTATTGGCTAAACTACCCTCGGGAAATTCAAAATTTTGTTGAGCTTCAAAAACATACACTTGGCTTCATCCACAGAAGAAAAACAAATACTAAGAGGGTTGGAAGCCATGTGATTTTAAGGCTAAAAACTATTTTAGGAGAGAAAACATTAACAGAGCAGAGAAATTGCTCTGTCAATGTAATAAAAAAGGGAATTAGCATAGAAAGAAAAATTCTAGAAATATCTCAAAGGTTTTTTTACGCTTGGCTATGGTCATAAAAAGTTGGTTCATCGATAAAAGCAAAATACCACAAACTGCAAATGGAACAGAGTTGTCACCTTCCTTAAATTACTTCCTGAAACACACAGAAAAGCCACGTCCCATATTTTCAACATTATTTCCCACCGTAAAGTTTGACTGCTGCTCATATTGCATGAACTAGTTCTTAGCCTTTTATCCTGATACACTCAACTTCTATTGAAATGTCCTACAATTCCTAACTAATGACAACAAAGCATTAACCCATTGATGACGGCTGCTGCGCGATGCCACATTGGCTCTCCTGCCTGATGCTGCATCGCGCAGCATTATTACTTTATCTAATTTTCATGGCATTCCCAGCATAGAATGCACTGTCATTGGTTCAAATACACATGAGGTGGGTTTTGTTGATTTTTTTAAGACCACGTGACCACCCAAAAGTTGTGTGGTTTGCCGAAAATCACGTCAATCAAAAAAATAAAAAATAAAAAAATAAAACAAAATAATAAAAAAAATACGCCGGCTATGTCGGCGACGGAACAGTTAGTGGCGTTTGGTGCGCAGAATCAAGGTCTACTATAGACTACTGACGAAAATCACACAACACATTGCATCTATTTATTAACAATATTTAATAATTTTCTAATTCATCTAATTTTGACGATTTTTAGAAATATTTGTTGGTTTATAAGTGCTAAGGGAGCATGTTTAAATAAAACCTGTGAACCTTAACTTTTAAATGTATTTTATTTCATGTTTCTATGTGCTACACAGGCTTAGATATTAAGGTTTTGGTAGACTTGACAATTCGTACTATTTTTTCAGAAAACCCTCAGGCATTAAGGACATGCATCCTAGATTGCCATAGTCATCAATGGGTTAAAGGTACACATATCAAGTGGTGTTTACTGACCTCGGTGACATCCATGACCTTGATGGCCGCCAGTTGTCCCGTCTTGACATGTCGACCCTGAAGAGAGAAGAAGAGATAAGGGAAAGGTAAGCTTTGGATGTTTATGAATAAAACATAAATACGTCACTTACAGGACAATTAAGAGCACAACATAACAACAATGGCATGTTCTTTCTTTTTTTGGTTTTGGTGAAAGACGCCAAAAAGTGTTTAATTTACAGCACAGACAAGCATATTGAAACGCAAATTGTTGGTGGTAGTAATCGAAAAAATACCCAGAAAGTAGTTTCATATGCCAGGGTTCGGCTGCACATAGGAACAAAGTGTCACAAAGTCTTTTCTAGAATAAGCATGGACAATCAGAGGCCGCATTGTCCAAACTTTTAGCATTTACTTAACAGAGCAAACACAGCAAGTCAGCAATTCAACCAAAACTCTCTTATTAACTAGATTTATTTAGGCTAGACTAAACATTCAAAACCCTAAGTTAATCAAAACTCTATGGTCTCGACAAAACGGCACAACAACCATGAACATAATCTCAGTAAAAAATTGAGGAAAATGTGTTACAAATGACCGTAACTGTGGCAAATGACAACTTGCATTTTAAAAAGCCAGACTGGTGAAATGTCACATTAGCTTCGGCTGAACTCTATACTGCATTCATGTGCAGAAAAGGAGGGGAGCATTGGCGCCATTGGTCAGTGTGGAAGGAAGAATTACTGCAAACATGGAACCCTTCAAAGTCTTGTTAGCGTTTAGCCATTTGCCTCTAGAGTAACTGCAGAAGATCTCGTATGCTAACAACACATACAGTAAGTGAATGAGAAGCCTTAGCAACCACTGACACAGCCATACTGTTGTCATAAAAGTCCACTCTGGATTCATTTCAGTGAACACCAATCAGCGAAAACAGCAACAAGGAATACAGTCCACCTCATTGAAACACACACAACAATGGACAGAGACCGTGTTGTTAAAAAGGTCCAATTTTCCCTCTACAACTTTACAATGATGGTTCGGTTATGTGTGTGGGTTCAAAACGTTAGCTCAAATGTTTTCACAGAAAGAAAGCGGGAGAGGATAGACAGAGATAGACAGAGAGAGAAAGAGAGAAAGTGAGTATTGATATGTGTGCAATCTTTTAACGTCTGCATCATGTTTGTAGCCCATGGGTTTGCATGTGTGTGTCTGAACTGCCACATGATCGGGTTTCCTTTGTGCGAATCAGGACCGCGACACCCGAGCTACTGGCCCCCCGGTTCCCGAATGAGTTGGAGCGGGACCACAGTTTTTGAGTGATGAGGGATTAACCCATTTTGAGCCAGAGGGTGTGTGTGTGTGTGTGTGTGTGTGTGTGTGTGTGTGTGTGTGTGTGTGTGTGTGTGTGTGTGTGTGTGTGTGTGCGTGTGTCTGGAGTCAAAGCTCATGATGTAACTAGCAGACAGAGAATAAAATAAAGAAAAAAAGATAGTAGGAGATGACACGTGAGGTTTTTCATATAGTGATATTGAAATCTGAATCTGACTGGCGGTAGTGTGCAAGGGCCGAAATAGAGAAAAGACTAAACTAAGTGGGCTGACGTTATGTTCAACACTATCAGCTATGAGAAAACAAAGGGAGTGACATTTGAGGGAGGGGGCCAAGTGGAGCAAATGGAAAGAGGAAGGGAAAAGTAAACACACCAGTTTCAGTGCAGACAGACATTAACAGAGTGGGGATTTTAAATTCCTTTTAAATCCTGTGTTGAATTTATGACCATTTACCTTTGAGACAAAAGCTCTAAATAGCAAAGCCTTTAAGACTCATCAAAAGGCATCACTGAACAGTTCTTACAGTAACACTTAATCATATGACTATTTGTTATGTGAACAGGGTCGTTGGCAATGACGACCATTGCATTATCACCACCAGTGATGCCGGTAACGCGTTACCGGCATCACTGGTCGGACCTCTTTTTTCAGTAACGAGTAATCTAACTTCTAATCTAAATTACTCATCAAAGTCACTGTGCGTTACTTTTTCTGTCATTTTCCTTAGTAAAACATTTTACATAACATTACGCATAGCATTACGGCCGAGTTTAAGCTGAACTGTGGCGCAACACAAACGTTTTCCCCTCCATGAAATATAGCGTCTGCTATGGGGATATTTAGGATTCGGGTACGGTGACGTTGAAGAGGTAGTGTTTAAAACTTGGAAACTTATAGTCACGTGGCGACCGGTGGCCGCACACACCCAGTCTATCAACACATAAGACATCGCAGAGAAAAGTCAAATTAATGCATGAGAGTGAAGGGCCAAGCACGTTAAGTTTAAAGACACTGCTACTGTCTTTGCACTTTGGAGGAATGCATTTATTTTCATGGGGGGGGAAAAGTTTTTTTCTTTATTACATTTTTTAAACCATAATTTTTATTATTTTGAAAACAGCTACTAGCCTGCAAGCTTTATTTTATATATTTTCAATGATTCTTAATGTGTACATGTTTTAAACTGAGATATATGGGTTTCAAAACCTGTAAAGTAACGTTTAAAGTAACTTGTAATCTAACTTAGTTACTTTTAACATCAAGTAATCAGTAAAGTACCTAAGTTACTATTTTAGCGAGTAATCAGTAATCAGATTACTTTTTCAAAGTAACGGTGGCAACACTGATCACCACCATATGCTGCACATGTTTAGCCGTTTTTAGCTCGCTTTTTGGGTTTAATCAAGACACATTTCATGATCTCATCTATCTCATTTGGAAACAGCAGACAGACTGAGTTAGCTACCGACCAGCTGTTGGACATAGTGGAAAATCTTGCAGCCACATGATTTCCCAGGAGATGGTGGAGAAAAAAAATCTAAACTAAATTCATCATGTAGCCAGACACACAACTCCAAATGATTGACTGACTTTCTTCTTGTCTACTAGATGTAGACTTAGGTAATAGTTGGCCATTACGCCTCTATAAGGTGATAATATGTCGGGACTCAGGACAATAGGCCTGTTTTTCAGATTTTCTAATGGTCCCCCCAAACAAATGAAGTTACTATATCGCTAAAGGGTCACCTGTCACGTTCATTTGTTGCTGCAAGATATAATAAATAAATGGACATATCTTTTACCTTAACCAACTCGGTCCAAATCCAAAAGGAAACAAAAAAAAAACTGCCCAAAGTCCTTCAAAGTCAGTTGGTTATCCATAAACTGTGGAGTGTTCATGGGATTGTACTCGACTCAAGTGTGTGTGTCTGTTACCGACCTCCACCACAACGTCCATTAAACTCCAGCATCCATCTTACTGAAGCACTGCTGAGTCTTCTCTTTCTTACTCATGACACACACACACAAACACACATAATTTTTGACGATGCACTCACCACACAGAACATAATATGACCTCTGACCCTTCTCCTGGCTTACTGCCTATTCAGTCTGTCCACACTATCTGTTAAACAACATGCTCCGTTTGTGTTTCAGTGTGTGTGTGGGGGGGGGGAGGGGATGGAGGTTTGCGAGGACGTAGGTACCCAGCATATTTCAGCTGTCATGGCAGTTTTTTAAGACTTAACAATGTGTGTTGACTGGGTTTGTTCATAATCAGACACACAACCTCAGAGCATTATCTACAGATCTCCAGTGTACATCATTTGTCGAACATGTAAAGTTAATCTCTGCGCAACACACTGACAAACAACGGACACCTGTTTAGACACACACACCAAGGCTAAAACACTACACTGTATAGGAGCTGCTGTTTGGACACACACACACACACACACACAGTTTTCTCTCTCAGGTTAAGTTTCATAAGAGTCCCTGAAGAGTGTGTGTGTGTGTGTGTGTGTGTGTGTGTGTGTGTGTGTGTGTGTGTGTGTGTGTGTGTGTGTGTGTGTGTGTGTGTGTGTGTGTGTGTGTGTGTGTGTGTGTGTGTGTGTGTGTGTGTGTGTGTGTGTGTAAAATGACATAGGAATGTGATTGTCTGACAGAAGGAAACAATCGACAACATTACAATGATGAAAAGATTTTAGTGTGTTTCTGTGTGTGTGTTCTGCTCTTTGCGTGTGAAAAACTTGACCTCAGAACGCAGGCTGCAATAATTACAGAATCCCCCCAACCACCGCAGACACACACATACACACACTCATGTGCACACACACACAGACACACACACAGTCACACAACGGCTAATAGATGACATCATCTTCTCCTTTGGTTCCTTTGTTCAGGAACGAGACACACACTCACCTGACCAAACCGGACTCATACAAAAAAGAAAAAGTACACAGGGACAGACAGTCCATCAGTTTGTCAGAAGAGGAGAAACCATTCAGCTGCCGGAGCTTTCTGTCGCTTCAAGGAAATTCAGGGATATTTTCTTCAACCATTCAGTCATTTTTAATTTCACAGTTATTTCCCACCATTTCTATCCCTCATGATATCCATTTGGCAATAACTGATAAGGAATACAACAGAAAGTACAGGAGCTCAAGCTAGTTTGTAAAAAAAAAAGTTTTACCATTTCAAATAAACTAAATCACATCATTTCAGTATATGATACATTTTATATTGTTAAATGGAGAATCAGGGATCCAAACAGAGTTTCCAACTGTCCTGTAAACAGCAGTGACTGAGTAGCCTAGCTCCGCCCGCCCGCCTACTTCCGGCCAAATTTAATTTTCCCTTCAGTAGTCAGTCTGGGTGTACAGTGCATTTCCCAGCTTTAGCCGGAGAATCTACAGTCGTCCAATCAGCGAACAGAGCGAGTGGCTGAGAACGATGACTTCGAGGTCACGCTCCAGTTTCAGTTGAATGCTGCGTTCCTGTATACTCGGAAGAAGGAGATTCCCGACTTGGTAGTTCCGAGTTCCGACCTGTCTGTGTTCCAGTGCATCTGCTCGCGAAAGTATGGATGCCTACAACCTTTCTCATCCAAATAACTAAACGTTAGGCTCTAGCAAGTTACCGTTGCCAGGTACCGGTAGATTCATAGACTACAATATGTAGTGAAGTCGGAAATTTCCGAGTTCCCTGTCCAACTGGAACGCACCTCAAAAGCCGGCTCATGACACACGTGACGACCAAACTTGATGCGATTGGTTGGCTAATCCAGAGTGGCACTGGGCAGATCTAATAGTTTTAAACTTCGACAGACACCCACCTCCAAGTGAGTGAACGTTTGCCAATTACAGCACTTCCAGACCTTCTGTACAAATGAAATGAAGTACGATGGTCTGGTTGGACCAGGCTAGTGACTGAGTGCTTTTAGCCCACAGACAACTAGACTCATTAGTGATGACTGAACCTCTTCACCTTTCCCTCCTCAACCAGACATTAACCAGGGAGAATTACAAGTTCTTCACTGACACTGAAGCTGAGGCCACGTTAAAAAAAAATTCTAGGAATTAGAACAAAAGCCAAAACTGGAAATCAAAGCAGCTCTGGTTCTTTTTTAACAGCACATCTGCATGGCTGCTGTTTCCTAAAACAAAAGATCAAATAGATTGAAAACTGAAAGAGTCATAACCGTGAATGTTATAAGCATGAATAATGCAGTTATTGAAACTGTCTGTTAACACCTCCCAGCTGACTCCACGCTCCATTCAAACATGATGTAAGCCTCCTGTCATCCGACTCTCCCATGACTAGCAGCACCATGATCTATCTATCAGCACCCTGGCAAGCCAAGTCCCTATGTGGGAACACTGGACCACAGTTTCCCTTGATAACGGAAAAACTCCGGAGGGCTCAGGAGGTGAGAGGCCTTGGCAGTGGTGGTTTCAGTACTGACTGTCTATTAGGCTCATGTGGTCTCAACAAATCTTTCAGACGCTCTTTAGGGCACGCTTTTATTGGTGGGCGAAACTTTGCTTTAGGTCATGTCTGAGATAAGCATAAATACCTTGGTTTAAGCTCCTGTTGAGCAATGGATGTGAAGCTACAAATTAATTTAAAGGTGGAGTCAGCGATTCGCGGGGAATGCTTGTTGTCAAAATCACGTTGTCAAAATCAGTGAATATCTCTTCACGATCTATAACCTGTACGTGATGTGTGTGTGTGTGTGTGTGTGTGTGTGTGTGCTGAAAAAAACAATTCTGGTGTTAATACACTGCCTAGGCTATGTAAAACAGTACGTAATTTTTTTTTATCTATTTAAAATGTTTTATATATTTTTTCAGCAAACACACAGTACCAACAGGTAGTGGATCGTGGGGATATTCACTGATTTTGACAAAAAGTGATTTTGACAACAATCTCTCCAGAATCGCTGACTCTACCTTTAACCAAGTATTTAGAGTGAACGCAAAACACAAATACATTGCCCAGTCAGCAATGCCGAGAGCTTTTGGGCTTTAAAAGGTCACATGTGTACGTGCTGATGAATTCAGAGGCTCTGCTTTGGTTTCAGTGCATCACTGACTCACTGGTCTCCTCCCCCCTAAAGCCAGAAGTCACTTTTATCAGACGTTGTTTGCTAACACTGCCCAGCCCCCACAGATCATTAGCTCCACTTGTGTGAATGGGTTTTTACACTCACACAAGCTTCAACACATAACAGCTAAAGTTGACCAGACAAAGATTTAGACTTTATTCTTATGAACGTGATTTAATTAATCTCATTAGTCTAATTTAACAGTGACCATGTGGGCCATCAAACAGCAGACAGACATTATCAGTGACTAGCTGATGAATACAGTGGAGCATTCAGCAGAAGCTTTAGCCCAAACGTTTATGTCAACCTCTAACATGCTGCCCATTTGGAGGTGTTTGTTTATGTGCTGACAGTTTCACAGACATCTTAAAGTACATTAGCAGCAGCTTTTTGAAAAGATGAAACAAGGTGATAGAAAGAGCAATTGTCAAGCCCAAATGAGCCCCAAAGTGGACATTCAGTGGACAGGCTCAATCATGTGTTAACCTTCAAAGTTTTCATCAATCTGATCACTCACTCCTCTCTCCAATTAGAACTGATCAAGGCAACAGACAACAACTTTAATGAGGTCCCTAATTCCTGACCCCGGAGTTCATAAGCTATGGTCCCTCCCCCCCCCCCATGATCCTTCAGCTGGTGTGACCTTTGAACTATAGCTTCAACCTATAAGGGGGGAAGGAAGGAAGTCAGTGATCTGGGTTTCTCATTAAAAGAGACCAAAGCTGAACCTACTAGATACTGATCTGTGGTCAGTTTCCTTGCTACGTGTCAAAAAAGGGGGATACGAGAATAGTATGGAGTTGTTGTAAGTCAAGTGTTTTGCCAGTTTGGATTTGCTGGTTTATGTTTAAATAATTAACGTTCAAATACAACTGTTCTAAATGACACAAAGATACAAGCTGTAAAAAACACCAGAATGCCCCTTTATGAACTGCAGATGATGAAAACACCAGCTGTTTGTCTTTAAAGCGTCCGTAACCAATAGTTTTTGTAATAACGATGTATCAAATGACCTTGTTTTGGCCGCAGCTGTGTCCAGAGACAAAGCCTTTAAAAAAAAGTGTTAAAAAGCAACTGCTTGATGATGTCATTGTTGTGTTCACACAAGCTGTCCCCAGTATATTATCACATAAAAAAAAATGTATGCTGTTTTTTGGCCTTAGGAAATCTGTTCTCCGTGCTTTATCAAGCTACTGAAAGAAAACAAGGAGTCTGGGGAAAGAAAGAAAGTGGGATCGGTGAAGATGAGCAGGAGGAGGAGGAGGAAGGAGAGGAAGGAGGTTGAGTGCCAGTGTGTGTGTGTGTGTGTGTGTGTGTGTGTGTGTGTGTGTGTGTGTGTGTGTGTGTGTGTGTGTGTGTGTGTGTGTCTTTTGTGTGTTGTTGTGTGTATGTGTGTGGAGATGGAAGCCAGTTAGAATTAAGACGGGGAAAAAGGGAGCTGCGCGACTTCCCCCCCAAGAAAATGCCAGCAGAGTGGAGTCATCCCAGACTAACACACACACACACACACACACACACACACACAAACGAGAAGAGTTTCACACGCATGTATCCTCACCAACTTTATATACTTTCACATAATGATCTGTCAACACAACTATATATTTTGTCTTTCGCTTACATTTGGACATACACCTCGGCTGAGCATTAGGAGTGTGTGTGTGTGTGTGTGTGTATTCATCATGTTTTTTTGGGACAAGGCGTTCTTTATTGCACCCCTCTGGGCTTTGAGGCACAGACGAAGAGCCAGGTGCAAGCTTTGACACACACACACACACACACACACACACAGTAAAATGGATGAATGCAAAAAGAAGGACAAACACTAACACACACACACAACAACAACAAACTGACACAGGCACACGGAGAGACACAAACACAGACAAACACACTCTCTATTTCTGCAGCTCAGCAACTGTGAAAACCATCTTGATAACAACTCTTCATTGATCGAAACCAGTGAGGCGTCTAGTTATGAAAATGCTGTTAATTATCGTTATAATGATTGGTTTCCATGCTTCAGGCTGTTTTTCCACATACTCAACACCATTATATTACAAGCTTAATACACAACTCAAAGAAACACACGCCACACACACACACACACACACACACACACACACACACACACACACTCTCTCTATGACAAATACGTTTAAAAAAAACATGATGGGGTCCAGAAGAGTGATTCAAATATTTCTGAATGGTTCCAGATGAATTAACTGACGGCAGCTGAATTCTGTCCATCCCGTCACATGTCATCATCAGCAACAGAGTTTCATGGTTACCACAGGTTCTGTAGTGTTTCTTTTTGCATTTACAATCCGGTGTAAAAGCTTTGTTTACTTTATGGGGGATATATAAACAATGCTCATTTGGTTATTTCATAATTGATTCAAGCACAATAAATCGCCTCCAGAGGCCATAGCTTAGGAATTTAAGTTATCACACAGTTATTATGCACAGAGTGAGCAGACACAACAGCCTGTTCGAAGAATTCTACTTTCCAAACAGGAAGTAGCAATTTATACTGGTATCATTCCTGGCATGAATCTATATCAATCATTAATCATTAATTAACCATTTATCTGGACCGGTGTCTAATTTTTTGAAATAGATCAGTATTCCAATCAAACAACCCAAGGTAGCAACTTCAAATTGTCCAAGCTAGAACCAGCAAATGAGATTGGGAGAAATCAGCAAATCCTCATCATTACGAGTCAAGCAACCAATCGGTTTGATATTTTTTCAGCAAAATCTTGCTCTTGGGAAGAATATTCTATTCATGGCTGCCCAGCCTGCTAAAATGTATATTTTTATTTTTCGAATGTCAAATAAACCTTACTTGGAAAACCATTAGTGAGGAGGGAAGAGATGTTGCTTTTAAGCTCAGTGTCTGTGCCTCAGGGTTTAAACAAGACACTCTGTGTATGTAGGCCAAGAAAACAGCCTCACTCCAGGGACGGACACACAGACAGACTTAGAAACGACTGGTCAATTATAAATCTCTATTGATCGCTGTGGTGCAACAAAAACACTAGCCGAGTGTCCGCCTCTTTGCTAGCCTGATAAGAACCACGCACACATAAGGAAGGAATCAATATGGAACTTCCAGTTTTGACATCAATAACAAGTGTTCCAAATGAAACAATTCTGATAGAAGATATGAAGTGAATATCAATATATTTGGTTCCCTCCTTATAAGGATTTAAAAACATATATATAGCAAGAAGTAAGGCAGTTAAAGAGTTAAAGGCAGATACATAGACGGTTACATAGTGACCTAGAGAAGTGAGACAGGTAGAGAGACAGGCACTGTTACATAGCCGTTGTAATTAGATCTAGTAGTAGTAAAGGGGTAACATTCTCGGCACTGGTGCAACTTTCCATAACGTAACATGCTATCACCTCCATTTTTAGACTCACATGGAGGAATGACCATCAGGGAAATGGATATTGCTTAGGACCAAGCCGACAAACCACAACAACTCATGCAGAGGCAGCTGGTTAAAAAAAAATGCTGAGTCTCTCAAAGGATCAACTCCCAAGTAGGCCTCAAGACCATGCTCTTTACAAATACAGCTACTGTCTTAAAGTGTTACTTTGAGATGGACCCCAAATCGTACTAAGCCTGACTAAAAAATGTTTTTGTATTCAAATTCCTGACAAAAATTTATTAAATTCCTAGGGTGTTTAACCCTCAAGCAATAACAGCACTGTGGGGTTAAGACCTGATCAGGACTACGTCAGGGCCACATAGCCTTCAAAGTGCCTGAAGCCCAGCAAATGTAATTACTTATAGCGTTTGCGATTCAATAGCGGCTGGCGATGAAAATACAAACAGACGCAGAAACAAGATGGCTAAGTCTGAATCTTTTCTTTATAAAAACATGACTATTAAGTCTACCTTTAACCAGACGTATAAATATAACAAAGCCAAAAATCTTATTAAACTTCTCAAAAAGAAAAAGAACAAAAACAGCTTTGGAAGATGATTCTGTTTTCATGCCTCAAGTAAAAGCACAAAGTCATTTAAACGAGAGGAGGTGCTGCTGAATTCCACGGGCGTAAAGTCCGAGAACGTCCAGACACGAAACGACCAGACGTCCTCTCAGTTCTCCCTTTATCATGACATTCCTCCGTTAGCCCTCTGAGTCGGGGGGATCAGCAGGGAAAACACAACACGACAGGGGAGACAAAAGGCCCAGGGAAAGGCAGAAAGAACAGAAAAGACATGGAGGAACAATTGTAAAAGAAAGGTTTCTGGTTCACTTGGTTCAAATCAGAAGATGAGCTCCTGTTGTGGTTACATCTGCCCTCTGTTTACTGAATGCAAGACATATTGTATCAACCAAAGGAGAAGGCTATCCTTTAATTGCTTAGAAATGTTGGGTTGAAAAGGTTTCTCTACCGAGTTGAACTTCAAGATCTGAACCAGCCAAGCCAGTGTTGTTGGGTTAAATGTCTCATGTTTTCTCACCAAAGGAAAAGTCAAAGAGACGAAAGAAAAAAGTAAATTTCAGTCTATAAATCTATACATGTTTGGCCTGAACCCTAGAATGATTAGTTTGGATAAAGTTCAGGATTTTGTCAGCCAACTCCAAGACGAAGCACTTGTATTAGTTGGACATGTACTAGTAAAAAGACAACCTTTTCCACAGAGTTGTGAATTTTTTGGTCAACATTTAAGTCTGTGTCCACCTATTTCAGACCACACTTTGAAAGGTCATCCCACTTCTTTGTGTAAACAGCAGATTTTTGACAACATAAATCAAGCAGCGACTGTTTGGGTTTTTTCCATTAACACACATTTTTAAGCCTGCCACGATTTAAAAAAAAAAAAAATCCTGGGGTTGAGTGTTCACAAATTTAAACAAAAAAGTTCAGAATTTTTTATTCAAATGCCTAAAGACACTAGACAAAAAAGAAAAAAAGCATGGAATCACCAACCAACCCCTTGCTTATTCAAATTTTGCCTCCAGGTCTGAAGTTTTCTGGACGATGCCCAGATGAAGCGGCTGAGTACACCAGTGGAATTAGCTCGCTGTCGGACGCCATTACCCCTGTTGTTACGGAGACTCCACACTGACTCC
This sequence comes from Hyperoplus lanceolatus, assembly GCA_026929865.2. Taxonomy (NCBI): domain Eukaryota; kingdom Metazoa; phylum Chordata; class Actinopteri; order Uranoscopiformes; family Ammodytidae; genus Hyperoplus; species Hyperoplus lanceolatus. The sequence goes on along the minus strand of CM049405.1, from coordinate 8,184,831 downwards.
GCCCCCCCACACGCTGTCCTCCTTCGTCCAGAGAGAAGACACAGGCGAGACTCTCTCTAAGGCTCATTAGTGTTGATCTTGGCTGACCGCGTTTTTTTTTGCAGAGATATGAATCAGGGAGTTGTGCGCTATTAAACAAATCCTGTTAGAGAGGGCCTAGTCAGAGGCTTGGGGATGAGGCTAGATCAAGTGATAGGACATTGTTTTTTAGCGAAGAAGCTAATCCTTAATTAGCTTAATTCAATACTGTGAAAAGATAAAAGCAAACAGAGATGTTGGAGAACATTTCTTAACGGTTTACAGTTTGAGTTCAGGGTAAGGAGGTTTAGCAAGGCACTAACAAGGCCAGGGAGTGATGGTCAATGTTCCTCAAAAGCATTAGTGGACATGTTTGTGCTCAAAGGGTCTTCTACCACTTGACAGACACTTGTCTTTAATCCCTGGTTTGTTGTTTTTAATACAATGGGGTTGCTTTATGATTGGCAATGTCAGTTGGTCCACCAATTTACCAATTTGTGTCTCATCAACTGATGAATGGATTGCCAAGAACTTTGGTGCAGACATTCATGATCCTAAGAGGATGTACTCTACTGACGGTAAGCCTGTGCAATCATCAGGTCCAAATTTTATTTGGCTGAACAAATAAAAATGTTGTTCATGAACAAATACCTGCAAAACTAATTCTCATAAACCTCAGCTTAACTTTTTGTTTAGTTCTTTTCAATAAATATTGGGTACAACTTCACACATTGCATGTTAACTGGAGCAGTTGTTCCTGATATGACAATTATTCATCTTTTGGCAAAGTGAATTCATCAAGCTTTTTTCCTAATGTTAGTTATGAACTGCTTTCTATTGTTTAGTATTAGCTATTCCCTATTTTATAATACTATTAATATATTTATTATTACATATACTATATTATAGGCTATCATAGTCATATTTTGTTGTCTTAAACCTGAAATATATATAGTAAGACAGATGAATCATAATCAATTACTCTTAATCTCAAATGATAGTCTATATTCTTTGCAGTTTTACAGCTGTTAAGAGCCACTGTCAGGATGCTCTGAGGAAAATGTCTGTTCATCTCTTTAAGGATCATTTTAAGTATATCTACCATTAAGGCTTCCTGTGGTTTACATTGAGAGAAAGAGATGTGGTCCTATACTGTATATAGGCCAAACACAGTGGGACACACTTGGTCGGACATAGGTAAATTCAACTACACAGCATCTGTTTTATCCCTTTGTTGGCCAACTGCCCTCTACGGCTCATTTAGTGACCCACAACTCCCACACAATCCACCTTAATTCCTGCCTGTCTTAACAAAACCTCCACCCACCGCCTCAACATCAGACGATTGACTGGGACTGTTGATGTCCTTCTTAAAACAGGAGTTCATGGAAGGGACACTCAGTATTGCCACTTATAGCTTCTGTCTTACAGTGAACGAGTCCAAATTAAGTACGTATACTCTGATGACAATCTGATTCTATAACACTATTAACTCACATAAATCTCCACGGATCAGGTATCTGGGGGGTTGCTGAATATAAAACAGCCCACCCGCCTTCTATTGCAGGGACTTTGTGTAGGCATCAGCAGCTTAAAACTATTAATTTCTTTAGCGTAGTTTGGGGATTTAAATCCTCTCACTACTGCTGCTGTGGGATCCAAGCCTAATTCCCGAAATACAAGTCTTTCACAGCAGAGAAACAAAAGGACGTAAACTAAGTCGGACTATTGTTGAAGCAACTAATCCACAGGGGCCAGAAGTTGCTTACACATTCAAACCAATTCTGGGCTTAATTAGAGCATGGCCGTGTCCGGCTAAAGTGCTAAATGAATTAGCTTGCTAGACTGGGTTGACTCTGATTTGTTAACTTTTTAGCCTTCCTGTTTGCTGAAGTGAATGGGGAGTGCTAAGAGCTAAGCAAACACCCAATAAACAACAGGCAGCTATATGATGAGCGGACGGCCAAAAAGTCTAGTGAAAGTAGGGATGCTCCAGCCCAGTCTAGGAAACAAACTACCAGCATAATGTTACACCCAAACAATCTGAGAGATCCCATTTTACTGCTAAATCTGTGTTGTTTTCAGTTCGATAGCAATAAACAGATCTGTATAACAAATCAATGGATAACAAAGTGTCTGCACTGTAGTAGCCCAAAGACAGACTGCCGCTTGTCACACAGTGTCTGCCTGCTCAACTCCAATCAATCTGAGGAAGGGAACAGGTTGGAAATGTAACATGTGTGTGCGGTGGGCCATGTCACAAACGTCTCATTTTGATGACACGCGTGTGCTGTGGAGATCGGCTGCGCGTCCGCAAGGCGTTGGTTTGTCTGTGCTGTGTGAAAGCAGCCAGTGGCCTACTTTCCCTAGCCACTGATGCAAGATGGCCATTCTGCAATTTCTCAAAATCATGGTATGGTTGGTTTGTATTGATGGAAATCCATCTGTAATAATGTTAAGTAATGGTAAAAGCCTTGTGTGTGTCTGTGTGTGTTTTATTCCATCTTGGAGCACATAACTCTGCCTTTGCATTTACCAATATGGAAAGAGCTGCAGGGCAATTGCTAAAGTACCTCTGAGTTTCTGTGTGTGTGTGTGTGTGTGTGTGTGTGTGTGTGTGTGTGTGTGTGTGTGTGTGTGTGTGTGTGTGTGTGTGTGTGTGTGTGTGTGTGTGTGTGTGTGTGTGTGTGTCATGTTAGTTAATGTGCTCATAATGCATCAACCCCTCCAGCGCCAGCCGTTACAGCACCATACAGTGCATCACCATGGAAACAGAGCAATCTCTGACTCTATAAGCAAAGATATGATTTAAAGGTGCAGTGTGTAATATGACATCATCAAGAAAGTTCAACAAAGTTCTAGAATGCAACACTCCCTGGGTAACCCCAACCCTTTTCAATAATAACAGAAGCTACAGTGGCCTTCAAGGACAAGAACAATTCTAAATGTTAAACAATGCACCTGATGACATTCCAACTATGACACTTTCAAGATGGCGGCACTAGGCCTTGGTCCAAAATATGCAGAAATATGGACATATATGAGACCCTTTCTAAAGGGAAAAATAAATAATTCAAAACATTTTTTTCAGCTATTATGCACTAAATCAAATGTACTTGTGGATATTATAATTACTTTCTACAAAATCTGCTAGGAAATAAAACCCACAATTCTACACACTGCAGGTTTAACGAGGGTTGACGTAGCGGTAGGGCTGGGCGATATGGGCTAAAATCAATGTCTCGATATTTTTTTTACTATATCTCGATACACGATATATATCTCGATATATTTCAAATCTCCTCTAGAGCACATCCTAAATGCTCAATTTAATTTATTTTTTGCATAACATCACACCAGTAATATGATTTAAATAGTCCTGCAAAATGTGTCTGCACTAACGATGCATTATTAGGCTACATGAAACAACATCTTGTTTATATTCTTTAGTGCTTTCTATTGGAACAATTTGAAACTTGCACATGGAAAAGAGTTTGCACATTGTATCTATTGATTATTCCACATCCTTCCACTCCCATACAATAGATCCAGCATTATTTTATTTGGAAACAGTTTTTTCCATCTTCTGTTAATCTGTAAACTGAGAACACTAATTATGACTCGTTAAAACCACTTACTAATTGTTTATCACCACTAACCCCCTGAAGATAGCAGCCACACTTTAAATGCACAGCAGGTTTTGCTCCATAATAGTAGTCTATGTTTTATTTTATAAAAAATACTCGCAAATGTATCCTACTTTACATAGACTTTTAGTTAATAAACGGTGTGCACCTCCCTTGGTGCCGACATGGACCTATTATAAGAGGCTGCCCGTAATAAATGTGATACCGTGGTTGTGTGACGTTGGACAAAAAACTCTCTGTGAAGTCGGAGTAATCCGCCCCCCGGCGTTCGTTTGCCTTCCTCTCATAAGGACCAGGCTCTGTACAGTGACGATTATGCTGTCAAGCGTCCGCCTCCCCCCTTCTTTCGCATGTGTAGCCACTAGCCTTCCTCTCATAAGGACCAGGACAGGCTGGGCTGTGTACAGCGGCCTCTAATGCTGTCATGTGCGCCCGTCTCCCCTGGTCGTTCGCCTGTGTAGCCTTCTTCTCATAAGCATGGACCTACAAAAAAGGTCCATGCTATGAATGACGGCCACCATCGCCGTCTTTCGTGCCCCCCTCCACCCGCTCGTTCGGCTGTCATAAGAGCACAAGAGCCCTCGTCTTTTTTTCTCCCCCTCTCGTTGTTTTCACATGGCGATAAAAGTAAACACACACAGGGCGCACTGCAGACTACGTCACAGGTGCGCGCCCCAGGAGACTCTGGTTGGGAGGGGGGAGTGAGAGAGTTGCCAATGCATGTGAGTCTGTGAGGCTGAGAGTCACAGGAAAGAGCGAGAGAAGCGAACACCAGCGAGCTTGCCGGTGGCGGCAAAAAAAAGAACATTACCACATTACGTGCCAATTTGTATTCGATGGTCGCGATAGGGTCATTTTATACATCCCGTGGAGAAAATCTCGCGATACATCGCATATATTTGATATATCACCCAGCCCTACTTAGAGGGTTAAAGAGGGTTGACTGTTAAAGGTCAATAGCAGTCTTCTGAACCTACTCTGAAACATGGCAGATTATCACAAATATTAGCTTGATCATACCTACAGTATAAACTGTATGGTATAAGTTTTCTGTATTGCAATTTCATCACTCCATTAGATCTGCTTCAATTTATTATCTACAAATTCCCTGCATGGATTTTCTAAAACTCATGAATAAGGGATTGGATTCTAAAATAAAAAATACCCTTGTTATTGAAATAGCCTTGAAATGCAGTCTGACTAATTGGGAGATTAAACAATCTTTTCTATGGATGCATGAGGTCACCATGAATGACGTAATCTATTGCCATATGAACCATACCAAACTGCTAACCATTCCCTCTGCTTTAGGCTTTCAATTTAGCCACATGTGCAGGATTGGATGCAGTCCACAGTAGCCACAGAAGAGGAGTTGTACCCTGCCTCATGCTATTTGTCCTACTCCACAGTCATAGTTGCATGAACTGAGTCTTAATATACCCAAACCTATCAAAGCAACCCATGAGGATGGAAATAAATGATGAGAAAAAAAGAGCAAAAATACACAAAGACATACCCAGAAGAGGACAGGAAGGGAGATAGATTCCCCTGCAGTGTGGGTAATATATAGATGTGTCTTGCTGAGCCAAAGAGCTAGGCCCAGTTCCAGACCAAACCCCGGCTTCTACTGATGATTCGGCCCTTTGATAGATGGTGCATAAGGTACTGCAGTGTTCTATTCAGTGGGCTGGAAGAGCTGGCAGATAACGTACAGGCGGAAGGAAGGCAGAGAGAAGGGAGGAGATCTTCAAAGAACACAACACTGTGCCAAGTGTTTCAGACAAGGGCCAAGGAAAACTATCTCCCTTCTCCGTGGATCCTCGTCTCTCTCCTCCTCCTGCTGTGTCATTTAAAGCAGGAGTCTGAACCGCTCTCACCCTATGCCAAGTTGCTGCCAGACTAACGGACATAGGAAGTCAGTAGATTGTCATAGTCAGTAGATTGGGTTATGACTTTGCCATGTTATGTTGCGCTGTTACACTTTATGTCATTTTGGAATCAAATATATACTGGAAGGACACCAGGAAGTGCCCTTAAGGTCTCCCTAATCAGACACTATGGTGAAGTTAGTTTTAAGATGGATATGTGTTTTTCTTCAAAAACACATGCACAGTTAAAATGAATGGTTTCTGTTGCCTTGATTTGAACCCAAGATTGAGGCAACAAGCTAATAATAAAAGATGTCTAACTTTTCCTCTTACATTACTCTGCAAGGATTCCTACAAGGTTGCAGCCAGGGATGCTTACTAACTACACCCTCGGTTTCCAGACACAAGGGCAGGGCGATATCCAAACCACTGGAACTCTCTACATGGCATTTTTATCACCTCTTCAAAAGCCTTCCGAGGGTAATAACTCCGGTAAATATAGGGCCTTGCGATGGCGAGGAGTGAGGTCTGGTGGAGGTTTCGCATTCACAGTGGGCCGTAATAAAAGAGAGAGGTTCTATTTTTCTGAGCGCAGGGAAGGGTGAGGCGCACTTAATTAAGACTGAGATGTTTTAACCGCCAGTGAAAACACAGCTGAAAAAAAAAGCAAAGCAGGGCGGGTGGGCACGCAGAGAGAGGGGACATTTTAGACCAAGTATTTGATAACACTGGCTCTCTGTTGTATGCGGGATCCTGTTGCTCTGTTCAGCACTTTCCACTTCTGTTCCATTTGGACAATTGATACAAAAGCTAAAAATAGACAAAATGACAAGTACAAGAGATATGAAAATCCTCAAAACGGGTGACAAACATCTCGCCTCAAAAAGGGAAAGAGAGAAACACAATTTAAAATGAGTACCGTTGACATCAGGATCTCAGCACGGAATAAATATCCTAAATCCTTCCAGATATTCAAGTGTTGACACTGAAGCACCTCTGAGGTTATCTGTGAATTATGTTTCCTTCAAAACTTACTAGAGAGACACACCGCTCCAACTTCTTCTTCCAAAACATCTGAAAACAGTATGGTTTTGGTATTACTCGAGCAAAACTCAAGAAGTACACACCAACCCTAAAACTGGTCATTTATCAGAGAGACAAGGATAGTACATTGAGATCATCACCTGCACACAAGCCTTGGCCTCTTTTCCTCCAGCAACACAAGATCAATAAAGTTAAATTAAAGGTTAGAAGAACTAGTAGTCTGTTTTGGACAAGCCTGAGTGGGTACTGCTTCAGAGAGCAGTTTCTTTATTTAATGTTTAAGTGCAGAAGAGCACAGGGCCTGCTCTGTTGGAGCTTTGAGCAAACCAACACAAAGAGGGTCTTCTGCATGGCGGCCCTTGTGACAGCCATTACCAAGGGGTCGCCATAAAGACGCCGGAGGTCGCAGTAAAACTGGTGTGTAATTTCCCTCTTCAAAGTGGGCCCACATACCCGACATGTCAACAAAAATGGATTTAAATAAATAACATTGTAACTGGCGCCCAACCCCTCATGATTAGTAAGTTAGTGGCAGTCACACAACGGACACTTTTTCGTCTGCAGCTGGGTTTTTTTAAAATGCTGACCCACAACTTTAATGCCCTCCCTTCATGATCCTCTAACAAATAAGCACAATTAAAACATTATTTATTGTTTTTCAATGGCTTTGGAGCTGTCAAAAGACCTTTGTGGCAATTCAAAATAAAGACTTACAACCACATATTGAACAGCGCACAGTGAAAACCGATGCACGAGGCAACAAAAAAAAACAGGCGAGATTTCAATTCTTGTGGATGAAAATTCTCCTTTAAAAGCTGCTATGCACTGAGCTGTGGGATTACGGGGTATAAAGAGTAATTGAGTAAAAGCCTTAAGTCAACATTGAGTGCACACACGCTAGCTGACTTGAGTGAGCTGCGTTGCTGAAGGAGGGAGGCTGATTTGGCTCAGATTAGCTTCTAGCATGACACTCCCAGTGGATAAAGAACCACATGTTGTAAACACCCAAAGTGCTACCGAAACCAGGCTACTGACTAATATAGCCTTTCCAATTCCACCATGCTCTATGTATAAAAGGAACACATTGTGGGGTTGTAAATGGTTGAATGCTGCCATTTAAGTGTTTATAAAAGCTACTTGAAAGCAAAGAAACATGTAAATACTTAAGTGCTTATAAATAGAACTCTTTTGTAAAACCGTTTTCTGATCAACCAAAATTTGGCAGCTGTATTTTCACTGTCCTGGAATTAAAAAAACAGTATCCAAAACCCTGCCGCCTGCCATCCCTTTTTTGTTTAAAACAGTGCAAAATGAAAATAAGTTTCCCATAAATCAATTTGCAGTACAAATATTCAGACATTCTCAAAAGTTATTTCCAAAACTGTGTACTGTCCAGCCTTTGTTTTCTTTAAAGCTGCTACGAGTAAGTTGGCACGTTGGCGACACCTTTGAACACAAGCGGTAGTATTATTACGACGCCAGCTGTCGTGAAGCTGTTTTCTAGCTCGTGCAGGGACTGCAAGATTCAAATAATCAGGAAGCAATATGGTGCGTGGCGTGTCCGTGTGTTGAAAGTGTGAGGGCACCGGACTCTTTTCGGCTCCGTGAGTCTATGGGTGACACAGCATCAACTAATGCCAGTAAGTGCTAAACACACCTGATTGCAATGAGTTGATGCATTGTCACCTCTCACGGAGCTGAACGAGTCCCCGTGTCCTCACACAAAGCGAATGAACGAGAGATGGCAGTTAGTTAGTATGGATCACGATGAGGTAATGTGTTTATGTTGTAAATAATGACTATTTCCGATGAATAATGATCTGATGATGCTGGTGAGGCAAAGTAAACTTTGTTTTAGTAGGCAACCGCTCATTCATTTAGGAGTAAACACTGCAGTCTAGTTTCGCTGCGTGAAATTGTGTATACGTTGCTTGGCAACGCCCTCCCGCCCGACTATCACTCTCCCTTTTAGCTTTTCTTCATTGCATTTTCTTTTTTTTCTTTTATGGTTCAGCCCCGTTATCAGTCATTATGACGACAAACAACTGTCTCAAACAAGGCTCCCGCTCCCCTTCCCTCACCTGGAGGGATAGGCTTCTCAAATCGCATTCCTGCGCCGCACTGAAATCTGCGACCAATACGGATATGTGACCATAGAGCATGCACGCGTGAACCGAAAATCGGACTAGGTGTACGACCAGATCAAATGCAGTAATAAAAACTATTTAAAAACGTCTTTCTTTGCACTGATGGTCTCGTTTGCTGTTAAAGGTAATTTATGATTATCAGAGGAAACATGAGGCTGTTTAAAAGATATTTAAATGTTACTCGTAGCCGCTTTAAGGTGACTATAACTGTACTCATAATAGTCCATCACCTGCTGATCTGGATTCAGCTCCACCCAACCATTTCCCTATGTCCACATCTACACACCACAACAGGCTGTTTGACACGCATAGGGTGCAGCTGTTGATTACAGCACGAGCATGACTACATATAATAAAGAGGAACAATTTCATAGTTCATTGGTCCCCTTCATAGCCTTGTACTTCAATTTGTACTGTAATTTTTCTACTCTCTAGACATAAAGCTATGAAAGTTGTGACGCACCATATGGCAGCAATAGCCCCTACTCCCTCTCAACATACTGACCCACAATTCAGCTCTGCTTCTGCCTCATGCTATAAATAGACAGAGATTTAACCTACAGCGAGGGAGGGAGGGAGGGAGGGAGGGAGAGAGAGAGAATGAAAGGGCAGCATAGTGGAGATAAAGAGGGATGAGGGCAGAGACAAACATGAGCATAGATGTCTTCCAAGCTCCACTCTGACCATATTGATGGGCACATTTGTCATTTGTCTAAGGTGATATTGTTCCTGAGGATGTAACTGCTATCTGACAACAATGCAAAGTGCCAGTCATTTTGAAGAGACCTGCGAGTAATCAGTAGCCGAAGAAGGAAGTCACATCCATCTGTTATAGAGAGGTTTTTTCTTGTGGCCTTTCTGCTTCACTAGATGGGTGACTGAAGACAGACAAGAGTTATGGGGAGAAAGAGGATGTTCAAAAGATCAGGATACGTCCTCGCCATCATAAAACGGACAGTAAAAACCGGAATGATCCTGTGCAAGGTTGATTGACGCATTAGACACTAAAAAGGGTTTTGACATGGTTTACTTCAAATAATGAAATGATTGTTTTATTAATTGATCAATAAAATGATTGTTTTCGATGTCAAAATAACTGTGCCTGAATAAAAGCGTACAATTGGCAAATGTGGGGATTATATCTGGAGATGTCTGAGCAAAGACTGAGCAGCTACTCAAAGCAAAATTGTATTAAAATTCATTACAGTTTTGCACTATAGTGATGAGACTTAACCAAAATCACATCACCTTCCTTTTTGGCCAGATTACAGCTCAGCAGGACTCAGTCACTGCAATACAATTTTGACTAAAAAATATGAACCCCCTCCTATATCATGATGCAATCCAACACAACCCAATGCAACGTCAGAGCTAAGAGTAAAAAGAAAGAGAGAAAAGGGTGTTTTACTGTCTCATACCAAATCAAAACTAAAATAAAAAACCAATGTCACTCATGTGTAGATAGAAAATTAACAGATATGGAAGCTGCAGTGTAAACACAGCCAGAGAAAAAAAAAAAAACGTTAAATCCTCCGTTGTGCTCTGGCTTATCATAGGCTTGTATAATCCTTATACAGCCTTAGCTCTTCTTATCTGACAACACAAACCCACTCTCGGAATCCGCGTATGATTTATTTAGCCAGCAAGAGGAGAGTTGGGATTACAACAGAGGAGAGAGGGAGAGAGAGAGAGAGAGAGGGACAGAGAGAGGGAGCCTTAATCGTCTACCAGTGAATCCCTTTCGGTCGCCAGGTTTACACTCAGGTGGGCTTGCCTTGCACCATGCTTTCATCATCCACCTTCCATCTACAGTACGTCTGGTTCATTTTTAACCTCAGGAACGACGACGTCACTCATTTGCTCTAGCTGCTGCCAACTTGACCCTGTGTGGCGTGGCAGCAGGGCGGCCTGGCAGGCAGCGAGGTCACCAACATGTCCCACAACAGACACAGCAAAAGACCCTTCATCCAGACAGTGAACCCAAAACCCACTGAGACATCAGTAAATAGGGAGGCAAATCCAAAATGGTTGAATATGATTAATAATATGATTTCGGAAGGCCTAATGCGTTTTTTTCACACAAACAGAGTCAATGCTGGCGATGCTGTAGGTCTTTATTCACTTTTAATTTGTAGTTGTGAATTAGATTTAAATGGTGTTCATTTTTTGCTGAAGATATTTATAGTTTCAGAGCAAGAGCAGACCACCAAGGGGGAGTGGAACTGTTACAACACAGCTGGTGTTTGGTACAGATACAAGACAGCTGGGTTAGAACCGTAAGGAGTTTTGCAAAGCCGCCCACGCAGCAGGCATGGCCAGATACTTCATAACACAAATCACATGGGACCTCACAGCTGCACCGACATGGAAAGCGTAATTTAAGGGTCAGAGTGAATCTCACAAAAACCACGAACCCGGGCAACCTTTACTATCTGGTCCAGGCCAAAAGAAGTGGCGCCATAACCCCAAATATTACACAGTACACATACTGTACTGTAGGGTCAAACCATTAAAATCAGTAAAAAGACAGAGAAAGAAGCAGCACTTTGCCATTAACACCCTAACCTTTTCCCGTCAGAGGCTTTGCAGCCGAGTAGCCGTAGATAAAAAATCCCAGCATGTCTCACATGTTACCATAGGAACAAACAACAGTGTAGAAGGGTGGACACCAAGGGTTTGTTTTAATCACATGGTGGAGGAGAATGAAAAGGGGGAACAGACGGAAAAGAGGGAGCAGGGACTATGGTGGAGTGATTTCACTGCAGAGCAATGCCATGAAGATAAAACAGAAGCCCTTTAGCTTGACTGACAAATTTAAAGCGTGTGTGTGTGTGTGTGTGTGTGTGTGTGTGTGTGTCCTCCATGTTTTTTGAAACAGTTCCAGACCTCCGTAGATGCTTTCACTGCTTGTAAATATGTGCACACACATATCACAAACACAATATTTCCCTTGTAGACAAGTCAAGTCAAGTTTATTTACTGAGCCAAAAGATTACAAGTTTGTCTCAGGGCATTACAATTTGTACAAAACACAAGCCCCTATTATAAGACTCCATTCACAAACAAAACAACAATTTTGCCATTCTTTATGGATACTTTATGGATACAAAAACTTTGGAAATAGGAGTTGCGCATCAGTAAGGTGCTGGATTACATAAGAGAAGCTCTCAGGTTGTCAGTGGGTTGTGTCTGTGTGCGATAATTTGTCTTTTTAATGACTTGTCTGAGTGTGAAAGAGCCCTGAGCTCTGTGCAGTGGCCAGCCAGAAGTAAGACAAGTTACAGTATGTGGGGCAAAGTGTGCGCACACACACACACACACACACACACACACACACACACACACACACACACACACACACACACACACACACACACACACACACCAGAGCCCTCAACACCTCTCAGCAACCAACAACAAAGCCGCTCTCCAAGGAGTGACGGAGATTTTACAGAGGGCAGAGAGGGGGGCACGAGGTTTTCTCTGCAAACACCAAAGGAAATTGGTTTTGAATATAACATTGCCGTAAATAGGCAATCCATCAAGACAGATGTGTGGGGCGGGGGGTCAAAGCTCCAAACGGCACACACACACACACACACACACACACACACACACACACACACACACACACACACACACACACACACACACACACACACACACACACACACACACACACACACACACACACACACACCTCTCTCTCTCTACACACGCCTACTCAGCTTGAGAGGTGATATTCCCCTGCAGGGTCACATTTATCAGTATTTACTCATTTAACACACCATTTCTCTCCCTTCTTCTGACATTTTCTTTCAAGTTTAATTTAAAATAAGCTTTTTATTGTATGTTTCTTAGCTGTTTTCGCTTACGTACAAGGTTGACCTAAGGATAATTAAAAATAAGTATTAACAGAAAATACATCAAAAGACGTTGCATGGGAACACCAGAAAAAACACAGTGCCCCCAAAAAACAACCACACACACACACACACACACACACACATACAGGTGTAGCAGTTGATGCTATCTGCAGACATGTCTAGGCTTGTTCTTGAGTTTGGCAGTCTGTCAGGGAGCTTTACAGAGACAGAAAAAGAGTTGTTTACGGATCATGTGTTTCTGAGAGGCTGAAGCAGACCTCTGTTTGTATGGTTCACTGAACAACGCAAAGCCTCTCGCAGCCTCTTTCTCTTCTTTTAGAACTGCAAACTCACCTGCGGCTACACATGTGACCTACTGATGCAGAAAAACAACAAACACAGTCATGGTTTGTAGTTAGATCCCTATGTCCTATTTGTGCAGGACAAATGTGACATAATTCTCAAAACACACTATAAATAGTAACAGGAACATACAAGTAAAAAAAAAATGTAATTTCAGTGGCTCATTCTACAGAAAAACATGATCAGTAAACACAGTAGAAACAGACGTTCCTTGAGAATTGATAATATTCCCAAACACGTAAGACAGCTCCTTCCTCCAGATACCCTCATGTTTTCGAGCGGAGTGTCGGACTGCTTGAGAACACTTTTAAAAAGAACAGTCTCCAAGGCAACTTGGTGAACAGAAGCTGTTCATAAAAGGCTGGTAGGGAAACGGCAGTAGGAGGGCGTCACTGCCAGTTCTGACCTTAAACTAACCCGTGTACCGGCTGCCGTCAACATGCTGGAGGCAGAGCAATACGCATCCAACAAGCCAAACGCCCACAACAACAAAAACCAACACAGGCTCCCCTTCACAGACTGTGTGCTGCTGCCATGATCGCAGATACACTAGACGAGAAGGGAGTGAGTGTGTGATTGGAAACAAATGTGAGCGAGCGATGAGGTATGTGTTTGTGTCCAATGGTGAGATAACAAAAAGAGACAAAAAAAATAGATACAGAAAAAGATGGTGAAGGAGGAGATTGAACAAATACTTTGTTGTACCTGCCAATGGGTTCTCAGTAAAGTTATGCCAGAGACAGATGAAAAAAGAAAAAATACTGGTATTGGAACCCAAGATTCTTGTACTTTTTACCTTTGACTTTGATATGGTTGTGTAGGTTTTCATTCCTCTAATTTCTCCTAAGGATCAGTCAGTATGTTTATTATCAACATGGGAGCAAGCATTACTAAAATGTAAAGAGATCCGTTTAAATTCTTGGGAAAAAGCTTGTTTGCGGTCAGAAGTTATTGAGTTTTTTTTAAGTTAGCAGTTCCCCTCTGCTTTCCAGTCAATGTGCAAAGAAGCTAAGCTACATCTTTGAGCTCATCTTTGGAATGGATGCACTGAAGTTAAACTGATATTGATCCACTGATGATGTGATTCGGGGGTTCAAGAACAAAACAAGGACATTTCCAATTAATGTCAGACTGTTCCTTTAATGACTCAGACTTGCTTCCAGCAGCTTCTTCTCTCCCCTGCATGAGCGACTTCTGAAATGTGTTAGATTTGTCTGTATCTGCCTGGTAACATGGTGTATGAGTCACAACAACATCGCCGGCATATGTTTGGTTTTTCCACATGACTGAGACGACAACCTTGAATCTTCAGTTTAGATTATTTTCAGATGTTCACCTTGGGCAGCTCAGATTACCTCATCTGCTAATTAAAGACTTCTAAATCCCTAATGTAAATAGGTAAAGCGCTGTCACATAGATAAAGCCGACACATAAAACAACTGCTATTTGTAGCTGCTGATGCACTGATATGAATCATCTGACAAGAAGAACATGGCAGTCTTAAATACTGCAAAGGATTCGTGCACCACATGGTTCTCCTAGCTGTAACTGTCCGTATCTCCACCGAGGCCTATATGTGTTTTCAAACCCATAGCTACTCATGGGAGTTTGGGTTTGCACGGAGTCTGCCCGGCTACAGGAGGAAGTGCTTTGAGAAACTCTGGGCCAATCAGAAGCCTGGATTGTGGTCAGCTGACGGAGGCTCATCACTGCGGGCCCAATCGCTCTGCAGGGTTTGCGGTCAGGTGACGGCTCAGACCGACTCACAGTGTTTCAAAGCAGATGAAAACAAAAGCTAATGAGGCCTTCAGGCGTCCCTGCCAGCTGCCTCGCTGTGTGTGCAGGGGATGAAAGAAGCTACACAGCTCCACCAAAGAAAAGCAGGATTTATTATCGCTACGGCAACAAGTGTGTGTCTTTGTGTGTGTGTGTGTGTGTGTGTGTGTGTGTGTGTGTGTGTGTGTGTGTGTGTGTGTGTGTGTGTGTGTGTGTGTGTGTGTGTGTGTGTGTGTGTGTGTGTGTGCGTGCAACTGTGTGTAGTGAAAAGAGAGAGGTACACAATGAAGGAAAGATAGGATAGCAAGAAGAGAAATTATGAAAAGAAAGATGTCTATGAACATCTCTTAGAGGAATAAATTATTTCATATGAGTCATAAAAAAGTAAGTAAAAGGCGGGTCAAAAATTTAAAAAATCCATAAAGTTAAAATTAATTGTAAACTCAATTGTGTAAACATGGCATATAAACAGAACACATCCTCCATTATCGTTTGGGTGGGATAAGTATTTCTCTGTCACTCAGGTGCAACTTTCCCATTACAACTGAAACAAGTTAACCGATTAATGTGGTCTCGATATCATTGACTTGGCAAGACAAGGAATTTGAAGACGTCACTGGAATTGCTTTGGGCATTTTCTGTATTTTATAAACTAAATCATTAATCACAGCCCTATTGAAAATAAAATATAAGTCTGGAGTCTCACTGGACCAATCATGTTCCAGACATACAGTAGCTGGCTGCCCTTCATCCAGAATCCCAAACCGTGACAAGGACCGCTTTAACTTGGCATGATTAGGCATAAAATAATGAACCATGACACTGCAACTGAATGGCCTTTTTCTGACCTCAAATCCACCCACATACACTTTGGCAAACACTTTGAGAACAGCTGCCATGTGTGTTTTTCAGTTTGAGGAGAGATGAAATGACTGCCGCAGGTGTAGGGCTGTAACAACGAATCGATTAAAATCGATTACTAAAAGCGTTGGCAACGAATTTGGTCATCGATTCGTTGAGTCGCGCGATTAATAACTCACTTGCAGGCGCGGCACTGTTTACATCCAGCCGCCGACAGGTTCATGCACGCACACAGCGAGCCTTCCGCACGTGAAGGCTCGCTTCACGTGCGGGAAAGCTATAGTGTGAGCGGCCACAGCTTGTATTTTGGTCATATCTAACACTGGACTGCAGGCCTATAGAAAAGGGTTGTACCTTTGCTTTCTTTGGGTTAAAAAAAACTTTGGGTTAAAAAAAACTCCTTCAACTCAGTATCAGTCTAGTCCAAAAAAAAACTCTGTCAGCTGCTGCTGCTGCAGACGTGCTCGGAAAGTCGGCATCGGCGCATCAACAGTCATTCAAAGCAGCGGCAGTAATCACACAACCGAACAGTGTAGAAAGTCCCGTCAGTTAAAAATAGTGATCCAGATTTTAAATCCATGTTAAAATCGGAAGGATATAGAGCTAGTTAGCTTTAAAAAAGTAGCAAACATGTCAACTGTGATGTGTTCAGGCCGGCTCAGTAATATGATTGATGTGTTCAAATGCAACACAAAAAAAAAAGAAATTTGAGATTTTGGCGAAACTTGTTTTCCCAGCAATATAAAATAGATAGTAAAGATGGAATTATGACCTGTTTAATGTCCTATCTTGAGCTATGATCTTATCAGCAATTAAAGCAATAATACAAGTTCTATTTCAACAAAATAATAGAAAATTATCAATTGTGATATCAATAAAGACTTTGATCGTTAAAGCCACTACGAGTAAGATGGCACGTTGGCGTCCCCTTTGGACAAAAGCGGTAGTATTTTTACGATGCCCGCTGTCACAAAGCTGTTTACTAGCGCGTGACAGGCGTGCGAGTGTGAACTGAGAAGGGCGCAATATAGTGCATGTCCATGTGTTGAAAGTGTGAGGACTCTTTTCGGCTCCGTGAGAGTGGTTTTGACACTGCATCAACTAATGCCAGTCACTGCCACACACACCTGATTGCAATGAGTAGATGCAGCAGTGTCACCTAACTACTCTCTCTCTCACGGAGCTGAAAGACGTGTCCTCACAGAAAGCGAATGAACGAGAGACGGCAGTTAGTATGGATCACAATGAGGTAATGTGTTTGTGTTGTTGATGTAAATAATGACTATTTCAGATAATGGTTATCTGATGATGGCGAAGCAAAGCAAACTGTGTGTTAGTACCAACCGCTCATTCATTTAGGAGTAAACACTGCAGTCTAGTTTCGCTCTTGTGAAATTGTATACACGTTGCTTGGCAACGCCCTCGTCCCGCCCGTAGCCTATATCACTCTCCCTTTTAGCTTTTCTTCATTGCATTTTAATTTTGTTCTTTGATGGTTCAGCCCCGTTATCAGTCATTATGACGACAAATAACTGTCTCAAACAAGGCTCCCGCTCCCCTTCCCTCACCTGGGGGGATAGGCTTCTCAAATCACGTTGCTGCACACTGAAATCTGCGACCAATATGGATATGTGACCATAGAGCCTGCACGAGCGAACCGAAAATCGGACTGGGTGTGCGACCAGACCAAAAGCAGCAATAAAAACTATTTAAAAACGTCTTCCTTTGCACTGATGGTCTCGTTTGCTGTTAAAAGGTAATTTATGATTATCAGAGGAAACATGAGGCTGTTTAAAAGATATTTAAATGTTACTCGTAGCCGCTTTAAGGAGTCTTGAAAATGGAATCAATATCAATAAATATTAATGATCTCCTGTCATCTGAGAGAAATTAAGATGATTTAATTTTTTTAACCGTTAGTATTTACCGGTTAAAAATATTATCGGTTGACTGGTTTACCATGGACATCCCTTATACTGTATAAATGTATATCATACATTGTATGTTTTTTTGTGTTATCCCAGTTAAGTTTATTATTAATTTTTTATCATTTAATATTACTTTTAATAGTTCCGGGACGTTGGAGCAATAACCTGGTGTTTTGACACTTCAGGCTGCATTGTGAATTTGAAGTAATGTTCAGTTTTTGAATAAAGATGCGGCATTTACAAATGTTTCTTTTTTTTATCCGATTCATCGATTAATCGAAAAAATAATCGACCGATTAATCGATTATTGAAATAATCGTTAGTTGCAGCCCTACGCAGGTGTATCACTCATTTTATACTGTAGCTTTGAAACTAAAAAGGCAAACCTGCCCTTAAGTTCGACAATCTGCTCTCCAACAAGTCTTCTCTATAAGCTTGTACCGGGACAAAACAGCCCCCACCCAATGGTGGCTTTGTTTTTTACCCTCTCCAGATGGCCACCCATACAGTAACACACCCCGAACACACACACACACACACACACACACACACACACACACACACACACACACACACTCACTCCGAATTCATGTCCACCCGTTTTAACCACAGAGGCTCAGACTGTCATTAAGAGCCTTGACCAGACGCTGAGAGTTAGCTGGTGTGTGTGTGTGTGTGTGTGTGTGTGTGTGTGTGTGTGTGTGTGTGTGTGTGTGTGTGTGTGTGTGTGTGTGTGTGTGTGTCGGGGGGGTAATAAGCCAACAGGAGGGACACTGGCTTGTGCCTTTATCTGCCGGACCATTAAGTCTACTTCTTACTCAGTTGTGCAAGTACAGCATTTAGATGGAACTAGATTCATGGGAGGATGGCCCGGCTAAAAGAGTATTTCTCAAACCTGGAAAACAAATAATTTCTTCTCCAGACAAGATCTAAAAAATTATCAGGGTCATTATTCTCCTTCAGCATATACCGTGTTGGATTAAACAGACATTTTGAACTGTACAATCCCAAGAAACAGTTTACAATTAGGTGTGAGAAATGTCACTGCTTTTTATACAACTAGTTTGCTCTTTGTTTCAGGCACACTTTTTTAAAATAAGGCTCAAGCCTGAAGTGGTGTTGTACCAGATGCATGCTACCACAAATAACAGTTAAACATAGGAGATGCATGCAAACATCACTTAAATTCAATTGCCCTTCTTACTTATTCCTAGAATCATTCACTTGGACAGGTACATTTAATCAGGTCTAATTCAACTAAAATAACTGTCTGCCTTCCTGATGGGAAAAGAGTAGGCCTCTCTTTGCAATTAACATTTGCAGAGACAGCGATTTTTCACACAACACACTAGATATCCAGCTCCTGATTTCTTTATTGATTTAGCTGCAGGTATGGGTTCAAAGCAAAGGATGTCACTAACAGGTCTATTATAAAGTCACAGATCACAAATCAACACATGTTAGTTTTATGTGGCAACATGTGGGCAGGACACATATCAGCTACTGACACAAAATATTTCATCATCAGAAATCTATAGCATAATAAACGGCTACTATTCATACAATCATGTTATCTTTGAAAACGCATCACTGGTGAACAAATGTTTGGGTAAAAATGCACTGCACACATGACCGTTTAATGCCCATCCCCACTCCTAACACAGGAGGCGGCCATTACGGCTCTTAACAGAAAAAGCTTTCACTGTGTTGTAGGTCACAGATAACAGAATGAAGGGGCTGTTGTACAAGATGCTAGCAACTAGTGCTGTGGGAAATCAATAAGGGTGGGGTCCTGGGAAGAAAGAGAGGGAGAGGGGAGAGGCATGAAAGCTACGCTAAAACACTGGACACGCATGACTGATGCTCTAATCTTGGGAATATGGCTCAGTTACTAACTGACTGACTCATTGACTGACTGACTCCATCTGTTTAAAATGACTAAAAACTGATTCTACACTGTTGTACTATGTGTTGATTGTGCCTTAAATGCAGCAATTGCAGCAGCTACAAAGTTGCGATATACCTACACTCTTGTTGTGCCTTTATTTACCTAATTCAGATAGTTCCGGGTCATTGGGAGACCAGATTTACTGACTGGTTGAAAGCATTAGTATAGGGTGCATTGCTGTGAAATTGGTTAACTCTAGAAGTACCTCTATCAAGTCAATATTACCACAGGTCAAATATTTAGGGTTTATGACCAAATACCAGCAGATAAATGATCAACTTTATCAAATAATTGAATGTAATTGTATCTAATTAAGAACCTCTTTAATAACCTTTCTCATGCTCATGCTTGTTGAAATTGTCATGTGGTTCCCACTGCCAGCTATTTAACAGCAGATGGATCTGTTATTTTTGTATATTGCTGGACAATCCATTTTCCCTCAAACAGACCAGACTAAAGCTGCTTCTCCTTCTGGACTTTAGTTTTGGTCACATCGAGTATTTAGAGGATGTGGCTTGTTGTCAGTCAGCAGCTATTGAAGCATTATCGATGTACCATACAGAACATATCAAGCACACCAAAACTCTTAACAAACATGCCGACTAAAAGCTCAAGCATTGAAGAACCTACATGTCTGTCTTTCAGTCTGTCTGTCTGTCTGTCTGTCTGTCTGTCAGTCAGTGTGACTGCAGCCGAGAGCAGAGGAGCAAACACAATGGGATGTCTGTCCATAACCACAAACATAATCACCCTGATAAACTACAAACCGCTGCCTTTCTCAGTCCCAACAACAGCTCCTTCACACAGAGAAGCATCCAGCACAACCTTTTACTCCCCAATTACATTTCAGCCATTAAGCATTTACACACTCTCACCCGTAGAAATGTACAAGGAGAACCACTGAAGCTAAATTGTTTAACTCCAGACAATACCACGGCTGACATAGCACAGTGCAGGGTAGGCCAAGAGAGTGTAGATGTAAATTTCACTGGATGTTTTTCAAGCACAGCAGTAATCATCAAACCTAAAAGCCTGGCAAAGTCAACGCTTTTGGTCTACTCTACATGACACGAGTCAAGTTTTGACTGAAATTAAAAGGGCAAAAACATGTACCATATAATCGAAACATTTACAAATGAATAATAGTATGTAGTTTTGTATGTTTTTTGTATATAAATAAGAGGAACATGAAGAGGACACCAGACATAAGACTAGGAAACAGGAAGAGGAAATGAGGAAGGAAAAAGAAGAAGGACAAGAAATGACATGACTGGACAGACAGACAGACAGACAGACAGGACTTTACCGGGACAAAGGAACTTGTACCTTTAAAGCAATGCTAATTTAACTTTAATAACTTATCAACCCGGCTGAGTTCCACTTCCACCTGCTCTCTCTACCTGCTGTTAAGATGATTAGTTCCACTAATCTTTAATATTGTGGCCTGATTGGTCTGTGTGTCGGCCTTTAACAATATGATAACAACATAATAGTTATAATATATATGTCACCTTACTTTGAGAAATATATATTTTTTAAATGATACAAAAGAAATTAGAGCATTAACTTAATTTGTTACTTTATCCTTTGACAAAATGTACCACCACCTATATTTTGACACAACAGACAGCGAGATACACAGTTAATACCCTCTGTGTGTGTCTGTTCAGCATCACTGCCTCGCTGCTACAACAACAAGCCATCTGTTTGCACTGTCTGAGTGCATCCTTTGCGCCACCCAACACCACCACATACTGTAGTCGCATTATATAACAGTGATTACCCAGCAGACACAAAAACCCAAAAATATAAAAGGGGTAATTTACTCATTACGATGATGAGAGCCACAAAACACAGCTGATGCTCCCGTCTGGAATATAATTTAAATTTTATTTTACGCATTAAGCTTTAGTCTGAGAGACCGTCAGAGAGTAGAAAAGTCAAGATAAGCCTCAACATAATTAACATTATATTTTCAAGCTCTAAGTTATTCAGTATATGCAACAATAAACGCATCATCTCAGATCACATCATCTCAAAATCGCACTGGATGAAGTAACAAAATAAAATGCGAAGAAGTCTTTCTTTTTCTTCTTTATTTTCTAGTGATGATATACAGTAAATATTATACGTAGGGCTGTAACTAAATTATTTCATTCTCAATACATGTTTTTTTTTTCTTTCCCACGTCTGGAAAAAATATCCAAAACCAGGATATCGGAATCGGATCTGAACTGGAAAAAATTGTGGATTGGTGCGTCTCTAAATGTATCCATATGTACATTGTCACAGTCTAGTCGTATCCTAATGGTCAGATACAACAGAAGTGTATGACATAAGTATCTGAGCAGTCACAAATATAGTGGGAAAACTAAGCAGCTAGTAACTGATTCTCAACATAATTTGCTCTTTATCCCCATCTGCCCCTCCTCTTCCTCTCAGCGTGTGCCGTGTCATGCTGAGGGATTACAGCCGCCGTAGTGCCTTCCATCAACCCCCCACCACACACACACACACACACACACACACACACACACACACACACACACACACACACACACACACACACACACACACACACACACACACACACACACACACACACACACACACACACACACACACACACGACCAGGGGGAGGGGGGTTCACTCACAAGCCATAGACCTTCCTATGCTGCTCCTTTTCTCATGCCTTACCCTGGCATTCCACATTGAGGATGGGCTCTAAGTATGTGGAGAGATGAGGTAGAATAGCTTTTTCCAGCTTTATCTCCAAGTTAAGGACTGGACTTTGAGTGGCTGGGTGGGCCGGGGTGAGGTGGGGTGATGCACAAGGGAAGAACCTCTTCTACTGTCCACTGTTCACACCCTTTAAAAGTTTTGACTAATAACACATACTGTATATCGAGGAAGTTATGTTGTCAAAAATAAAATTCATAAAGGGTGGAATTAGGTGATAGTAGTACGTGTGTGTTGCACCCAGGGTGTCAAATCATATGATGGGTGACAAGATAATGAAGAGAAGGTGTGATAGTTGATGGTGTGTTACTTTTCACAGACCTCACCTGGAACAAATCTCGGTATATCCTTTAAGTCAATAAGGTAAAAAAAAAAAATCAGATATTCTCTACATGATTGGGATTTTCTTTTTTAATATATTTATTTACATTTTGAAGACCACTCTTCATTAAATGTTTTCATGTAACCTTTATTTATACTCGAGAGATCAGATTGAGGGGTTCAGCAATGATTTCTGACATCAAACACCCTGCCAAGGCTCCACCCAAACTAAAAGGTGTCTCTCTTTCTTTTATCATATAGCAATCATGTATAAAAATGGCAGAAATGTGTCAGGCGGCCATCAAGTATGAGCAAACAGAAAAGTCTTAATGCTGAAGTACTATCGTATCCACATGAGAATCACCAGCAGCAGCATCAGTGCATCAGTGCACACAGTGAGCATCAAAGAACGTGACCCAGATTCTGGTCTGAGGCTCTCTGCCTTTATTTTTAGCCACACCGTAGATAGCAGGCAGAGCTGCTCACTGCTAACAGACTCATTAACAAGGGTACGGAGAATGTCACCTCTGTGTAGAATAGAAAATAGATTTATAATTGACTATTTATCATTATATAATTGCAGTGTTTACACTTTGCCATAAGCCATAAGTGTAATGATAGCGCAAGTAATATGTACAATATATTTTTAATCACGTCTCTGTCAAGCAGACACAACTGTAGATACACTTAAAAATAACAGTGATACCTTTCCTACTTAGTATATCAAGACTAATGAATGGGTTTAATAATGATCCAATCAGAATAAACACTGTATCATAACTACAGCCATAAATAGCAGCCAGCACTGTAAAGACTTGCCCTCCTGGTAAACACTTCAAATCATCAGACCAATTTGAAACTAAACCGAACCGTGATCATTTTCAATCTAGCACCAAAAGGAATCCCTTTAGGTTGGTGTGTTTTGGATATTTGTACAAAACCTTTTTAAATGATTCAGCAGCATTTGTTCCTCCACACTGAAAACAAATATTATGTTCAGCCCAGCCCTGGTCGGGAACACAAAGCGGCAACAACTTCTGCATCACAGACCGTGTCACAGTCAAGTTCCTGTGGCTGCTATCAGTGCCACAGCTTCCCCCTTCTTCTTGTTTGGAAAGGTCACAGTAGATAACAGTAGTTTGTGAATGTAAGATTCCCGGTGCAGACACAATTTTACTGTTGTTGCTGTTGTTGGTCGCAACCGTACTTCACTTCCTGCCTTGTTAAAAAGGTCAGATGCAGACTGGACTAACATTCCAGTTTGAATAGCCGGAAGGCCACAGAGCCAGCTTTTGCTATGCATGAGTCTATGCCTTCTGACAGCTTTGTAGTTCTACCACCATACAGAGCAAAGGGGGCCGGCCTATTTATAGCTCCCCATAGAACTGGGATAAGCGGAAAACAATAGAGATTTAAGAAGTGTGAAATATGATACCTGTGACGACTGATGTATCTCTTCTTTTTGGTATATTTTTAAGTTAAAGAAGTAAAAATCATCATAATAATTGACAGTTATTTGAGTTTGTATCTTTAGAAATGCATATAATATATAATATAATATAATATCCAGCATTCCCCAAGAAAATTGCTCCCCTAAAATATAAAGAGCTCTCAACTATTGGTTGGACTGAACACTAAAACAGGCAACCCAGGAAACATTACACATAATGTATTGATTTATTAGTAAAATAATCAAATAAAAACAAATGTCATTGCATGCTTGTTTTTTTTTTTTTTTTTAGCCATGGCTGCCAGTACTAACTACTCAATATCCAGTCTTTAATACAAGGTCAGTGTTGTTTGTCTTGAAACCTTATTTGTGGACTAATGACTTGTACAAAACAAATCAATCAAATGACTGGAACATCCCTGGCTATGTGTATGTTTCTTCAGCTCCAGATGTCGACATACAGAAAGACTCATAGAGACAGCCAGGCATCTGACAGATCTGCAGAGTATTCACTGAAAAGCTTCAGTGCATTTCCTCTGAGGGACGCGCAGTGATGCAGCCTGTCTATCAAGACAGGCTGCTGGTGGAGAGACACACCCAGATTCACTTGAAGAAATAGTTCAACATTTTTTATTTCAAGTTTTTTGCCTCAAGAAAAGGTGACAAAAACCGTTCCTGTAACTGTGTGTGCATTTTTTTTATATAGAAATTGGCAAAGGTTGCTCATCGCTAGTTAGCTTAGCTCAAACACTGCTAGTCAAGGGGAAACAGGTAAAAAGATGAACTTAACAAGATCACCAAACAGTCCTGTGTGCTAGTTGGGAGTTGTTATTCACCATGTTACATAACGCTCTATATTTGTATACTTTATGACAAATATAAAGAAAGAAATAGCACAAGCATCTTTCCTGTTATGAAGCCACAATGAATACAAGTTGAGGAAGTGAAACTGCTTTGAACCGCACTTTTTCTGTTTTATCTATACACCAATTTTAAAAAAATGTGTTGTTTCCTGTTGCTCTAATGATTATGAAATATATTTGTACATAATGACTGCCTTTGGTGCAAGAATGCTATTTGAAGCATTTTGGAAATGCCTCGCTCTGAGCTGTAGATTGATTTATTAATCAATAATGTGAATTAACATTAGTGTTTGCTGCCTGCAGTTGTCTAAAATCGTTGTTACATCACATCTACTGTTCTATTCACTGGCTAACAACACAGTCCAAAAATCCACCTGTATGTTTTGGATCAGCAGCCTTAAATAGATCAACAAAACCAATTATAGAAAAAACTATCTCAGCGGACAAGATGCAGCCTTCACCTACAGCAAATGATATCTGACACTGGAGTTTCCCTGGTGTAAATAAAACAACAACAAAAGAAAAAAACTGGAAGTCTGCAGAGAAAAGTCTCACATACCTCTGAAATGACAGGTTAGGGAGGTGAGTTTACAATACAGACAACGCTGCATATTTCACTGGAAACTTCTTCTTCATTGGTTATAATGGAAAATAGCTTGTAGGCATGAACATACACACAATTACTTACACAGTTTAAAGTAGTGTTGTTGTTACATACATTTGGCTACATATATATTTTAGCCAATGTAAGTACTTTAAGAGTTTGAACGGATCAACAGATGATGCATTTTCAACAGCTTTCATTACCATACATTATTTAATCCTTATTTTCAAATAAATTGCCAAATATTTTCTATTGTTTAAGCCTTTTTTTTGGTTTAAATGGTTGCAATTCAAATATTTTTTAGTGTTTTGGACGATTTGTAGGAGTCAACAATGTCAGGCTGAACCGTGGATTGTGGAAAAGAAGGTGAGGGTATTTTTCACTATTATTTTCTATCGCTATTCTATTACTTCACTATTACATTTTAAATGTAAATTAACCAGATTAAACTCATAACATTAAATGCTAATGGAAATAATCATTAGTTGAAGCCCTAGATTGGTTTACACTGATAGTTTATAGACATTGGATTAATTAAAGTGGCAACAAAATCTACACAGATCATTCGCATCTGATTAATGCGATCCGCTTTGCATTTCTAGATCTCATATCATCCAGTCAGTCAGCAGGATCTACTATATAAACTTTATGATTTCCGGGACCACACCATATTGTATGATTGTTACATTGTGTAATGTCTACCATTAGCCTAAGTGTCTCATGTAGTCTTGTTCCAAACTGCTGAGACATGTCATGAGAGAGCAACAGGCAGGGCTGTGTGTTTTTTCTTATCTCTACAAAGCCACCAACTTCTCCCCACTGCACTGATAACTTCCTGCCATTTCACTACTTCCTCACCAACAACATCCACCCGCTATGCTGTGCTGACACACACACCAAAACTTTTCTCATATTAAAGGGAAGAAACAAAGAAGAATTGCAGATTTGATTTGATCATGTTGGACATTTTATAAACCTTAAAAGACATCCCATGTCAGTGGGGCTAAAACAATTAAGGCTACACAGCTGTGGTTTGAAGAAGAGTGGAAGACTCAGCAAGTCATAAATGGGTTAAACCATTTCCTCAGAGAGTGAGGGGGATTCCCAGGCCCACATGCTGAGTGTGGTCTTACCCGAGAGTTTTAAAAAATTCCTTCAGCTCTTACTTAATTTCCCCCTCTTACCTCCCACACTGCTTAATGGAAACAGAACCACTGGGAACTTTTTACTCTTGTCTAAGGTTATTCTACTTTATCTGCATGGGTTTTTAGGATCGGCGATGTTATTCTTGGTGAATGTCTTCGATTAACCGGCTTGTTTTGTTTTATGTCATGCTTTGTTATAAAACCAAAGACACTTGTCCACATTGTAGACAATATGTTTCCTACAATACATTGCTTACATAAATAGTTTTTTAATTGAGCCAATGACTTGAATGCATACATGCAGACACATTTTCTAGGAAAAAAAAGACATACTGTCTGACGATTTAGCTTTAAAGTTACAACTTACGCAACTCAACCACAGGCTATAGGATTTTTTTTAAAGATGGATCACTTTGGTGATTAAAGGGTGAGTACTTCTCTCTCTCTCTCCTTCCTCTGTCTCTCTACTCCCCCACTTCCTCTCTCCCTCCTCCTCCTCCCTCTATTTTATTTTTCCATCCCAACAGCTGTTGTCGGCGCACACAGCTGCAAACGAGCCTCAGTCAGTCACACTCGGCAGCTATTCGCTATAGCCTGGGAAGCCCGACCAATCGCCAAGTGTTCGGCAGGATCAAGTGCACATGTGCAGGAGACCAAAACACACTCAAACGCACATACAGAGACACACAGTTTTGGGTCGGATATTCATATTTGCGAGGCAGGCAGTGCAGACAAAAACAAGAGCTCACTTAAACGCGCATGGCACACTGACACGTGGTTATGATTCACCAAAATCCTGAGGAACTAAACTCAAAATGTCAAGGTTAATTTGTGTTTGGGTGCATCTGAGCGTTTCCACCACCACTTGTCCCTCTGCTTTAGAAAAAAAAAAACGTTTACAGACGCCGCCATTGCCATCCTCCCCAAGACACAAAACAAATAATGCCAACCTCAAAGCAAATCAAGATGTTATTTCTGTGGTATTGTTTTCTCCCAGCAAAACAAAAACATTCAAATGCAACAACAAACCCATACGGCCATCCATCCCCATGCTGAATTATGAGGAGAAACTTACATTACATACATGTATGTTCTGCCCTGTGAGGTAATAGAAGAGCTAAGGCTAGCCTCAGGGCCGTTCTCATTATGTAAGACCATGCAATATGATTCAAAGTGACACTCGTACCCAATGGTTGAACGCTATAGTGCTGGTCTCTTGTGAAATACTCAAAGACAGAACTGGAGATAGATACAGTTAAAGCCTTGAGATGGTTGTGTGGACACTGATGCTACATTGTGCAAAACGAGATGGTTTTTACATTGAAACCTAAGAGAGCCAATGCCAACCGTTTAGGCTCAGACACTTTGGATGTGGATTTGATTACACGGAGCAAATCTGATCATCATGGCTCTGATATGGGCACGAGCTTATATAGCCGAGTGACGGCCAAACAAATAAAAAATATAAAAATGTTTCTAAATTTTGGAATTTTATAAAAGGCCAGACACTGCACGTAAAAAACAATGTTTTTTCAAGCAACGGTAGATTTTTGAGATTCTTGGCTATTTTGCTTCCATAACAACATGTCTCCTTTCATTATCTCACATTAGTTTTTTTCCATGGTCTGAATCAAAAAATCTCAACTTCTTAAGCATCAGCTAAACTTTCCATAATCATTCTTCTTAGCACTATTCTGAAGTCTTTTTACACAAGGATATGTTCATACGTTGTTAATTATATGATTTATGATGCATTTTAAGACCTGTACAAAGTGTTTTTGATTCATAACAAGTGAAAAAATAACAATATTGACCTGTCTCTCAAGGTGTGTATTCTCGTCATGTAAGTGACAGAATCACCTTCTGGCTGTGCTGCACTAATGCTGCCTTCAATGTCATGGGGAAGTAGTCAGAATATTTAGCATCGCATTCGGCTAACCTCAACATCCAATCGGTGGTTGGTGACTACAGCTGGTAATCTCATTTTAGAGGAAGCTTGGACATATTTGAGGGTGCTTATTTAAACCATGATTTAACCCTGACAGTCACATGACCAACTCTATCGTAACAAAAGCACTGGAAAGCCGAAATATTCACTGTTTGTATTAAACCTACTAATAACTATGGCACTACTCAGGAGGATGTTGAATTACCCTATACATTTCCACCCCGAAACCTCAAGTCAAGGTGTTTAACGTTTACGGAATTTCACTTGGATTTATTCCAAAGGGGACAGGAATGCTCTAACCTCATCGGTGCAGTGCAACACAGAAAAAACAAAAGAAGAAGAAAAAAAGAGCACATGGGTTAATTTTCCATCCCCAAGCAAATGAGAGTCTATATGTAATACACATGGGGATTACAACCTACAGCAGCCTTCTGTAGCACGTGACATTGTCATGACATCATTCCAAACAAACCGTTTCCCTGCAGCATAGGGCAAAGTTTTGGAAAAGCCAACGCTTTGGTTATAGATACAGAAACACAGTGGCGTGGTGGTTTCAACTGAATACTAAATGCACCTTTACCTCGCAAGAGAGCACGCTGCATGTGATTACTTTCGAATTAAATGGCTCAGTAGGAGCCTGAGATGATCCAGCAGCTCTGACCCAGTCCTATTCTCTCCTATTTCTACCAGGCAACAGCAGAGTGATGCCAATGCTCCTCTATTTACAGGTAGAGTCAGGGGTTCTGGAGACGGCTTATGTTGACATTGATAAAATCAATTTTTGCCAAAATCAGTGAATATCTCCTTACGATTCGTTACCTGTCCGTACTGTGTGTATGAAAACAAAAGATCAGGTGTTAATACACAGCCTATGCGCTGTAAACTGGCATGCTGTTAGCCTGGGTTGGCCCCTTTGTTTACATACCAGTCTACAGACCCCTAGTCTGTATATTAACACTGGATTTCTCGGCACACACACAATATGTAGCATACAAGCAGCGGATCGTGGGGAGGTATTTACCGATTTTTACAAAAAGTGATTTTGACAACAAGCATTCTCCAGAATCACTGACTCCACCTTTAGGGATATGACATCGGAGGTGAAAACCTCCATCCAGTCTCCATCAAATACCTTTTTCCACAATCTCGATTTGTGTGTGAGAGAGATATGAAATGGGATGTACAGGCGTATCCCCAGCACAGAGCCATTTCAGCAAAAGGCCTACTGGCTGGGCAATGGTGTATGTGCACAAATGCGCAATGAAAAACACCGCCCACCCAATGGCGCACAAGTCGGTCAGCGTGGTAAAGATGCTGTCATGTACGGATGGGGTTTGGCCCAATGAGTGCAAAGCGTGCAGTAAAGGCCTAAATGCAAGGGATATTTTACTGGGGTGTGGATGAGAGGAGGAGCAGGGAGGGACAATCTTTGGGACCAAAATAGGTGTAGCCTTCTTGTCTGTCTGGGATGGTGTTTGCATCGCTAAAATAAAATATAATGAATGGATGTGAAGCTGTGCGAGCTAGGACCGAGACGCTATCAGAGAGATAATCCAGTCCAGACCGCACCGGTCCCGTGTGAAGGAGGGAGGGGATGTGTTATAACAAACGTTGTTCCTGAGACCGTGAGAGAGGAAAAAATACATAAATGCATGTTTGTGCTCCAGTTTCCGCCCGTTTGTTCTCTCTGGTAGGGGCTTTAAAGACGCGCACACACATAGACAGGCGCGCACATATACACACACAGACACACACGCACGCACACACACACACACACACACACACACAAACACACACACGGAGGCTAAACACCAACCTTATAGACTTGTCCATAGGTTCCATTTCCGACCACTTCCACCAACTCGAAAATCCCAGCAGGATCCTATGTTTAAAGAGCACAGAAAAAAATACATATTAGAGGGCATAAGGATGAATTGATTCCCTGTAGTAACCTAGCCTATAGGCTATTTACAATCGGGTTCGTTCGATGTGGGAGCCGACTGCGCCCGTTTTTTTGTTGCTGGCCTCCCCATGCATGCCAGCGGATATATGGACAAAGAAAAAAGCCACCGCAGGGCTGTGTCAAAAACAATATTACTTGTGTTTTTATACAAACAGACCAAATAAATATGACCTCTGACTGTGACAAACAAACACACACACACACACACACACACACACACACACACACACACACACACACACACACACACACACACACACTCACCCTCAGGGATGCAAGGTCTATATCCACCAGAGCTTTGGCCGGTGATTCGTTCGCCATTTTCGTTCAAAAACGGGGATAAATCAGCGAAAAATGGCTTGTTCTAAGTCTCCTTCAGGCGCACGGTGCGCGTCTCATTCTCGGGTCAGTTCTAGATTTATTCCCGCTGGCGATATTTTCTATCCAAGGCGCGTGTTTCCCTCTTTGTAATCCCTCTGCTGCTGCAACATAGCCTTCCGACCGAGTGCCGGTGGAGCTCTGCCTGCCTGCCTGCCTGCTCTCTCTCTCTCTCTCTCTCTCTCTCTCTCTCTCTCTCTCTCTCTCTCTCTCTCTCTCTCTCTCTCTCTCTCTCTCTCTCTCTCTCTCTCTCCCTTGCACTCTGTCCGTACGGCTCTCATTCATTCCCTCTCCCTCCTCATTCTCCGCCCATTAACTCGCTACCAGGGACAGCCCAAGACTTTTTGGGCATTGAGGGGGCCCCTTGAAAAGGTTTTCATCCTCCCCTTACACCCACAAGAAGGAGCAGTAGGGGAGACCAGGTATGATAGTAACACTTTTTTCCAGAGCACTTAAGCTACCATTTCTTTTAAAGCTACAGTTCTGGATCTTTTAGGCAAAGTACCCATATTTGTCTACTACAAGTGGCAACCATTTAAATTTCCTCAACTATATCACGGAATTTGTGAGATTAAGACAAATAAAATGTTACCATTGTTACAATTTACCCCACTACCGGGGTAGATTGTAACACCTACTGGGGTAGGATGTAACAGGTATACAAAATGCAAAAAAACAATGGAACTTCATTTGATAGGCCCATTTATTGATAAGCATAAACAACAGGGTAGGTTAGAAAATAGATTCACCAAAAATATTCTTAAATTATTTTTAATATTAGAGAATTAGATGTTAATGAAGATAGTGACATGCATCGTGTGTGTGTGTGTGTGTGTGTGTGTGTGTGTGTGTGTGTGTGTGTGTGTGTGTGTGTGTGTGTGTGTGTGTGTGTGTGTGTGTGTGTGTGTGTGTGTGTGTGTGAGTGTGTGTGGTTGTGTGTGTAGGTGTGTGTGTGTGTTTGGTGTGAGTGAGTGAGTGATTGAGTGAGTGAGTGAGTGAGTGAGTGAGTGAGTGAGTGAGTGAGTGAGTGAGTGAGTGAGTGAGTGAGTGAGTGAGTGAGTGTGTCTCCTCACGCTAGAAAATGAATTGTCTCTATGTGCATTGATTCCAATGGATAACAGTGCCGGGGTAAGTTGTAACACATGTGTTACAACTTCTCCCGCCACTGTTATCCATGTTTAGCTAGCTGTATAAGCATGGTGCTTTGACTTTAGCAAGAGGGAGATACACCATTCTTTACTGGAGAAAATATAGTTTGACCTGATATAACTCATACAACTTCATCTACAACGGTAAAAGTACTAGAATAAAAAGTAAAAAAAAAAAAAAAGCTACTTTCTTACATAAAAATTGTTTTTTCTCCCGTAACTCCGGGAAAAATGGCTCCAACGACTGGAACATTTTCATGTGTGATCATAGAGGAGTTCTGAGGAGACTGAAACTGTCACATGGCTCATTTCTGATCCCTGATTGGTCGAACTGGTGGTGTTACAACTCTACCCGTGTTACTTACATCCTCGGTCTCCCCTACAATTGACCAATCCCCAGCCATTAAAGTGGCTACAAGGAGCTTTCAGTTTCTGTGGATTCTAGCGTCCCAATTGGACAGAAGCAGTAGTTTTTTTAGGAACCCATCAAACCGAAGCATGTTCTGGCTTGCATGCATTTGTTTTGGAAGCGAGTGAAAGAGAGAGACCACAGGATACACAGCGATGATGTGTTTATATTTGACAATGCAAGATTAATAATGGTAATATGATGATGGTGAAGCAATGGAAACTTTGATTTGAAATGTTGAGTAAATGCATGCTTTACTGGTCTGCCTGCTGTAAATCATTTTGACTTGAGTTGGCAGGGATTCAGACCCGAGCAAAGGCATTAATAATAACTTTATAAAAATAGCATTATTTTCGCTGATGGTCATTTATGATCCTCAGAGAAAAAGTGATGCCAAGTGAGCCAGTATACACATAAAACCAAGACAAAACAGAGACTGTGTGACATAAAAGTTAAAAAATAATAAGTATTTCTGATGTAATGTAATCTTTAAAAACATACACTGGTGGATCATTGTATGTAAATATTTATCTGACAGGAACTTTTACTTGTAATAATAATAATAATGTATTTATATTAACGGTGTTGCCTTTCTTCTATTTCTCTCCCTCTCTTCCATTCTTGTTTGTGTCTCCCCCTGCTTCTCTCCATCACATATAATAGATTCGGGGCAATTAGAGCATGTGAAATGGAAACAGTGATAAATATTTCAGGACTGCTGTCTGTCACTGCTCTGCTGTCCTGTTCAGATTGTATTGTGTCCTGCTGCTACCATCGCTTGTTCTGTACCTGTAGCTGATGTAACTAAATACATTTAACTCAAGTACTGTCCTTAAGATCAAAACCAAAGTATGTGAGTATTTCCATTATTTTCAGCTACACACCTCTGATTGAAATATTGTAAGTTTCTTTGCCACAATATTTGTCTGAGAGCTTTAGTTCTTAGTTACTTTTCAGGTTACAATTTTTACACCCAACTCTACAGAGAAAAACTATGCATCTCCTAAAATATAGTGATTTTTTAACATGGATTTTTCACATAGACTAAAGGATAAAGTGTTTCTTTATATTGTTTCCTACTTAAATAAACTATTCAAGCTGCTTTTTATAGACTTTTTGTTTAGAGCTACTTGGTTATGACAGGACAGCCACGCTACAAACTTATGACGATCTCACATAGATGATCTTCTTATAGACCATGGTGCATTGCTGTAGATTAAACTTGTGATGTCTCCTGTACATCCCCTCCCTGTAAACTTTGCTCCCAACTTCTGCTGTAACTTTTTTACTATTGCCTGTTAATGATGTTGGTTATCCAGATGTTAAAGCTTATTCCTTCACTAGCTCACTTTAATTTTGTCATCCACAAAATGCCAAAATATGCACATCTGCTGGCACACATGGAACACAAACCACAGGACTTCAGAGTCACTGCATTGGGACAGAGCAGGACGTGCAACTCGCTGATTATCAGAACTGCTTTACATCCAGTTAAGGCGAACCGACATGTGTTTAGTGAAGGCTGTTATTATTGTATTTGTAAATGCAAAGGAATGGGAAAACTTCCAACGTGGAAGCCTTTTTATTGTAACATTATCCTCTTTAAAAGTGTGTGTCGTAGTGGTTAGAGCATCCCCCCCAGTCAGAGCATCCCCCCAGTCTTAGGACTGAGCCATAGGCTCAGTCCTAAGAAGCAGCAGACCACAGGTTTGAATCCGGCTCATAGTCGTTCTATGCATGTCATTCCCATCTCTGCCCCATTTCATCTCTGTATCTCCAAAAGCTGTCTAATATAGTATTAAAAAGATAGCCACAAAATAGCAAATTACATTATAAAAAAGCAAACACATTAAATATGAATGAATTATGAAGATATCAGATGAAGGGAATTGATTAATATTCCTTTGTCTAATGTAGCTTATCTAAAAGAAAAATGTATGTGACTTATGATAAAGGTTACAGACATGAACTTACCGTGTCATGTCATGTTAGGGATTTTTTTTAAATGGTGCACACTGCCCTAAAAACTAGTGCTTTGGTCTGTAAACTGAAGGGAGTGTTTGCTTTGAAGGTGATGGAGGCGGACGACCCATGTACATCAAAGTCTGGCCCGGGTGTGTCCTGCTGCTTTCATGTGTTATCTACAGTAAAGCAGTAGATGTTTCAAGGATTTCAGGCTGTTTTGGACAGATAAATTAGTGAGGTAATTTCAGACCTGGAGAGTGCACTACTATTGGCTCTGTGCAGCTCACAAGTGCTAGACTGATTTGGTTGAAGTAGCTATGAAGAACTTTGAAATATTTCTGAAACTGCCAAATTTTTCCTCTGATCATCATCATTAATTACATGTAAAAGCGAACGAGACCATCAGTTCAAAGAATGCTTTTTTATATGATTTTCTTCATGCCTTTGTCATGGGTACACTCACCCAGGAACAACAGCTGGCGTAGTAAAAACACTACTGATTTTGTCAAAAGGGGGTGCAAGAATCAACACAAACGGAAAGTTCCTGGGTGTGAGTTAAAACAATTCTCAACATATTTATTGCAAATTGTGGTCAAAATCTAAGATCCATTGACTGTAAACAGTTACGAAGATAGTATCAAACGTATTGTCAATATATTTGAGAACTGACCAAGGTTTATGTTTTGTTAAAAGCTGCTGCTGGGTACTGATTAACCCACAGATAATTATATTGAATAGGGCTCCCCACCAGTGAAATGTTGGGCTGCAGCTGTTTTAAGTGACAAAGCAATAAAAAAAACTCATATAACAAAACATTATGCTACTCTCTCAGCACCAACAACTCTAATAAAGTAATAAACTGGTGAACATAGATAAAAATAGCAGTGTCTTATATGTGTGGGCGGTTAGTATAGAGAGACTTAACAGCAATGCAAGCGACCTGGCTGAACCTGAAATTAGGAACAATGCTGATTAATCCTTCTTATAAAACACTCCCAGTTTCACGCATCCACACCTCGAGAGTGGACAAAGTCTGCTGGAAACAGAAGCTTGGAGGAGGCTGCCAGCTGCCCATAGATAGATAGTGTGTGTGTGTGTGTGTGTGTGTGTGTGTGTGTGTGTGTGTGTGCGCGTGCGTGCGTGCGTGTGTGTGTGCGCGCATTTGCTTGAACTTGTGTCAACTTGCATGTCTGTAAATGCTATGAATTTATATTATATATATATTTATATATCAGCAAAAACACACACAACCCCTTGACTCAAAAACAACGGTTGTCAATCAGGTCACACATAAGGATCAAATAAAAGTAAATCAGAGGGGCATTTTCCCACTAAACCTCCAGCCATACGTTCGTTGGGATTATGGAATATTTCTATCTAACATTTTTGACATTATCCTAATGCAAACTTGCACTGGAACCTCTTTTTTTAACCAAATTAATTTTTCTGATAAAAACGGTTGAGAGGAATTATAAGGATCACATAACCTACTGTGTCCTTACAGTCGTCAGAGTCAACCGATAAAAAACACTTTTCCTCTTCTCTGTATTATTCTAAGTTTTGGAAAAAGAATCAAATACAGTATCCTTTCTACTCTCTCTTTTCAGACGTCATCGTGTGTGTGTGTGTGTGTGTGTGTGTGTGTGTTTGTCTAGGGTTCTGTTTTTGGACGGGACATACACTGTTTGAGCTCGATATATGCAACTGCTTCCTCTTTTATTCCGTGCTCTGCAACCATCAAAGGAAGCTGTGAATGTGTGTTGTGTGTGTGAGTGTGTCTCAGAAAAAGGATCCATGTTAGGAAGGATACTGAGGTATTTTTGTGAAGCTAACTACATAACAGTGGATATTAAAAAAAATAAAAGATTAAGATGAACCACTTCTGCCTTAATGGCCTCTGCATGCTCTTATATCCTTGAGCCAATGGCCTAATTATTTTAATCAGTCCCTTTAATGAAAGTCTGCTCATTTGATGGCATGCTGGTATGTTAGTGGCTAGAGATGTTGATAATAGAGGGGGAAGGTATCGGCGAAAGACATATGGCAGCAAATTCCACAGTCCTTCTTCTTCTAAGAACCGTGACTATCCACAAAAAAATGTCATTGTAATCTGGCCTGAAGATGTCGAGACATTTTGCCCTGGATCAAATAGCAGACAGACAGACAGAGCGTGCTTTTTTAAGTCTTTAGTTTGCTTCCAGAGTGAGGGGTGTTTTACAGATGGGCGACGACCTGAGCAAATCACTGCTTTATCCTCACTGCAGCAGCTGCATGCACTGGCCAGATCAGAACAGGGTTAATATCAAAGGTGCTTTTTATTCTTTTAACCAACTCACCTTAATATAAGTCTGATGGGAAATTTAAAATGTTCAACTAAATATATGATCGAGGGAACATCTTCTCCATCTCGTTGCCTTTTGTTTTCAATAGCAACCTCCTGGTCAATTTAACATATACCTTTTGATTTAAACATTTTTAAAAACATTTTTTTTTTAAGTTATGCCACTTGAAATATGGTTCTATTACATTTACATTGACCCTATGCCACTCAGCACCAGACTTTGAGTCCAATTTATAAATCTCAGCTCACTACTCAAGGTAATCTAAATTTAAGCACAACCTAGAGAAGACAGACTGAATGCAACATTACTGGGTCGGTCATGTTGAGAACATTTCATTTGGGGATTACATTGTGTGTGGATTACATCGTGTTTGCATTGTTGTAAATAATAGAGCAGTTTGATGACGATGTCTCACTTTACATAATGTTCTTTACATAACATCACAGTGGTCACCATATTGTACATAAGTACATGGGTATGTTCATGGTGTTGTTTCGGGACATTTTTGTCAACCAAGGACATTTAAAATAACCATTTTCAGTATCCAACTTGAACCTTAATTTGCTAGATCGGATGTCTGGCTGTCTGTTATGACTGTCTTCCATCTCCTCTCAAGAGAAAACCCTGTATGAACTCAATGCCCCCATACACTTCATCTCAGCTGCTATCTCACGAGCAAACACTGCCCCCCTGTGGCCCACAGGCGCTACTGCGTCCTACAGGCAGGCAAAGAGAATAGGAGAAATATTTTTTTTAAAACGAAACATCCCAAATTCACTTTTGCCCAGCAACAGTAACAAATTGTAGACTCTAAAGAAGGCATTCAGTGGTTGAGACTGAGGAGAACAACTGGAAGACACTTTTTTTTTTAAATTCAAGTTTCTAAGCAGTATGTGCAGCAAGTATGTGGTCCAAATGTGTTACTATCTGAAAAATCAAATGCTATAGTGTTTCTGTTGCTAGCGTATGACATAGCTGCCTTATTCCACCATATTCAAAAATGCACAGAGTAACATTTCTCACCCCCTTTCATAACATTACATCCACTAATGAAATGCCTATTTAGTACAAGTTTATTTTCCTTGTGAGATTAAATTAATTTAACTATTTCTAATTTGGAGAAAGAATGTATACAAACTCTATACAAACTGAAAAAGTTGCACTTTTAGTCGCCAAGATAAAGCATCCTTAAGATATAGCATCCTTTATTTCCCTAATGTTTTGAACCGTCTTGCCTTGATCTGAATGGTAAATACGTTTTTTGGCATCAAGTCTTCAGCAAATAATCACAAACTCTATTATCGTGTGTGTGTGTGTGTGTGTGTGTGTGTGTGTGTGTGTGTGTGTGTGTGTGTGTGTGTGTGTGTGTGTGTGTGTGTGTGTGTGTGTGTGTGTGTGTGTGTTCTTTCTGCTTATGATGTGAAACGGCAGTTTATAAAAACATCAGGTAGAAACAGGAATGATGTGTTTTTCTTTATTTGCAATAAAAAAATTGTTACAAGATCTCCCTTATACAAATATAGCAAGGAAAAGCAGCACATTGTGAACCCCATTCCCTGTACAGAGAGCAAATGACTGTAGTGGAGTCACAGACATTTTGAAGGACAGAGAATTGTACAGAGACAAAGTGCATTTACCACGCACACTGAGAATGCAATTACAAATCACCTTGATCAGCAGCTCAAAGTCAACCACAATATGACTGACTGCTCCTCACTCCTTTTCATTTTTATGAATTGAAGAGTTAATTAAATTAAAGCCATCAACAATTCCTTTAACATTCATTCTTTCTATTATAAAAGTACGTTGTTGACTTTTATTGAAAGCGAACACAGTTCGCTTCAATGTCAGTGTTTCTCAACAAAACAAATCTTCCTTAATACTCATAAAAGCAAGTGCAAAACTTAAAATATTTTATAATCTGCATTGTTTACATCGGCTACCAATTTTCTTCTTCCCTGAAATGTTTTGGCATGTGGACACATGGTCCAACTCATAAAAACATTACTCTACAGTCAAAAATCACATGGTGCTTTTAATGTTATATTATTGTGTAAAATTTTGCCAATTTTCTTTAAAGAGTCCTGTAGAATTTTTGACCACTAGTATTGTCATTGAGTAATGAAATATTTTGCTAATGCTAAGAGATGTCGCATTTGGCCAGTAAAGGCAAAGCAGAAGAAAAAAACAATGCCTGTTCAAAAAAGAAAGAAAAAAAATAAGTATTTTGGTGAGAATCACTGACTATAAAAGGCAAGGGCGACTTTAATTGCATTAACATTGCGCATGTAAATGTACTGAGAAACAGAGATAGAGATATTTCTTAAAATAAAATATTACAAAGGCCTCCGAGTTACATTGATATACATATAAAAATCACCCAACTTAAGATTGCACCATACACATAAGGTCATAGAGAGAGAGAAACAAAAAAGAAAAGGGAAAAAAAGGGACACAATCAACCCCTATAATTAAGTCTGTACTTTGAAGTCCCAGAGATACGCTACAATAGGACATGAATTTCCAGATCAACTGAATCTGGATTGATACACTTTTATCTGCAATTTTCCTATATGCAACTAGGATGTGTGATATAACCCTACTAATGTTTGAAATCTGCCTTGAACAAGTGGAGCATGCTGTTGTTAAGAGTTGCACTTGTTCTTCTTACACATCTGTTGTTGTATGGAGTAAGTAAGCAATGGGCACAATCACATTCCTATCTCAATGCAATGGCTCTCATGGGCGTCCACTACTTTCTACCAGACACAATGAGGTATGCGAGTGCCACCAAGGTGAGGCAGGCAGCAGATTAAAAAAAAGCTCCAGGTTTTTGCACATGAATTTTGGATCAATCAGGAAGATTTAGAGTGAAGCGGGAAAGAGAATATGAAAGGAAATGAAAAGAAAAAGAAAAAAAAAAAACACCCACAAACTGTATTACAGCCAGTCCGGTACATTCACTTATGTGTGTTGCTGCCATTACCAAGGTCTTTTGCTTCATATTTCAATGAGATAAGTTTTTGTGTATGCCTTGTCCTGTGCAAACTGTCAGGCCACTTTCAGTTTCAGCTGATGTGAAATACTGCTTTTTGTATGGGGTAATATGGGGTAATGCATTCCCCCTTGAACAGGATCCTTTTTCACTCCTCGCAATGCTTTTGTGATAACGTTTTTTTACTTTGTTCCTTCACATTAGGAGTCAGGCAAATGAACCAGAAGTGATTTGGAAATGGAAGTGGAAATAGCCAACAGCTCGGCTGCTTTTTCAGCTGGAGCCTCCACAGAGAACTAGAGGTGAGAGGTTATATTCGTACAGAGGTCTTGTTGTAGATTCAATTGTCCAGTTAAACAATGCAGGTGGTGGTGTTGGGTTGATGGATGGATGGACGGACAGACAAAGAGAGGAGAGAAACCAGGAAATGCCCTCATGTCAGCAACCTGGTCAACCTGACGTGTGTGTGTTCAAAAAGGCAGCATGACGGCATAGTTTATGAGCAATCTTCTGAGGCAATGAAGGGATGTCAGAATGGCCAAGTCAAATGAACATGTAAACGATTTAAAAAAAAAAATTATTAAAGAAATCAAGTCAATGAGAAAAAGAAAAAGAAAATCAACGAATGAATGAATCGAATGCTGAACTGCTATGGAAGCACGAATGGTTTCCGGTGTGTGTGTGTGTATGTGTGTGTGTGTGTGTGTGTGTGTGTCCGAGCAATGATCACCGAGGCCTCTTCCTCGTGACGAAGATGAGGACTCTACGGATGCCGATGAGGCGATCCTTTAGTGAGGTCATAGACAGGATGGTCAGCTGGGCGCGGTTCTCCAAAGGCAGGACAGCTAGCAGCCACCAGCACCACGCCGGACCACTGGGACTAGCCTGACAGGAGAGAGACAAAGAGTGGAGATTTAGAATCAGAAATACTTTATTGAATGGAGAATGAAGAAAGAAGACTCAAATATGTTTGCAAAGTAAACTGTGGGCCCTGCTGCTGTAGTGAAACAGTAGATTTTCAAGTTGCTTTCTAATTTCAAACAGTCTTCAGGGGACCACATTTTCTTGTGTGAGTAAAGTGTGTTTATTCAGTTATGAGAATAATAAAACAGAAAAAACCTGTAGTAGCTAAGGGAGGCTTTTAAATGGAAACAGTTACCCTTCTACCTCCTGTAACTGCTTGAGGAAAAGTACCTATTGCGGTTTAGGGGTCTGATTGCCAAAGGAACATTGGCTGGACACAGAACAGTCCAGAAAGTTTCTAAAGCACATGGTGCTCATAATCATTCTTTCCTGCGTATGCAAAGCTCTGGCAAGGCGGCAAACACATTAACCATAACCGAGCTAGAATCAATCTGAATTTTGTAGATTTTTTAAATTACCCTTGACTTCCTTCAATCTCTTGTATAACCATAAAACGGTATGGGGCAGCTTTAGTGCAATCAGTGTTGTTTCAAAAAGGGTAACTGGCTTAACTGGCATCTTGTTTCATCGTGAATTTATTTTTTTAAATCTGTAGGGAAGCTATGCTACGTAGGTGTTATCATACCTGTGGGTCTGGGTCTTTGCTGGGCAGGTGTCCAAAGTGACTGAGGATCTGGGTCTTCATGTTGTCTTTCAGGGAGGTGACCCAGTTGCTGGCCTGCTCGTACACAGAGTCATGCAGCTTCAGAAGCTCCACAAGCTCCTCCCCTTCCACCTGATGGGGACAAAGACATTGTCATTATGTTAAACAAAGACGAATCATTTTGATATGACGAAAACCTGACTGAGAAGAGAACAATCTATATAAGATCCATAAACATTAAAGGACTGTGTGTTTATTGGTGTACAAAGTGGACAGTGTTTCCACATCTGGAACAAGTGTATCTGCTAGTGGAGCAGAGAGAAGGGGAAACCAGTATGGCTTCTTCCCTCCACCGAGTGTGACATTTGATTGACAGCAGCACGAGGGAAAGAGTCTCAAATGCCAAGCTCTAACACACAGACACACACGCACACACTTCCTCTCAGCCTACCTTCTTGTCTTCCAGATACTCGATCTTGGCAGTGTTGTAGCCGTCCCTCTGGCCGTGGCTGAGGACCTTGAAGCGCGACACGCCGATGGTGTCCACCACTGACCGACCGTCGGGAAAGAACTTCACATCTCGCACCTGAAATAGAGTTTTGTGTGTTAGTACTGATAGAATATCTCCGTTATGTGACAGTGGAGTGAGACGAGAATATGAGTGGCGCTATATAAATTAAACACAATGTTATCATCATTAAACACTCACATGAAGCATACAGCCGTGGTCTGCAAAGCCTTTGAGCTCGTCGGCTATACACATGCCGAACTGCTTGGTGCCGGTCTCCATGGAGCGGCGGATCATGAGGCGGTAGCGAGGCTCAAAGACGTGCAGCGGGCAGGGGATGGTGGGGAAGGCCATGGTGCATACAAAGATGGGCACTTCTTGGTTTAGGCTAAAGACACAAGAGAAGAGTTTGTTAAAGAGACTGTGGTGTTTGTTTGTATGTGGCCATCTTTCAAGGCCACTTAATTATATCTGTGACTCAAACTCTTATGGGGCAGGATTAATTGTCAAATGAAAGGAGTCATATTTAATATAGCAAACATTGCACTTCTTAATTAATTTAATAATTATTACCCAAAAAAAATCTTCACCATTTTAAATGTTATTCTTTGTAAGGAGAAGTAGAGAAACCAAACTATGACCTGTAACCCAAAGGCTTGTCATGCACACTTAATGTCTAACGTGTTTGTTTGAGACTTACTTGGAAAGCTCTGTCATCTCTTCCTCGTGGATTTTTTTCCTCTCCGCCAGCTCGTCTCCTAGGTAACGCTGAAGCACTTCCTCCATCAGCAGGGTCTTGTTGTAGCCCCTGGTGGCCAGATACTGCAACGACAATACACAAACACCATAAGTATGCTATTTATTACAAAGTAGGGCCACACCACAAATCATTTTTTTTAAATTAGCATTTAATCTGCTATAAACGTATAAAATGTCAGGTATTAATGAAGCATATACATTGCAATTTAAAAAAAATAGTTGTCTGGCCTACAGTCCAAAACACTCAAGATATGAAATGTATAAATCATATAAAATTGGGAAAAGCAAAATCTGATGATTTGAACAATTAATAAATATTATTTCTATTTTAAATAAAAAGCTGAAACCGTATTTTGAGGTGTTATGGTATAATGCTGTAATAATGTGTGTGTGTACCTCAGCCAGATTCTCCTTGCAGAGAGGGCAGTTGGGGGTGTGGTCCAGGCAGCGCTCCAGACATTTGAGGCAGAAGGTGTGTCCACAGGGGGTGGCTACCGGCTCATAGAACAACCTGGAGAAAGAAACACACATGGACGATTTTTAACATGCTATACGCTCTACAACTGACTTAGTTTCTTGTCCAAACTGTTACCTAAACGTGTGAATGAGGTGTGTGCATGCAGTTGTTTTGTGTGTGTGTGTGTGTGCGCACGTGTGCTTGTGTTTGCGTGTGTTAAAATTTTGGGATGTGTGCACTCACCTCATGCAGAGTGAACACTCCATGTCTCCACTGTCCAACAGCTCGGCAGGAAACGTCCTCCCTCCTGCTATTATCGCCATTTGAGGGCTGGTCCATTCATCTGCACAAAACATAACTAAATCAGGACACCCATTTCCCTTGTTCGTTCTGGTTATTTGTCATCTTAGAATTGAGAGAAAAACTTCTAGCTAAGCAATCATTTAGTTTTTTGGGGTGGGATTCTCTTACCAGGTCTGGCTAGTTTGGAGGAAGGGCTAAAGTTTCCGGAGGGTCCGTCTTCACTGTGTTTCCTCTTGAGGCCACCAGGGGGAGCGGGCAGCGCGGCCAGGACCACAGCCAGACTCTTGGTGCTGTCCTCCCCAGCAGCAGGGTCCGATTCACAGGGAGACGACGGAGCAGAAAGAGACAGTCTGGAGGAGGAGGAGGCTTCGGCTGGAGGGCTTTTAGACACACTGAACTCAGATTCCTGGACAACACAGAGAGTATATATATATATGAGAGGATGATTGCTCGATAGCTTACGAATAGTTTATTGTTAGATCATGCTGCCTTTGCTATATAGTCCATATGCGAAAAAGACACATTTTTATTATTTCAGTTATGTACTCATTATTATTTCTTGCTTTTTTCATTAGTTTTCTTCCCATCTTCAAA
Source organism: Hyperoplus lanceolatus (assembly GCA_026929865.2). NCBI lineage: Eukaryota > Metazoa > Chordata > Actinopteri > Uranoscopiformes > Ammodytidae > Hyperoplus > Hyperoplus lanceolatus. The sequence continues at coordinate 8,140,906 of CM049405.1, read as the reverse complement.
GTATGCTAAAAAACTTAAAAAATGCATCTGGTCCTTCCAATGTAATTGTGAAGTCATTGTCAAATAAAATCTAACTATATAATAAAATGCCTACTTATGGTAATATACAGCAGCGTGTTCTAAATAAAGATGCTGTATTCCTGGACCTAAAACCAAATGTGGGTATAATTGATTATCTAACTCTACTCGGTGAAGTCATTTTCACTTGTAACTGTTAAGCTAGAAAAAAAAGGTCATTCTTATAAAACTGCATTGTTAGATAATGCTGAAAATCAACACTTTTATCTGTGGCGATTCAGTGTGTCCATGTGTCAAGATCCAATCAAATTGCCTGATATGAAGCTGCTGACATATGGAATTACATTATACATTGTCCAAGGGCCCCGTTCACACTAATCCTCATAATTCCTCAGACATGGAAAATGCCTTTCATGTTTTTGAAATGTCTTCCCTCCAAACAAAACTGTTGTTGGATCCAGAGCTTAGATAACTATACAAGCTGGTCAGTAAGATGTGGCCAGATAAGGGCAGCACGCTTATCAATTTCCTTAGGACTTGTGTAACTAAAACCATAAAATAAAAAACAACTATGTCAAACATCTGTAAACATGGTCTAAATAGTAAAACATCAATATATGTAAGGTTGGGTGTCTCAAGCTTTTACAAAAAAATTATTGCAAATAAACGTTGAACTTCTGTGATTGCGTCAAAATATTTTGTCTAATCTTTGTGTGTGCACTGACCTGTGAGGAGCAGTCTGGTTTGTTTCTGAGCGGCCCCAGGGAGCGGAGCAAGGCGGTGGGCTTGCTATGGCGGGTGGACAACCCCCCATGGAGAGGGTGCAGCGGAGTGGGCCGGTCTTCATTCTCAAACACAGAGGAGAACAGCTCACTAAGGATCTATAAAAAGGATGACATTGAACAAAAGGCGAATTGATTAATGTTCACAATACACAGATACAATCAATAAGTAGAGAGAAAAATTTGTATTTTCTTATGACCAAAACTTCTTTATATATATTTTTAGGTATTTTTTGTATCTAAAAGGACCTTTTTCTTACCTTCTGAGCCTCAAGTTTGACTTTGGTCCAGTCAGGTTTTAGGGCCACACATAGAAAGTATTCCTGCAAGGCCTCATCGTGCCGACTGGCTTTACTCAGCGCCGTGGCTTTAAGAAAGTGAGCCTGAATTGACCAACACAAAAGGGTGAGATGGTGTGTTATCACTATTAATGCAATTCAGTGTTTTATTCTACAAAACAAGCTAAATATTGTTACATGTATATTACAAACCAAACTTTCAAACCAAAATTCCCCCTTTTCTTAGCAGCATGTTTTAAAATCTGCAGTAGGTCGAACAGGGCATCAATTATTATCTATTTGAATTGCTTTGTCCTGCGATCTATTGTCATTCTCACCTTTGTGCAATTAGGTTTGATCCTACAGAGGCTGCTGGCGTCCTGCACTGCCTGACTGAAGTTCCTCATCTCCAGGTGCAGCTTGGCCCGTTCACACAGCAGTCTGCCTGAAGAAGGCGCTGTAAACCACAGGGAAACACACACACACAATCAGGTCAGTGGATTCCAGGCTTACAAAGGGGGGTTGGAGGAGGACACGTTGAGGACATGTCTGTTTTTGTTTTGCAGCAACAGTATGGAATGCCACATCATAAAACAGGTTTGCCTGCTTGCCCTATCAAATGATACACCTCTGGAATTGTTATATAACGAGGGACTTTATGTGTTATGAGCCTGATTTGTCATGTCTCAAATCCTGACTGTCGTCTACGCACTTTCTTTCTGAAGAACCAGGAAGTTCCAGTCTGATGAGAGCATTATTTCCACCAGGTACTTTGGTTACATGGGAATAATAGTTCAAATGTAAATATGGTTTATTCTTCTTTACTTCTTGTGTATTAGATATTAGAATGGTTTTGTCAGTGAGTGTGGACTGCGGAGAACTCTTGTTGTCAAGATTCCCTTTTTGTCAAAAATCAGTGAATCCGCTCACGATCCGCTAACGCTCTGTTTTTGTGCTGAAAAAGAAGTCTGGGGTTCATACACAGCCTAGACTCTGTAAACTGGTATGTGTAAGCAAAGGGGGCCCACCGTAGCTAGCAACATGCCCGTTTACAGAGCCTAGGCTGCATATTAACAGATAATTTATTTTCAGTCCAAACACAGTACATATAGGTAGTGGATCGTGAGGACATAATATTTACTTATTTTGACAAAAGCATTCACCAAAATCACTGACTCCAACTTTAAGAGTCAACCTAAATAAGAAAAATAAATATGTAGAATCGCTGCTTCTGTGATTCTTTTTCAATAGTGTTTTTAGAGTCTGTTAACTATTTAAAAACTTGTAAGTCAATGTAATTATTTGGTATGATTCATTTGACTTCGGAAGAGAGAGAATTTACATAGACAATGACAATTGAGTTTCAGTAAAGACCAAATCTGCATCAAAAACAGTGTGTCTGCAGTTTCTCTCTAGGTTGGTGCCCCTAACTGATTTACCCACAAAAAAATATGCTATTGGAGCTTCGTCTTTGGCACCTCACGGGTGGAACTTGGATTCTAAAACGGTTTGGCAAATTATTTAAAAAAGCATTTTTTCCAGAAGCTGAATGACTCATTTTACCAAGAAGTGAACAGAAGGCAGCCTGTGCTGAGTCATCAGAGGCCGCAGCACAAACACAAACAGAAGTAATAAAAGTCAATATTTATATGTGCTGAAGATCCTGCGCTATAATCAAACCTAACCCCAACCGGCTTTATGGAGACGGGAGGAATACACAGGAAGGAGGAGGCAAGGACCATTACGAATGATTTTAAATGAATAAAAAAGGTATTTGAAAAAACTGATTTGATTTGAATGGTGCGACTAAAAATACCCTCATATCCTTTAATTTAACAAATTTAGACATATCTTAAATCTGCCAAACTCTACCCGTCACTGTTTTAATTAGGCTACATTGTACCTTCACCCATTTAATTTCAATTGCAGCCATTCTACATCACTGTCTAAACGTTTCAATTGTTTGTCTCTTTATCTGCTTGTTGTCTATTTGAAGTATTTGCATTGTATATTGCGTATGTATTGTTATTTTTGACACAGCCTCATTGTAAATCAGGGTCACCCCTTTAGCTGTCAAACTGTTAAATTAGTCTTGCGACAATTTTTTTTTTTTTTTTTTTGACTGATCATAGGACTCGGTTATGTCATAATGTTATAGGTCAATATTGTACTAAAAGAAAATAGGTGTAGTTCAAGTGTAGTTTTTATACAGAGTACACTGATAAATTGGCCGATATCCAAATCCCAGATATAGGAATCAGATCGGAATCAGAACTGAAAAATATTGTATTACTGCATTCTCTACTAATATTGTGCGATACTATATCTCTTTCCCTGGGTAAATGCAGTGCACCGCCGAGAGGAAGTGAATTTGCCTTACATGGGTCAGGTTGGATGACAGGCAGATGTAGTCGCTGCTGACATCATGAGCCAATTATGCTTGTCCTGCATCACAGATACCACAAGGCCTAACGGTAGTTAGGGAATTAAACAGTGACTGGCCATGACAAAGCTGTGAAGGATTCTGCCCTCCTGTCTAAACCGTCATCCTTCTAAAGCCGGAAAGGAATTAATCAATCTGGTTCATGACACTGTTCTGGGATCACAATGACGAAACAGTAGACGCAAGAAGTTGTGTCGTCTTATCTGCTGATTATTGCTGTGAATTTCTTACACTTATTTAAAAAATAATGTCTAATATGCTTGCGACTTTGAATCCCAAGAAATGTTCGACGTGACACGATAGAGAACCCATAGATATGATGCAACATTTCAATACTGAGTGATAAGTCAACCGTTAATAGATAACCACAATTATTTTATAATTGATTCAAAGCAGGGAAACTGCAAGAAATACGGGTGGAATTAGGGAATTGGAGAGGTTTTGAATTTGTTTTGCGTTGAGGAAAAACCCTGTCGATGGTGATGGGATATTGGAAAAAGGGGCCAAAGCTCATGCGAGAAAACGACAGCGGAGCATATTCCTTTTGCCTGACACTTTCTCTACAAAATGACCAATTTTTTCTTAACCATGATTGTGAACACCTGAAATAGCCAGCGTTGCCGGCGGAGCTATTATTTAAAAAAATAAAATGAATGGGACAGCAGGAAATAGATTTTTATTATGTGTCCATTATGTGGGCCAGAAGTTGAACGAGGTCAGTTCAACTGCCTATGAGGATTCAAAATTGTGCAACACGAGACTGTGGCCCTGGCCTACGATGTAATGAAGCACACTGGCACTCTTTACGCAATGTGCCTTAAAGAAGATTCTGGATTCAAGCCGAGCAAGTTCAGGGAAAAAAACAGATGCTCAAAAACGTCACCACAGCCCCAAATATGACGCTGACGCATAATATTATCCGGTATATTATATGATAGCGCTTTTGCAGTTGCTGGCCTAAGTCTCTGGATCTTAAAATCTAACCTCAAAACCTATTCATTTAGAAAGGTTTTTAATACAAAGTAGCACTGTGACATTTGACTTTCTTCCTCCTGCTTTTATGTAAGCTTTTCTGATTTAACTGTATGTTGTGTTTTATTGTTTCCTTGATGTAAAGCCCTTACTGGTCGCTGTAAAGGGCTACATAAATAAAAGTTTGTTGATTGATGTAAAAAGAGTAGCTTTATCTGTTAATGCAAGATGTTTTTTTGTCACTGACGTTGTATAGCAACAGTAAAAGTGTTTAATGTTTTTAATTCGCTCTGTATGTTTTCCAGTGCGTCACTAACTGCCAGCATATGAAATACTACCAGTAAGGGGGAGGGGTTATTAAGATAGAGTCCAACTCTGTGTCACAACTAAAGAATGTATTCTTGCAGTATGGAAGCATTATGCTAAATACATATATTGGATAATAGGCACCGAAAAACAAAGTGGGCTATTAAGTCCAAATAGGTTACCATGCATGAAATCCCTATAGCTCATGTATGAAATCACAACAAAATTAAAAGGTAGAAATAGAAGAAAAAAAAAGTGGTGAATATGGCGAGGTAGATCAAGAAGATCCTTATGTATGCTGCTGATTAACAGGGACGGTATGGTCATATAACAGCTGACCTAGGAGCAGCCTTAATAGGAAGGATTGGCACCACCTATCGGTGACACCGGGAAGCTAGACTGAGCAAAGTAGGTCACTTGTACACAACACCAAGGTCTCGATAAAAACATGCCACCTGTAAACAGAGTTATGGGGAACATTAAAAACACATTTAGTTGCATATTTGAAAGCTATTTTCTCTTACCTAAATCCACAGATGCATTGTACTTCTCCAAGGCGTCCGAAAGTTTATTTGTCTTCCACAACACCTCTCCTTCGATCCAGAATCTCCTAGCTTTATTCTCACTTGCAAATAGTTTATCCAGCAGGCCGCTGAGAACCACGTTTAGCCTCAGGCCGTTTGGCAAGCCATCTTTTTTGTTTAACGTCTGTTCACAATGTACACAGTCTTGGACAGAGTCGTCGTTCTCTAAACAGTGTTTACAATACGTGTGTCCGCACTCCACGGTGGTGGGCTCGTGAAGCAGACACTTGCATAGGCGACAGGAAAACATGTCCAATACTTCATCTTCTCCGCACTCGCCATCACTTTCAACGCCATCTTCCCCAAAAACAGCGCTGCTTTTACCCGGTAACGTCCCGGTGATGCCTAGCTCCTTCTCGCGGAGAGTTTTGGCGATAGTTTCCACTAAGAAAGGAAGCTCCTCCGGGCGTAGTTTGCCGAGGTTTGCCGCTGTGCAGTACGAGTCCAGAGCCTCAGGTAACCGCCCAGCACGAGCTAAGGAATCGGCCTTACGTAGACACAAGCCCCGGTCCGGTTGCTGGAGGTCTGCTAGCTGGGAGCTGTAGATCTCCGCGGCCAGGTTATAGTCCCCGGCCCGACTGGCTTCTGCCGCTACCTCCAGCATTTCAGGGCAGATCCCCGCAGCTGCAGGGTTGGATAGCGGGTGGACGAATAGCTGCTCGCCCGGCTGAGTTCTTACTCCCGTCTCCATCTTCTTCCAAATAGGAAAATCAGATACTTAAAGACGGCGAATAGTTTTGCTTCTGAATAGTCCGCTATTAGCAGATATAACTTATCATTTAAATATTAACTTAACTTGATCATTTAAAGTCTTGCTGTCAAACCAAACCTCCGATCGTGCCCCATGTTCCCGGATGGCCATTGGACGTAGATCATGACTCATTCAGAGTCTGTGTACATTCCTGGTTCAAAATGATGTCCCACAATCACCTTTGGTCAAAAACACGGGCTTCTGGAGATAGATGCAGTTATTTACTAAGCTTTCAGCCTGACAACCCTCTTTAACAACAAGCAGGGAGTCTAATACGGTCTCTCAGCTTCCGAATGCAAGTTTCCAGATGTTACCAATTTCAAATGCGACACGAAAATGGTTCTAGAATTTTTTTATGTAGTCGTGACTAGAGCCGCTGTGTGAAGTCCTCCGTGCTTAGCAAGTAAGAAGCTTGATTTCCATGCGGCTTCTCGCGCAAACTCGTCGTTCAGATACTATATAAACTCAACACAGGTCTAGTTTAGTATGTTTCTGATAGTTTACAGAACACGGAAGCTGAGGGTAAATTGGATAAATGCTAACAACAGACCCTACAAGCGGTCAGTGCTCCAGTGGACTGTTTTTATGTAAGAAACACCGAATATCCATTCTCCGTCAATTTCACAACCCAAATTCTTTCAACCCGATGTTCCAAAATCTGTATGTTGTAAAGAATCCGTATGTCACGTCCTCGTCATGAAAAAAAAAACCAACGAGCCTCTGCTAAAAACAAAGCTCTCAGTCGGCTATCTTCTTCTTGTTTGCTAGCCAGCTAGCTTCTGAAGCTAAAGGTTGATGCTGTTTCGTATCTCATCATTCGCTGAATCGGACGCAGGGCGTCACGTGACGCACGCGGCCGCTTCCTATTGGCTCGCTGTATGGCTGCATTATATAACTACAAAGTATTGTATAATCTTTCAGACTGAAGTTGTTTGGGGGTTTGTGATATTCACCAAAACAAGTTCACATCCAGTATATTGTTTTTAACGAGGTTTCACACGTGATACCCCAATACAATGGCTTCAGGTGAAATAAGAAGGGGTTACTTAAGTTACCGTTTGATATGAATGATGACTTTTAAATGAAATCATGGTTCAGTTCATAATAAAACGGCAAATAAAAACTTGGTTCCAGACTTCTGGAATCTGAACCAAACTCAAATTGTGCGGTGCCAGCTGTGACCCAGATTTAGAGAGCAGGGATTTCCACAGGACACAGCCCACATAGTCAGAGTCCAAAACTCAAAGCTAGACTGATCCTGCCTCCAGGAGCATATTCCAGTAACTGCATGGGACCCCTATTTAAGAGGACATACTTTCATGTTATAACCAAAGACTGTAGGCTACATTAAAGAGGTTATATCAAATAGCCAGCAGAATGTTTACTTTGTACTCTGCACCCCAATGTTTACAACAGGATCACAGAAAATGCTTGAAAAAAACAAGGTAAATAATTCCACCCTGACATCCTCAATTAGAAAAAGGCTTAAGATAAGAGTGGTATGGTACTAAAAATCCTGACCATCCGCACACACTGCTCCATATTAAAAAATGACAGAATTGGGGGACAATGAACATGTCTGTAAATGTTATAATGTTTTGTAATATCTATGCTGCTGTCCTGTCCAAAACAATGACAAAAATTGACTTAAGAAACCTGTTCAGCTAGCTGAACAGGGGTTTGTGAATGACATGAGACACCTGAGAGACCTGGAGCCAGGTTAAAAAAATTAGTGGTGGATCTCATGAACTTTAGGTAAAATATCATTATGCTTCCAAGTGTATTTTGCTGTGAACAATGTATATGTTTGGAAGTTGTTAGCTTAATATACATATAATATACTGCTTGTAGTATTTGCCCAGGTACCCCCTTAGCTTGATGTATTTTTTTTTACCATATCTTAAATGCAATTTATATGCTAATATCTAATCGTGATGTATTTTATGCAACTGTAAAGCGCTTTGAATGGCCTTGTGTCTGAATTGTTCTATATAAATAAACTTGCCTTGCCATCTTCAGGATTTCTTCACATTATCATTACATAAAAATACACACCTACTTCCCGACTGACAAGTGGCATCAAGCAATGAAAGCAGTTTTAGATGAATCAGAGATATGTTCTATTAAATGTTTTAAATTGAGATCTATCAGTGGCATCTCTTTCCAGACACAGCGTCCTGAATAATCTAAATATGTCACAGTTTTAGAAGAGACTATGTATCTCGCAGAATATAGTTATAATGTTACATCTGTGGGTTATCCAGAGGAACTGGGTCACTCTTTCTTAAAATGTGCTGCTACTCCAAGAGATACTTCCGGAAAATATCTTGGAATTTGTGCCAGCCAACCTTTTAAACTGTTTTCTACAAGAAGATTTTACAGGACACAATGAGAGGAGTTGATATACCGAATGCTCCAGTAAATGTATCACTAGCTTTTATATACTATCTATGATCACTAGTAATGGGATAGATGAATCTGCAGCAATGACGTATTATGGAGAATGTTCTGAGTATCAAGCATCTTCTAGTCTTGGGATTTTTCATCATAAATTGTTTCAGGAAGACAGGAGCCTCTCTGACTGATTTCCCTGAGGCACCATCAAAACCATAAAGACCACTGCTATCCTTTCTATTCCAACAATCCAACAAGATGAGTCTCTTGATAAGGTATGGTGGTGTAATATAACTTGCACACTAACACCGAGGCATGTCGTAACACATGTAGGCCACCCCCGCACACACACACACACACACACACGCACGCACGCACGCACGCACACACACACACACACACACACACACACACACACACACTTTTATATGCAAATAAAAACCTTGTGGAGCAACCATCATGTGTCCACTCTGCATGCTTACTCAAAGGCAGTGGCGGACTCAAGAGGGGGGCAGGGGCGACCGCCCCTCCTCGTGCCTCAATGGTTGAAAAAGCATGCTAAAGTGCCCTCAAGAGTGGTGAAAACGAGAGGAAATGCCTTATTGACTGCCCTTTTCACGTGATTTGGTGCCCGTCTAGGGTACCCCTTCTTACAATAAGTTATGATGATGTGCCCTCTAGAACAAGACAATTCGATGATGTGCCTTCATGAGTGCCCTTCTAGTGCCCTTCTGCCCGTCTTGTACTTTCTGGTGCCCTATTGGTACCCTTCTGGTGCCTTTAAGCCCGTCTGGTGCCCCCATGGTTGAAAAAGTGTTGCTAAAGTGCCCTCTATGGTGGTGAAAACAAGAGAAAGTGCCTTATTGGCTGCCCTTTACACGTGAACAAAAGTGATTGAGTGCCCTAGATTGCCCCTCCGTACAATAGGCCTAAATGATGATGTGCCCTCTGGAGCAAGAATATGGCAAACCGAAAAAACATGTTGTGGTTAGCTAATGAGGTGCAGACGTTCCTCTCTTTAGTAGCTTACGAACGGGGAATGTGAAAGAGGCGTTGCTTTCATGTGGCGTCGCCATGACAAACAGCTACATCGAGTGGTACTTGAATCTCCACTGGATAACAAAGCAAAAAGTGGATTAAGAGTATGTCCGTACCCATAGTGGAAAAGCGCAATTAGATGCCAAGTTAGAAAAATGTAATATTTTCAGTTTGCATGATCCGTTTAAAATGTATATATATTTTTTGAGCGTTCAAGATCCGGTCCTCATTCAACTGTAGGTTATGTCATGCAAGAGAGACGATAATAGTCAGCTATCACCTCAACATGAAGGAAAACTTCCTTCAATATTTCCGCACATTGAATTTTCTCCAGTCTAATTTTTACTTAATGTTAGTAAGGATGAAAACAGCAAGGCATCCTCCCTTCTTTGGCTAAAATGTGAAAGTGCACAATGATGTGAACAACTCATTTTGGTGTTTATAAAGTCGCTAGAATAAGGGGAAACAGTGTCTTTGAAACTCCATTTTTTTTAACATCTACAAACACAGTGTTAAGTGTTTCGTTACATTACATTTTATTTAGCTGATGCTTTTATCCAAAGCGACTTCCATTAAGTGCATTCCACAATGAAGGTACAAACTCAGAACAAAAAGAATCACGTAAGTACTATAGCTTCAAATAAACCAAACTATAAAGTGACACATGTAAGTGCTACATGGAGATGTAACAAGTGCCCTGAGCGGGGCCTTCACAGCAGCGCTTGCTAAGGTTAGGGGATAGGGCCTTCCAGGCAGCGCTGCCTTTAAGGCTCCGTTGGGGGAACAAAACACCATCGAGTTAGAAAAGCCACTGTGTGCGCTGGCGGGGCCTATGTTTTCCAGAATGTGCCCTTTTTATTTTTTCACCCCTGCCCTTCAAACAGTCTGAGTCCGCCACTGCTCAAAGGACTTGCATTGCTTTATACCATAGGTCAATGCCTCATGAAATAGCCAGTTAATCACCTTATGAAACCGCCTATATAACAGCCTGTTTCATAAGACATGTTTTTCTTGTTGTTTTGTAATTTCTCAAAACCAGTCTCGTATTTCAAGAAGAAGATAGCTAGAACTCTCCCTGCAAAAAGCTTGTCATTAAGGTGAGTCAGCACATGAGCTGATAACTAATCATTTTGACACCCACATATGACTTGAAATAGACGTCAGCCTCATCATGTAATGGAAGACGCATTCTCAGTGTACGTAACAATCTGACAAATGTGGAGGTGTTTACACCCACTAGATCTGAACACCTCTGTACCACCTGCACTATTAATGATTGTTTCATATTCACATCATTTCACATGATACAAACGATTCATTATGTACCTTTTGTTTACAAAAAAAGGCATATCCCTATTCTGACAACCATAGTAAATAACAAATAATCATATCAGACATACGACACATTCTCATATTCAAATCATATTATGTATGTCATACGTATAAAATTGTATGGAACTGTATGTAAAGTGATATAACCTGACCAATATCATTTAAAATTAGTTCCTTTGTTTTTTTTACACTGATGAACAGAGAACTAGACCTTCACATCCCAACATGGGGGAAATAAAACTATTTAATTGAAATCATATTACAAATTAGCATTAAGGGAATGATACAAATAGACTTTAGTCAGTTTGAATTCATTGCAGTTAAAATATCCCGATATATAAAAATAATCAAGCAGTTTTAACACAACAGAAAAAAAGGTTGCCAGACTGACCGTTCAAAAAGTATAAACATCCTTACCCTACCACCATTAATGTGTTTGGCAGCTGACCTAATAAGACAAATGCATTAATTCAAATGTGTACTTTACGCTTGGGCCAACGTAAGTTAAGTAACGAATTAAAGCAAAAATGTAAAGTTAAACATATGTAGAAATATTTATAATTTCAGATAATATCCACTAGATGGTGACACTGGGTCATTGGAGGAGCTTTTGGGCTGTATACAGAAGACCTGATTAGAAATGTATAGTTAAAAATATTATTCATAGAAAAAATGATATCACAACTTTCAAACCTCAATCAATCTATCGACCTTTATTCATCGTTTTATCCCCTTTAAGTATTATCTATATTTTCCCTCATTTGCACTCACGAGTTTAAAAGAACATACAATAAAATATGTAGTAATACATAAGGGTAAAATGACATGGTTCTGGTTCCTTTAAGTAGGAGCCAAGGCCAGATGAATTGATGGGCAAAGAACACATCTGTGTGCACTTCACACCCAGAGTCTGACCTAAATATTAATTTCTAAAGCACTTATTGTAGACAGACACCAACATATACAGTATGACCTAGATGAGGTCTAGGTCCATTGTGTGATTATCATCACTCTTTTGAAAAAACAATAGATTCCTGATGGTTGTGTTGGTTAATGTTCTTTTTATGGGTTTCACATGTGAAAAGAAGCCACAGTTCAATACAGCTGTTTTCAGAAAGGAGAGTTCCAGTCGTTCTAAATTTAAGTGCCCGTTTGAAAAACACCTCCTCTGTACAAAGACTCAGCCTAACAATTTGTACAAACCGTACAAACCGCTCAAAGCCTCTTCTCCTTTTGGAAGTTAGTTTCTAAAAGGGGAATTTCATGTCAAATGCACACAAAGGCCTCCCTTTTCATGGACAATGTTTCCATTTTTGGTCGAAAAAGTGAAAAGTGTAGAGAAGCAAATGTTTTTGTTAGTTCAGGAGAATCCTGGGTTTACTATTTATATAATCATGATAAAGCGACTTCAAAAAACAGCACATAAAGAAAAAAACAAGGTCACATTTACAGAGCAACTGTTTTGTAAGGTTTAGTGGGTTAACCTGCAGAATGAGGTTAACCCACCTCATTCTTCTGTTCAAGAACAAGAAGCTAGTTACTAATGATGTCATCCTCCAACACTGGCTCAAGGCTTTCCACAATATCAAGTGATGAGGAGAAGATGTATAATTATTTATTCAATTCTTATTCATGTTCCAACAGGTGAATATCATATTACATTTCTGGCCAATCTGTTCTGAAAAATGCCATTAAATTCTGAAAGCAAACTGAATCTACAAATGAGGACAACTGTAGATCAGTTATAGACATCAATTGCCGGAGGAAATGAAGTGAACATAAGTTTATGTGTTATACAAGTCTTATGTCTTGAGCCAGACAGCAACATGTGAGAGCCTGCAGTGCTGACCTGGCTTATGGTGAGATAACCTTTAAAAATACAGTATGCCAGGGTTTTTTACAATGCCTCATTGTCCCGTGTTCCGTTCCAAGTGACTGACACACAATACAGGCGCAGCACAGCGAGAAACAACTTATACATTTTTGCTTAAAAAAATCATCTCTCTGGTATATAGAAAAAGTCACACACACAATGGCAATTAAGGTATTGCAATATAGATTCAAAAACACAAAGATTATAAGAAATAGCCAGATATTAACAGAACTAAAAATATCTCTAACGAAACAACATAAAAATCCTTAGCATACTTCAATGTGTATGCAGTGACATGATTTACACCTGCACTTCTGCAATCTTGTTTGAATGTCTGAAAGTCTGACCTGCCGGTTTATTACGTTAAAGAATATTCTGTTTTGTACCAAGGTTCTCATTTCTTCATCATTGTGAATGGACCCTTCTCATGGCTGCTTGCTCTACTCTGCAGTTGTATTTCTGTATTCTGAATAGGCCTACTCCTGCTCTGCCATTGTTCCCAACAGCCGAGGCAGTTGTGTAACTGAAACTCATCATCCATCTCTGCCAAGTGCAGGGTGTCCCTCATCAGCAGAACATGGCTCAAATACCATTCAGCAAAACACACATGGGCCCCGGCTACTGGCTGCCTTCACACACACACACACACACACACACACACACACACACACACACACACACACACACACACACACACACACACACACCTACAGCACCAACTGTCCTATGTGGAGTCAGTGGGAGTGAATAATGAGCGGTCAGCAGCAACACACTCCTCTTGCTGGTTCTCACACATGCAGCAGGAAAGAAGGGGTGGCTGTGGTTGCCATGGCGCCTGTGCCAGTAGCATTAACCCCCTCCCCAATGTTCACACACACACACACACACACACACACACACACGGACACATACGCACAAGGCAATAAAAATAAATTTCCTCATTCCGTTTTCTGTCTGGACAACATCCTTTAATAATTTTGAGCTATTAAACTAAAATGATTCAGTCTTCATCATTGATATTCCCATTTCCTGTTGTTTACATGGAAAGGTAATTGCATTCATAATCATATTTCAAAAAATAGCTAGCATCCACACATTTTTAAAGTCTGATTACATTTAAATACTTCCAATTATGTTATCTAGCCTGACAATATGACATGGTAAAATAACATTTATTTTGATGGCACTTTTGTTGAACATTATTACACTGTTAGCAGTATTTAGTGATTCAGTATTCAGCATTCAGAGTAACTGAATGCATGATGTAAGCAGCTGAGTGTGCCACAAGATGGCAGTCTGAATTTGTGAGACACCGTCTGGTTTGGTCGAGTCCATTCAGGTTCATGTGTTACAAAATGTTGTATTTGTCTGAAATATCTTTTGGGGTTTTTATTTATTGAAATAAAACTTATTCAGGATTGAAAGAAGTAGCTGAAAGCAGTCACTCACATCTTTATCTTAACCATGTATTTAAAAAATAGCAGAAAAAATATTGGAAATAGCAGATTTTGAGAGATATGCAGAAACAAGCATAGGCCACTTTTTTATTGCCTGCCACTTGTCATTTTTAACAGGTTCTATTCTTCCATTTCCCTGTGTTAGGTCGTTAAATGTAATACTGTTCATGAATTGCATGTAAAGAACTTCAATTCTTCATCCAGATAACTTTTACTTTGCTTGTCAAATAAATGTTTTCTAAACTCACTGGGTCTGTAATGGATAGTGTTATCAAACTGCCAATAAGCAAGCTCCCCTATAAGTTGCTCTTGTGCCAATAACATTTCCTCTGACAAATCAATTCTTAGAAGACTCACAGTATCACAACTGATGGGCAGGATTCTCGGAAAGGGTTGTAACTAATCAGGCCGTAAAGTTAGACTTTGCCACGTTCTGTAATGAGTCACAGATGAGTGTGTGCATTATTAGGAAGTATATGGGTTGCTCTGACGCCTCCAGTTGTAAATTGATTTTCTAATCCACGCATTGACATATTTTGTAGAGAAGGAACGGCCACTACGCTCATCTTTGTTGTGGAGAGTGGGGCTTTTGGACCGACCCGGAGTGAGCCATTAAAACTACTGTGTAGTTGAGTGTGAACAGAAGTTTTCACGCTGACCTTTGAATCATGACTGTGTCGATAGGTGACACTCTACGTACGGTCAATGCTTCTTTGTGCTCCCAATCAACACTGCCCATCCGTGTACGGCTGTCAGAACTCCCACTCTCCCATCCTTACATTGACAAGACCTCTGCTCTGACTCACTTGAAAGTAAAGCCTTGATGTGATGTGAACTTTGCTTCTGGTTAAACTGGGAAAGTTGCTCAGAAACATCAGAAGAAATTATAACAAGATCTTGACATTCAGTCCTTAAAGGTGGAGTCAGAGATTCTGGAGAACGTTTGTTGTCGAAATCACTTTTTGTCACAGTCGGTGAATACCTCCTCACAATCCGCTACATGTAAGTTCTGTGTGCGAGCTGAAAACAGTCCAGTGTTAATACACAGCCTAGGCTCTGTAAACTGGTATGTACTGTAAATAAAGGTCGGCCACAGTAGCTATAGCAACACACCTTGTCGGAGCTAAAACATTATAAGCTCTGCAGATAAATGTCACAATGAGGATTTTTTTATTGTATTGTTTTGCAGATTACCTCTGTAGTTCTGATTGGCTGTGAAATCCACAGAAAATGGGCTTTTAATTGTAGCTGTGAGGGAAGTGTTTAATCGGGCCTGGCCATATGTGTTTGTGAGTTAACTTTTACTGCTCGTCTAAACCGGTTCCAAAGATCTGTTTATTGCAAGTGCAAATCATGCAGCGGGTCAGAGATTTCATTAGCACATTCCCTTGTGCCTTGAAAAGAATGACCTGGCCCAAATAAAGGTGTGTGTATTTTTTTGTTATATTTCAAATCCATGGATGAGAAATGTGATATCTTACTAAATATTGATTTGGGGGAAATATAAAAAACATTGTTCAATAATACCAAACTTGATTTTCATTAAATC
The DNA here is from genome assembly GCA_026929865.2 of Hyperoplus lanceolatus. Classification (NCBI taxonomy): domain Eukaryota; kingdom Metazoa; phylum Chordata; class Actinopteri; order Uranoscopiformes; family Ammodytidae; genus Hyperoplus; species Hyperoplus lanceolatus. The sequence goes on along the minus strand of CM049405.1, from coordinate 8,125,129 downwards.
TGTGTTGTATCAAAACAAAGTGTTTTGGTGGAGTAACGCTTTGATTTAAACATGATTGACTGTTAAATAAAAGCTTAGGAGCATATGCACTTAGTTTTCCTGATTTCAGTTTTTGTGTATTCCAGCACTACATTAAGTGCTGTTTTGTTCTTCCATCCAGCTGCGTCACACGGTATAGTCTCACCCCTCTCGTTTTGGGCCCACCCTCACCAGTGGAGGGTTGAGCTGTCATCTGACACACGCTGACTGAGACACACATCGGTCACTGGCCTGTTAACGGTCAAGCATCTGTGTTCCTATGTTCCACCTGCAGTGACGGTAATGTGATGCACACAGACACACAGCAGTTAACAGTTTACAAGTCATATCACCAAGACACACACACACACACACACACACACACACACACATACATAGTCACAGTCTCTTGGCAGATGAGGGCAATTTGTTTTGTTGTGAAGACATAAACAAAGAAAAACATCGGATGCTTTGTTGCCTGGTGGGGGAATTGAAGCCCAATTGTAGTCCAAATTCCATGCTCTTGCACTAGACTACAATACTCATATGTGCTGTACTACAAAACAGCTGTGCAAAGTAACTAAGTACATTTACTCAAGTTATTTTGACTTTACTTGGGTATTGCCACATTATGCTACTTTATACTGCATTATATTTCACCTCTAAGCTCAATCTATTAACATAGGTCACTTTATGAAATGAGTGTCTGCTATATGTGTTATTTTTTACCATGTCTCAGTTTTCAGCACAGGGTTTCCATCCAATTTGAGATTTTACATGTAAAAACCAGCGATGAGCTATATGTTTCTTTCTACTAAATTCCGATGTAACGTGCTGATATGTGCATCAAAACCATTTGCATAAAAGCCGAACCATTATGTCATCAAGTTATAGCCAGAGTCCCACTTTGAGTTTCAGATCCTGGGTTTTATTGCTTAAAGAAAAACAACAACTCTGTTGTGCCACCTGACATGCCTGTTGTTTGCAGTCTCACGATATGTAATTTTACCCTGCTAAATTGCAATAACCGTGCACTGTCTTCACGCCAAATAAGAATGCAGAGGAAAAGGGAAATTTGGCATTGGAGCTACGCAGCTGCTTGTGCTCATTCTCCAGCGGAAAAACACTGCTGCCTAATTTGATCACAAATCACGGTCATCTTAAAGTTTTCATTGAGCAATGGCCTTTTGAATTGTGTGTGTTATAACAGTCCCCGTGCAGCACTTGAGCTGCATCGACCATGTGTGGTGTGGCAATCGGGGTTAGTTTAAAGGTGAGGTCTGAGTTATGGGGTTAATAAGGGGTAGAGCATTGATGTGCCTAGCCTGATGAACACCCAACAAAAAAACAATGAAAAAACAGGAAACGCTGGAAAAGAGCTGGTTGTTTTGTCCAGTACACTTCCACAGACACATGTAATGTCACACATCTTTTAAAGTTTTCTTATATTCTTCTTAATGAGTGTTTTTTGTCTTTTAATGGGATTGGTTGACAATTAGCTGGCGTCGGCAAACAACGCTACGCCTCCATTGGCTGCTTCCCGGGGTTAGCCCCGCCGTAGATGATTGTGATTGGTTTAAATAAATAAAAACAGGCCAGCCCAGTTTCCCCCCGAATAGACGGCTCTAAACGGAGTGCTTCCAGACCATACTACTTGCTGTAGTTTGGTCTGGCTTTGCGAGACTAGTTGACAATAAGAAAAGTATGCCTTTTTTGCCAGCCTTTTCCTATAAGCAGTGGAACTACCTGAAATGGAAAGCGAGTTTGTATATCGTGTCATACTCTTTTTTATTCTGTGGCCCAATAAGGATAACATTGTGTTCATCGGACAATCATATGCAATCAAACGGCTACCCTTTTACTCTTTAGGAGGACATACAGCAGCTTCAAATCAAACGTATCCTTCTACTTACCACACAACAGAAGCTGCAATCACGGTCTGCACAACATGCTAAAACATTCAAAGTAATGAAGCAGCTGTTGCGTCAAACCAATCAGTCCAAAAGGCTGTAGTGGAATCCCCACACTGCAGGACACGTTCCCATGTTACTCTATTGCTTGTGAGTGTACACCCACAGCACATGCCAACGTACGTCTATATGACTACAGGGTGATACAAGCTAATGGCCACCACCTGAATCAACACCACTTGTATCTCCTATTTTTTTAAGTCATTCAAACAGGTCTGTTGTCGTCATGTGACCGGTGAGTTTTTAGGGAAAACAACAAATGCTGTTGACGTTTACACACCTACAGAGATATACAGTGTGAATGCCAAGAACATCATGGTTCCTTATTTCAGAGGCAAGACACACTATTGTTTATCATGCCTCCTTCTTAAAATCAGAGAATCAGCACTGGTTGAGTTTGGGGAGCATTTTTGAAATAATATACGTAAATATACAACAGAGTCACGTAAAGCCCAAGACAGTTTTAGTTTAGTAGTTCAGACGCTAGGGGACTGACACTCCTCATTAATGCCACTGTTTTGGACAATATGTTATCCAGCACCTAATTAGGGGAGAACGGGGTAATTTGTCACACGGGTTGGTTGTCACAATCGTTATATCTCGGAACCAGAAGGCGCTGTCTGTGAAATGTTGGTATGTAAATATCCAGAATTGGGATCAGAGGTCACCTACATAGTCTTCCTTGGAGTTAGACTGCTGAATTTGAGGTGAGACGACTGTTTGTGTTTTTCATGTCAAATTGAAAATATTTAGCTCCTCAGTAGTTTTCTTCTAGGCTTTTACACAATGGGTTTATAACAAAACACTTGTTACACATACAAAGTGTGAAGGGTAAACTATAGTTTAGATTGTGGTTAGCAAGCTAATTAGTTGCCAGATGGTTGTTGGCCTTGATGCTAGCAAGAAATTCAAGTTGGGGTTGGTCGTCACATTTTTTGGGGGGTTGGTTGTCACATGTTATCTCAAGGCTGCAGCCAGAAAAGGAACCCAATAACAAAATAAATTGTCAAGCTGTATCCTCACTGACACCCCAGAGAAGGAAAGAATAGAGCAGGAAAAGGCAGCTAGCATGCAAAAGAAAAAAGGGCAACAAAATCAAAACAACCCAGTGCATCCCAAACTAGACCAGCTGCCAAGGCTACAGTAAGTTATGTAGGCCTATTTGTCAACTTGACAATGCAATTAAACTTTCAAATTTAGTTCTACTTTCTTGCCTTCTTTTTAAGATTATTCCCATTAAGATAACATTGTGACAAACAACCCTATAGTGTTTGACAACCGACCCCTTGATGGGGTTGGTTGTCACAATGTGTAAGGGTGTCTTTGATGATTAATTTCTTCTTTATTACAATAAGATAGAAAAAGTGAGAGGTACACATTTCAAGCCAACACCTTAAGCTTCAATTTAATGTAGGAATGACTATTGAAAGATATTTAGGTGATAAGCAATTCTCACTAGAGTAAAAAGTGTGCCTACTTACCCCGTTCTCCCCGACACCAGATGGTTTCAACACATGCTCCTGCGTGTGACATGTCAAATGAATGAAGTTTACCTACAGCGTCTGTCAATTTGGCACGTTTCTGAACAGACTTTACATTTACTTTCCTAGTATCACTGTATTTATCATATGCATCAATGTACAAAGGGAAATTCCTTGTATGTTAAAACTTACTTGATTATAAACCTGATTCGGATTACAATGCTGTGGCATAATTCCGGGCTCTTAGAAATTCAGGTTATGGGAAGCTCCATGTCCACTAATTCCCTTTCCTGAATAAGAACCCTCTGCACCAAATGTAAAGTTAATCCATCCTATAGCTTTTTAGACATTTGACTCTTAACTATAATGTCGACACTTGAGGGAAAGGTCAAGGGGTCAACAATCAATCATAAGGATTCATCGTCTTGAATCCTTGAAAGTCTGCACAAATCGTTGTGCCAATTCACCCAGAAGATGTTTAACTATTTCACTGGATAAGTGGAAACTTTGACCTGATGGTGGCCTTAGATGAAAAGTCAGGGTATCACTAAAGTCTTAAGAATTGATCCTTTTGGCACCATTAGTGTCTATTCAGAAGTTCATGTCAATACGTTTAGTTGGTTAGACCCAAAATGACCCAACAAACAGACATTGCCATCACTAGTCATGCTATTAGCATAGCATTTACAGCTCTTAGGGTAATAGGATCCTCAATCACTCCTCTAAGCATAGATTATTGATAGAAAAATACTGTGTCCACCCCACATTAAAATGGCGTGTGGCAGTGGCGGATGGTTATGTAAACAAAGGGGGCCCACCGTAGCTAGCAACATGCCTGTTTACAGAGCCTATAGGCTATGTATTAACACTGGGTTTATTTCATCGCACACACATAGTGAGGACAGGTAGCGGGATCATGAGGAGATATTCACTGATTTTTTGTCAAAAAGTGATTTTGACAACAGGCGTTCTCCAGAATCACTGACTCCACCTTTAATTGTGTATGAATAATTATATCTTATATTGAAAGTAACATAAAACAGAAAATTACACCTCTGTGTTGTGCATTTGAAGTCAGTCAATACAGTTGTTTTTCTGATCAGGGCCGTCACAAGCTTCATATTGCACATCAAGGACTTGGTTTTGTACCTCTGTGCGTAATTGCCACTGAATGGAGGATGTCCATCTTTTCCAAAACGAGAAAGTGAGTAAGAAGCTCTTCAGCTGCTTCTCTGTGGCTCAATTACTCCTATTTCCTTTGGTTTTGCGCAGGCCAATCACACAAGATGACCTGTGATTACAAGATCTTCAAATGCGCTGTACACTGGGAAGATTCAAGAGTCACCATTATGTGACTTTATGTATTGCTTATTTTCATCACCCACGCAAGCCAGCAAACTGGTTTAATCTGTCTCCTAAGTAGCTCTTTTCTAGGTTAAAGAAATGGTTAGTTCATTGTATGGATTGTCACTCGCAGTCATGCAAAATGATATAAAACCAATGACTTAACTTAATCTTAAAAAAACATATACATTAATTCACAGTCAATGAGCTTCCATCAAAATCCTATGTAGATTTTAAAATCCTTAATTATTTTTTTCAACTAAAAGTGAAGTTTATTTTTTATCTTGTACGGTTTGAAAAGATGATAGTGGAGAAGTTAAATCATTTTTGGTCTTACCCATGATGTCTGTAGCCCAGTTTCATGTAGACCTATCACATGAATTACTTGAAGAAAACGCAAACAATAATGTGTGTCAACCTGACGAATGTTAAGTCCAACATTTGCTCTTGTATTACATCTGAACGACATCTGGTAAACATGTATCTTAAATTGTTACATGTTCTGCCTTCTTCACCAGCTCCTAGCTAGTTGTACAGTTGAAATATTTGTAAAGAACAGAGGCTAAGAGGATAAAAACAAACATGGCAGAGCAGCAAAGTTAGCTGATTACACACCGAGGGACAGCTTTCACACATTAATTAGATTCATTCTATAAAAAGAAGAAAAGTGAAAGTTCCCCTGATGTAAGCAGTTAATCCCTGAACACAACAACACACAATAGGCCTACAACCTGACAGCAGGTCTGTTACCTGATCACTTCAATAAAACAACACGGCAACAGGCTTTTGGAGCAGCCCGGCCGTCTGATCAGGGTCAATGCACATTAATTGACATCAATATCATGATGTTAATGTTATAGATTTGGCCAAATGACTATGTTTAACCTGCAGTCCTTGGGCCAGTGTATTTATAAACGTTTAAAGAAAGAAAATAAGCACAAATAGCAGATCTTTAGCTTTATAAATGTAAGTCCCTGTTAGTGGAAACTCATGGTAAACGCCTTTCTGGGTTGGTTTTCCCAAGAAAGCACATAACAGAAGCCTCAATGTAACTTACCTTTGGCGTCTTGTCCTTAAAGGCCACCGTATGTTTTGTAAATTCTCCGAAGGGAGGGGTTAGCGAGAGAGCATTGCAATCTAGAATCTCACCACAAGAGGAGGCCAAAAATACTCCTCTGTATATTCAAAAATATTGACAATATCACTCCCCTCTCTGCCCCATTTCAACTCTGTCTCTGCATCATAAAGCATAAAAATGCCATACAAATATCTTTAAAAATATATATATTGACTAAATCCACTAGAGTACCATACAGTAGTATGACATCTTCCTCAAATTGGTTAATATCTTGGCATTATTCCGCACATCACTAATAAACATTTACACCATGGAGGATGGACTGAATATGCTCCATATAAAAATGTTTTAGTCTGAGTCACTACCAACAAATGTGACTCACCTTCTTCATCATTCCTATAGGAAATGAACAAATCCTATAATGTGTCTGTAGGAGTAGCTGTGGTTTGTCTGTCATCCATATACAAGTGAATAGCCCTCTAAATCATTGATCATTTTTATTATTGTACTGGGGGCCATTGTAGCCAATTCCCTCTGAGACCATGTTTGTTTTATGTTGGTACTTGTATTCTTTTATTTCTATGCTGTTGTATGTATGTTGTCCATGGTGGTAAATCAGGTTCCCCATTGGTGATTAATGAAGTTAATCGTATATTCTATCCCTTTATGTTTAAGGTACCAAACTTATTGCAGTCAGAAAATGTCCTGAAATAACTCATCAAATACAGAATAAGATCTCATACACAGACATCTCCTCTCCAACAGACCTGATGTATACTGTATATTGATTAAATTGTTTATATAAACAATTTCATCAAAGAAAGGAGTCTAAAAAAACCTCTACCTTTAGTTCACACTCACCAGTTTAAAAAAAAGTAATAAAAAAAGGCCAGTATTCCCAGTGCAGCGTTATTCCCAGAAATATGTGTGTGCGATGGGGGTGGATTTGCGCAGGCTGGTGTGTGTGTGTGTGTGTGTGTGTGTGTGTGTGTGTGTGTGTGTGTGTGTGTGTGTGTGTGTGTGTGTGTGTGTGTGTGTGTGTGGATGATCGGGTCGGTGTGATTGGTCACTTTGTGCGTAAGAGAGGATGTCTGTCGCTCCCTTAAGGTGCTGTGCCTTTAAAGTGCAGAGGGCACCGCGCGCAGACCACACAGACACAAACGAGGTGAGCCGAACGCAAACTAAATCGAGCATTAACCGATATTAACTGGAGAGGAATTCAGATACGAGGACGAAACATGAGTCTCACAACTGTGCGACAACTTTTTCTTTTCTGTTTATTCTGGTTTGTTGGATCTTGGAGCACGACAGGTGGGTGGTTCATATTAGAACTTGGCTCTTAATTAATATTTTATTATGCAAAAAAAAAAAATGTTTTAGGCCTTGTAATGAATGCAAAAAACAACCAAACATTCTTATTTTTTAAAACTTATTTAGTTTTTGATTTGTTCCTTTATGTTTCTTTTTCCTTTTTTTAAGAGACATTCTCTGGTTTTACAATATGAAAGCAGCTAGATGATGTGGTCAAATGTTGATTTTCTCTGTCCTTGTTTTTGGCTTGGATGATCCATCTGGGATATATAGCCTACTAAAGGTGCAAAACGTCTAGAAAAATATTATCAAATATTATAAATCAAGTCTTTCATAGTGATAGCAGGAGATACTTTCCTCAATCGTACATTGATTCTCTCTCTCTCTCTCTCTCTCTCTCTCTCTCTCTCTCTCTCTCTCACACACACACACACACACACTTCTGTGAACTATTTATTTAAGGTGCATTTTCGGTTGTATGATGCTGTTCAAACAAACCAAACTGTAATTTAATTTCAGCTATGATCAGAAATGATAAAGTAAGAACCTCATTATGATCAGCATGTTTCTATATTTGGTGCTTTTTAAATTTGTAATGGTAAATAAGCTGTGCTGCACAAATACTCATTATGTAACAATCTCCTTCTATATAAAAATGTGTGTGTAATCTGCATTTGATCAAACTGGAGACTTTAACAACTTGATATACTGTAGTTAGAGGATGCCTTTTATTTTTTAAGGGTGATACTTTATTTTGTATGTTAAATCTGAAACTACTAAATAAACCGGTAACTTTCAATAGACTTCAAAGTAAAATATTTCCCTCTGAAATGAAGTGGAATTGTAGTATGAAGAAGTAGTATTATTAACAAGAAATACCTCAAAGTTGCACCAAACTTGAGCAAATGTTTTTGCCATCCCTGTCACCTATAACTGGCTGAAAAAGCATACTTTTACTTTCAAAGTTTGGGCTCACATAGTCACATTTTTGATTGTCATGATGACAGTGTTTGTTTGCATCAAATCATTTGAGATGGTTCAGTTGATTCCATTAAGACTTATATATATATATATATATATATATATATATATATATATATATATATATTTTATATATATATATATATATATATATATATATATATATATATATATATATAATAATCACGTCATCACATGTGCTCTCCACTCAGATGCCAGTCCTTACGATCTGTGGGAAGATGGGATAGAGTTAAGAAAGGTGAGAAGTTATGTTTTCATTTCACTGGAATGTCCTCTAAGGTGGCCCAATGTGAAAAACAAACAGACGAAGAAACGTGAAAAGAGCCATGCTGGGTGCTCTTTTGTAGTGCCATAGGCTGCCCTGCATGCTAGAGAAAAGTGTTTGGAACTGTTCCACCATTATTATATTTTTCGTCCTAGAAACTGCAGTGGCCAAAGTTAAGAGATATTGTGTTTCTTTCGCTGTTCTTTATAAGGTGTGCTGTTTGTTTGCAGGTGCGGGGCCTCCAAAGTGATGACTTGAGTGGTGTTTTATTGAGAGATCAGGATGATGTAAGTGAAAAGGAAACACCCTCTAACGGTCCTTGTACTGTACTGATAATAATAATAAAACAAAACAAATACTTCTGTGATTCATTTGAAACCAACAATTTTTTTCCACAGGAGCAAACCCAGAATGTTTTCAAAAGAGTAAGTTTAAGTTAAATTATTTTCTTTTTTAAATTTCTGAGCACCAGCTCACTGACTTTAACTTGATGAATTTCTCCTCTCCTCTTCTTTTCTTTTTCTTTTATATAGTTCCTGTTTCATTACTCTAAAGCACGCAACTCAGTCGGAACTGTACAGCAAGAGGTGAGCACAACAACAAAGCACGGGTCATATAATCTTTCTGATTCATTTATTCTTAAAATTTAATTTTCGAGGGTTATTGCTTTCTTTAAATTTATGTTTTAAAACCCTGTCATTTTGAATGGCAATAGATGAGAGAAAGAGAACATGACATATCCGCTGTAAAACTCATTTGCTGATTTACATTTATAAATGGACAATAAAGACCCAGTTGCACTGTAATCAAATCGAAATCAAGTCTCTGAAAAAAATATTCTCATTTGAATGTCCTGTTTGGACTTTCCGATTGGTTCAAATAACATTAACTCAGAGTTGGCCTTTCTTGATTTGAGTGCTGCTGGTTCACCCTGAGGGTTGGCACTTCAGTACAGCACGCAGCCAAAACTCCTTAAAAACATTAACAATCACGTCCAACTTCGAAAATGCAAATATTTTCACTTCTGTAAGTGATTTTGAAATTATTTGAATTTTAAATGTTGCCTCCACATTGAACTTTGGAGGAACCAAAAGCTGAATCATCACACAAAATGTATTACATGTTCTGGCTTTGGAAACAGGTGTGATTTATCATTTCAACCTTAACCCTTTATAGGGCGAGGAAGAACTGTTTATTGTGTGTGTGTGTATATATATATATATATATATATATATATATATATACATATATATATACATATATATATATATATATATATATATATATATATACATATATATACATATATATATATAGTCTGCTCTTATTAGTTTGAATATTTTAAATTCTTGCTACCTATCAAATCATATTTTTGTGGATCCTTTTATTTTGATAGGTATGCACATTTTTCTACAAAAGACACCTTCAAATGGTAAATGTTGGCATAAAACATACCAATGCTTTGGCAAAGTTAGTTTTTAAGACTAAATAAACAAGTTTACAAAGTTGATGAAAGCCTTGGTACCGATTTGTTGATGTTTTCCTTGCAATGGATGTATTTAGGTTGGTACCAAAGCATGTTCCTCGTTCACTGGCCCAATTCCTTGGATTTACAGTGTATATACTGCACATAAAATAAAGTTAAAACATCTACTGCTAATACAGGTCTGAACAAAGTCTTAACATTGGTTTTCATCATGTTTTTAGTCCACGTCAATAGCATTCCAATATACTGTACATCTCAGCTGAGTTTAACTCTCCTCTTTCCTCTTCCTTGTAGTCTCACTCAGTTCATCCTCTGATGCGACTTTCCCCCAAGCTTTCCCAGAGGAGAAATAAGAAGGTGGTACTTTTGGTAAGAACACTATATACACACACCCTGTGGGGTTGTTGAAGGTAGGGACTTGCCCCCCTACCATCAACATCCAAAAACCTGCAGACAATACAGACGGGCTGAATTTTCCCCCCCCTTTTCTTGTGTTTTATAGTTGGAAAAAACAAATCTACATTTCAATTTCCAGTTAAATATTCTCCTTAGCATTGGATATCAGTGAAAAATAAGACAGTAAAGCTCTGTGCTCTTTGTAGTAAAGATTCAAATTCAACTTACATATCAAAAAGTGTAATCAAGTAAACATGATTTAGGTGAAATTGTCAAAAAAAAGCAATAACCAACTGTATTATAGTTTTGTAATACTAATAATAATATATTATTTTTCTTTAAATCACGTTGAATGACATCACTGTTCAGGTTGGATTTACTGCCGACACTGACTTTTCTCTTTCTTCCTAATGAAACAGAAGATTCGAAGTCTGCCCGAGGAGGACATGTACTAGAAGAAAAAATCTACAAAGAAAAAAAGGAAGTCAGAGTTATAACAGAAGAAGAGCATGACATCCCAGATATACAGGCGGAGCGACGCTCACAACAGCACCTCTGACATGTCTCTCTCTCTCGAAAAAAAAAACGTGACTTTTAGTGAACAGAAAATAAATGAGTTTACAGATGGTAAAAATATGTAACTGCACTGCCATGGCTGCCATGTGTCTTCCTGCTTTCAAAATGCCAAACCGTAAGTCAATGTGAACTGTCCCTAAACACAAATTTGGCATGTTGCACTGTTACACAAGACATGGGGTGTCACAAAATACAAATGAAACACTCAACATAATCTTTTAAAAAGTCCTTTATATAATCAACTGTGGCACGGATTCCAACACAAATTTGAATTTAGGGAAAAAACACTGGCACAGATTATTGTGACAAAGAGGTGAACTCACATTTAATTTAACGTAACAGATTTTGAATTTTTCATGTACATTTTATGACATAATTAACGTTAATAAAAAAAAAAGTTGAAATTTGTCTTTTTATGCTTTGACAAACAATTAGATGATGGGAGTTTACAGAAATTAGGTTAGAAAAAGAGTGACTGTTGTGCTGTTTCCCCACACTTTCAAAATGAGATGTACAGGAGGGCTGGATGCTTCAAAACCCAGGTCATAGGTTTTGGTTCTTGCCCAGCTATAGTGGAACTGCAGCAGGACTGACCCTGGAACAAGAGCGCCACCTACATGGTCAAAGTATGAAATGTATAAAAGGAGATGATGTCCCCGTCGGTGTCCCTGCTCAAACCGTCGTCACATGTGTTAAGCTCCCCTGAGTTTTTCCCACGAAGCGATTCAGCTTTTCTGGTTTGGAGTGACAGGTGATTTTTTTTTTTTTTCATTTTTTCTTTTTCTAATAGTCCTCATCTTCAGATTCACTGTCCTTCCGTGTAGGGAGTGAACTTCTGATGGATGACATGAGCTTGTCTTCGATTTGCTTCTTGGGGTTTTCCTCGAGGTCTGTCTTCACCGCGCCGCTCTCCGATAGCCTCCACTCCAGTTCTGGGTGGGACAGACATCATAAATTATGATAAATATGTGTAACTGTTTCACTTGCAATGGTGTACAATATCAACAATGTAATAAAGTTATTTCAACAGCTGCACAAACTACAGCCTCCAAAATGGCCTTCAAGTTGACAGGACTAGATATTACTGTGTTATATTGTTGACTTATTTGATCACTCGATGAAAAGGCACTGTAAAGTTTCCATACAATGGAATAACTTTCATAACAAAATTAGACTAAATCTCAGACAAATGTTGTCTGACTAGAACTGCAACCATTAAAAGTGAGATTACTGATGCCAATTGTATTAAACTAATACATTTTTTAAATACTTAACTTTGACACTTTTACATGTATTAGTATAACATTATTACAAACATGTTAATCTGCTGAGACAATAAATCTTAAGAAATAGTTAATACTTTAGATACACTGGTCATGAAGATTTAAGACCGTGTTCAAAATCTTGCCACTTTTCCGTAAGCGATGTCACAAATCGACTTACCTTCAACTTTGAGGTTCATGCCTCCAAAGACCAGCGGGCCGATGAACTGGGCCTTCATCTCGCCCTCGTGGTAAACAAAGATGGTGGGCAGGTTGCGGTCGGGGTAGTTGGGGATGCAGGTGGTGGAGATGGACCGCAGGAACTTGGTCTGAGGGAACTTCCTGGCCAACTGGCTCAGGTGCTGGTTGATGAGCGTACAGAGAGGGATTCTGGGTAAAATAGATGAACGGAGAGAGAAAAAAATACAGCACACAGACCTGTTAGTACTGCAGAGTGTCTTTAAGCCAAATATTTTCTGCCATTTTTAGATAGCAGAAGTTAAGTATTTTTTTTTTGGTTGGTAAACTTGCTGTTACAAAATTGGATTTTTCTTTTTCTTTTTTAGAGATACCATTTTTTTTAGTTTGTACCTTTATTTGATAGATTTAAGCACATAGTTGAAATGGGGAGAGATAGGAGGGAAAGACATGCAGTAAACGGCCCGGGCCAGAGTCGAACCCAAATCCGCTGAAACAAGGACTAAGCCTTAATGGCAACCCAACCTACCCCTGTTTGTAGAGGTGCAGCACCACCCAGATGCCTTCTCCGGCCTTGTTGACCTCCTTGATATAGTCCTGCCCCGAGATCTCATCCAACTCCCCGAACTTGTTCTTCAGCTGAGTCGCCTTCCACTGTGCGAGACGCTGCTGTCTGCGGGGAGACACATCTCATATCAGTCATATAAATATATCCTTTATATTACCACAATGAGAGACCGTCATAGGTGTATATAGCCTTGTGTGATATGGAGAAATCTTGTGACCAGAAAATACACTTCATTGAAATTTCAAAAACCGTTGAAAATATATTAAAAAAATAATAATAGTGCATTTTAATTGAGGATGCCTTTCAGGACACTCAAGGTCACCTTACATGTCATGAATAAGAACAAGAACCAATTAGACAGTCCAAGAGCAAGACAATTACAGCTACAATGGAGGTTATGGTGTGTAGTCTAGTTTAAAGAGGTGGGGTTTGACACAGGATTTTATTCATATAACCATACAATATATACACGTCTTGATTTAAAATGTTTAGAGTGGGAGGAGGTGCTCAGTAGTACACCAGATCACTATATGTGTTATGCTGTGATCTCTACTCACTTGTACATCTCAATGGCCGCCTCGTCATCTTCACCAAACTCATCTTCATTCTCATCCAGTTCGTCCAGTGACATGTCCTCGTATGTTTTAACTGTTAGAGAGGCACAGCAGCCGAGGAAATGTTTAAGGAAATAATGTAACACTTTAAGGCATAAGTTGAACAAGTTCAAATTGGACTACACCAAAAAATATAAAATTTTACATATTTTACATGATTAATATGGGAACATGTGGAAATAAAACAAAAACTGTGAAATAAATGGATTTGGGTGACAATTTAAGCATGGAAACCTGTATGTCTCACAGAAAGAAACACTGATGTTTATCCCAAACTGTCTCTCTTACCAATAGACTGCTGTTTGAGGGCCAGCTCTTCCTCCTCTTCATCTTCTTTAGGCGTCTCTTTGGGAGGAAGAATGCCTTTTCTCCTGAGGATATCATTCCACTCTGTGTCTTCGTTGGGGTCCTGGGAAGGGGAAAACAAATCATTTATATAAGAGTACTTAACTGGGTTTCTTTTAGCTGTGGGATGTGATGTACGCATATCTGATTTTGTAAATAGAAGAGAGAATCGCCAATCTTAAAACATTTTCATTTTATTTGATCAAAAAAGTGTATCACTTCTACATTTTGATTTTCTAAACTGAAAATGAGATGTGGCCAATTACTCAAGGCATGTGTATGCTATGGGGCTGAATGGGGTTTGTGGCCATTAACAAAATTATCCTAAAAGTCTTAAAATGTATCTTAAGCATAATGGAATCACTTAACCTTACAAAACAAAACAATCAAATATTCTTGAACCATTATCTCTTTTTTGGGGGGTGGTGCATACAATAAACAGGACGAGCCTTCAGCCATGATGACAGGATTTACAACCGACTGGAAAGATGCAGCGCCCCCTTGAGGCAATGCAAAATACATCAGAGAACTGAAAATAAACTGTAAAATAGGATTGTATTCAATTATGTTCAAAAGCTCTAGATCAAATTCTGTAGCAACTATTGTTGAACCTTTAAACTACATAGGACACAACAAGACACTACTTGATGCTAAAAACATTAGGCTAAAGAGTTTAGATATTAAGATGATACTAGTTTCAGGCATTTAAATGGTGGGATTTCCGTGTCTTTCCTTTTATATACTATCTATGGGCTTAGCCCTTCAGGTACAAACACCTTTGTTTTTTTAGACACGAATTCTTAGCAAACTACAATTTTTATTTTCTGACATTGTATAAACTATTAAACAGTGAAGTGACTTGAAAAACATTCTCATACATTATTCACACATCGACTTACGATATATGATTTACATATGCATAGAATTTTCATTTTATAAGGTGTTGTGTCTATTTATGTCTGGTGGGTGAAATGGGTGAAACACTCGGTTAGCCAGCTGAAGCTAACATTGAACTATTGATACGCCCTGGCTGCTACATAGCTAGTGATTCACGGCTTTGCTCTGATGTTATCACATCACACGACACGGACATCAACCAACGTCAACTCGTCTCCTTCACTTACATCAAACATCAGCGTTTAAAACATGTAAGAAAGTTGTACGTACCTGCATTTTGACAGATAAAATCCTCCTCTGAAATCACACTACTGCTCTTCTCACACACGGAAATAGAAAGGACCGCCCACGGACCTATCCCGACTGGAAACAAACAAATATGACTGTTTCAAATACGCTTACAATACGTCCGGAGTTGATGTAAAATCCCTTTACCAATCATATCTTAATTCAAACATTGTTGGTGTGTTTTCATGGCACAAAAGCTCAGAAAATCATATTTTAAAATACTAGGAACAGGTGCTTTATAAGAGGGACAATAATAAAAGTGACACCAACTTCCTTTCGACGCTCAACATGACCTTATAAGGAGTGTGAGCGACAGCATTCCATTTGTAGAAACAAGACAGGTGGCTATCACACACACACACACACACACACACACACACACACACACACACACACACACACACACACACACACACACACACACACACACACACACACACACACACACACACACACACACACACACACACACACACACACACACACACACCAAATAAACAACATCCCTGAAAAGTTGAAATATACAACATAAGCCTATGGAGTAAAAAAAAAAGTGCAATAATTATATAAGTATGACCCCAGTGAAAATCATCACAGTGTACTTATGTACACACAGTATGATAGTGTAACCATTGATTAAAAAAGTATTAATAACTCATATACAGTATAGGGAAATGTTAATGACACAATAAACAAAAGTGATCAAATTGGATTGTATATAGTTGAGTTACAGTCAAGAGTTTTAGTTTGAAAGTATAAATCTTTGTATTCAAGTGAAACTTGTGTTGCACATTACGCTGAGATGTCTTTGCCCAATTGAAGAGGCTACCGGTTTTACTAGAGCAACTTCCTCTATTTCTTCTTCCTCTTTTTACTCATTGTACTTTACACATGAATGATTCATCTGTGAACTAAAAAATCAGTTTTTTTAAATATTTGTTAGTGGTCTGACCCAAAAAAGGAACACTTTCTAACTAGGTAAAACTGACCCTGTTGTTATCAGAAACTCTAGTTTCTCTGCATGCCATTTTATTTTGGTGGTAACAATAGTCACAAATCCTCCTTTCTTGTTTTGGGGCTTGTTCCAAATCAGGTCAGTTTTTGACTTTACATTAAGTGCACATGGTTCTATTCCCAAAATAATGTTGTCTTTCTCACAAATTACTATCATCAATTCATCACAATGTATGTGCTGAACCTGGTGGTTGGTTTCTTGGCTAAATTAAATATACAGTGTGTACAGTCTGTTACTTGAACGTGGGTCAATATAGAATGCATTGTGTATGTGTGGGATTCGGGTCGCTAATGGGTTAACCCAGTCATGCCGAACTATTGGCCTTTATAATGGTTATTACTTATACATACACTGATCACTCATGTGATCCAGGAAACACTAAAGCTTGGTTTGAAATCTTTATGTTTATTGTTTATTGTTCATTTTAATTTATGTAATAATTTCTCTTTCATCACATCAAGAGCTCATTTCATTTTGAAAGATTGGCAGATAATGTCTCAGAAAATACATCTTATTTTAACACATTTTTTATATTTTTCCTTCCTTATTTTCTTTGTTGCACTTCCACTCTTCAAGAGGCATCTATTCAATTATATTGTTGTATTACTGTTCGTATTAGCAAAGTCCATACTGTTATTTAATTAATTGTGTCTGTTAGAATTTACAATGCACTGTGTTTGTTTTCATTCTTTGCAGTATTCTCATTCAAACTTTGGTGTTATGGTTTTGACAGTTTTAATCTAGTGATAATCCTCACTTATGAGCATTTATATCACTCTGGTTGTTACACAGCTAATGGCCATTAAATTAAAATAATCCCAATTATATTTTGATTCTTTTTCCATTTGTCATTCTTCATAACGACATGTATTTACATGCCATTCATACTGATGAATGGACTGAAGTCACACAATGAGGCTTTGTGTGAAAATGATAGGATTGGATTGTGTACCTGAACAGTTTTCAGCTCAACAGCCAATCACAGCAGGGCCAGTTGTTATTTACCGGAAAGGAAAGTTAGTCAAATGTGGAAAATAAAATACAGAGGTCTCACTCTGTTCTGTTTTTCAGGAACCACAAATGTGATTCAATATGTTTAATTGTTTTGCTGGTTTCAATAGCCTAGAATAAAGTCAACATTTGACAATCCTATGGTGGCCCTGACTGCAATTTCACTAAACAAAAACAATTCAGCTTATTTGTGCCTAGTACTTTTTCTCCAGGTGGTACTGCAGATGTGTCTTTATCACTAGAGGGCACCAAAGAACAAACATTTTAAATGCTACTTATAGGTACTTTACGTTCATTGTCATTCCAATCATTTGAACAGGAACATTTCTAAATTAAAGACACACGATTATTTTAAGTTAGACTATTTCTTCCACATAGTTGTAAGTGAACCATAATCAGCTACTTTCAATCTGGGGCTTTAGTTAACCTTAGGGAATTTATATTCATCTTGTTTATTAATGGTAAAACAGCAGAAGGTCTTCAGCTTTCATCAGTTATAGATGTTGCATTCTTGCTCATCAAAGACCCCCCCCCCCCAAAAAAAAAAAGATTTAAATGTGAACTCAGATTTGTATGGATAGCCATATTAATTACACTTCACCTCATGAGAAAAGTACATACAAGTTCCAAATTAGAGATAGGACTACCTGATAGTCTGTCGAGGACACAAAATATAGCAAAATACAACATATTCATTTTTATTCTATCACACAAAATAGTTTTATGCCAAAATCAAAAATAAATTACAGAAAAGTGTTATTTTGATTGTTCTTTGTACTAAGATCGATAACTGGCATATATTAAAATAATTACTGTGTTTAACTATTTGAATGTTTTGGTGTATTAGTATATACTATAATTTGATATAATCATATTTTCTGTATAACATTATTATTTGTTTTTTGGGCTTGGTTTATTATTACATATTTGATTCGCTCAGCAAAACTGCGGGAACCTAATTGAACGGCAGAGTGAGTGATCTTCGTCAATAAAAGATCTTTGTGTGGTGTGTACAGCAGCTGCTGATCGGGCGTGAGGCATGAGGAGTGAGTGAGCAGACGTGAGGCGGGGAAGTGTGAGAAGCCTGCAGCTGCTGGAAGGGAGCGCAGGACAATCATGGAGAAAGCGGAAAACCCTCCACTGTAGGACCGACCATCGCCCGGTGGACAGGCGGGGTGGAAAGTTTACACACCGCCGCTACAAAGACCGTGAGAAGGGCTTCCTCGTCTCCGGTCCCCTCCCTGCGGCCAGTATGTGGCTGAACCCGGAGGAAGTTCTGCTGAAAAATGCTTTAAAGCTCTGGGTGAACGAGAGGAGCAACGACTTCTTCCTACTTCAGAGGAGGAGAGGCCACGGAGAGCCGACTGGGAGGTTCACAGGTAAACAACAACAACAACAACAACAACAACACCTATAGGCTACTAAAACTAAAAGAAAAGGGTAGAGTGAGAGTCAGCAGTTTACAGCCAGAACCAGAGGTAAACAAGGCAAGCCGGCTGTCAGTACCGCAGCAGACAAACAACAAATAGAGGAACAATAGTTACAAGAAATAGAACAAAGTCCCTCAGGCAGTACAGGTGGACAAGGCGGTTTGTAAAAGGGTGTGTGTGCGTGGGAAAGGAGGCATCCCAGAAACCAGGATTAAAAGAGTTAATTTCATCTGTAGTGTTGTCAACCAAAAAGGCCTATTAAGGGAAATCAGTGTGTGATTGTGGTACTGTGGCAACTGATGCCATGATATGAAACCAACCCTAATAACTATCTATAGCAGGCTAACTTGGTCTCCAACTCTTTATCTGTCACGACTGTAGTAAAAACATTGGGACTGAACCAGAAAGAAACACACTCACATTTTGAAACTCCTGCAGGATGGATAAAGTGTTATCTTGTCTTATTTCTGTGAAAGTCCTCTTTATCTGAACTATTGTTCAGCTCCTGTAGGTAAAGGTAAATGTTGCACACAAGTCTGTCTCATAGCTAAGATTAGAAGTAAAGTGAAGAAGTGTTTGTGGCACTACCACACCTTGCAATGTGCATGGTGAAGAGAAAGAACAGTTTATAGGGTCAAAACTCCAACAACAGTAGAAATAAGGTCAGACCGAAGGGTGAGACAGAGAGATAGTACAAGAGGACATCACTTAACAAGTTTGATTAAAGGTGCAGTGTGAAATATGACATCATCAAGAAAGTTCTACAAAGTTC
Organism: Hyperoplus lanceolatus; assembly: GCA_026929865.2. NCBI lineage: Eukaryota > Metazoa > Chordata > Actinopteri > Uranoscopiformes > Ammodytidae > Hyperoplus > Hyperoplus lanceolatus. Next base: position 8,105,802 of record CM049405.1, on the reverse strand, counting down.
TAGAATGCAACACTCCCTGGGTAACCCCACCCCTTTCGAATAATAACAGAAGCTACAGTGGCCTTCAAGGACAAGAACAATTCTAAATTTTAAACAATGCACCTGATGAAATTCCAACTATGACGCTTTCAAGATGGCGGCATTAGGCCTTGGTCCAAAATATGCAGAAATATGGACATATATGAGACCCTTTCTAAGGGAAAAAAATATATATTTTTTTTTTCAGCTATTATGCACTAAATTAAATGTACTTATGGATATTATAATTGCTTTCTGCAAAATCTGCTAGGAAATAAAACCCAAAATTCTACACACTGCAGGTTTAACTCACTGCAGCACACTTTAACCCATGACTTCATGTCCATACAGGCGGCTATTGCCTATTGAGTTAAGCTGAATACATTTTAGAGGTTAACTGTACGTCTAGATAGATAGATAGATAGATTGATATTGAGAAACCAAATGTTCATTCAAAATGATTTATGTTGTTTCAGCTTCTCAAATGTGAGTTTTCAGTTTGACATCTTTCTAAATGGAAAATCTTTGGGTTTTGGGATTTGTTGATTAAACAAAAGGAGCAATCTTATTTCATTATATAGGTCACTTACTCTCAAGTAGTCCTATGTGATAGTTTATTTACTTTTCATGCAGCTCTTTCATATAAATGTTATTTTCTCTCATTCACACGATAAGAACAATCCTATACTACTTTAGGCATGAATAGAAAACTCTGCAACTTAATAACATGCTTTAAAATTGAATAATCATTTTCAAGAGGAATATTCTTGTGCCTCTACAGGAGACAGTTAAGCCATACATATCACACAATATCGCTGGTCAGAGCCACACTTACACTCTCCGGCCAGAAAAGTCCCTAACAGTCCGACAGTCTATTTAATCTACACTCTGTCCCTGTGTGTGTGTGTGTGTGTGTGTGTGTGTGTGTGTGTGTGTGTGTGTGTGTGTGTGTGTGTGTGTGGTGTGTGTGTGTGTGTGTGTGTGTGTGTGTGTGTGTGTGTGTGTGTGTGTGTGTGTGTGTGTGTGTGTGTGTGTGTGTGTGTGTGTGTGTGTGTGTGTGTGTGTGTGTGTGAAGCTGACCCCTCACTGTGACATCCTGTTGGACAAATGCAGGTTTTGTCGTTTGGGATTCTGTTGTAGGCTACAAGACGTTTAAAGATGGTTGAAATGCTGCTCTCCCTATGCTGTTGATTTCTTAACGTTTCACCTTGCAGATCAGGCTCTGTTCTCTTATATTGAGTGGTTATTGCATGAACATTGCTGACCATGTGCTATTTGCAGCTGTAGCCCGTCTGCTTTTCTTCCCAACAAACTCAGTTACATCGTTCTCCATGACAGCACTGTTTGCCGCTTCCTCTGTCTCGCTTCCTCTGTTTTTGTATCTGCAAAACAAGTCTTACTGACAATCACTTTTACAGTAGATATATGCAATGGGTGAAATTTTATACACTGTCATTTAGCAACTTTTTCTTTTACTTCCTTGTTGAAAAATCCCCCTTGTCCAAGTATTTTCCCATAAAATAGAATAGTAGGAACTTCCTGACTGTGGGGTTTCTGCTTTGTGTGTGTGTGTGTGTGTGTGTGTGTGTGTGTGTGTGTTTGTTGTCGCTGTTCCCATAGCGAGAGGGGTGAAAGGGTCAAGTCCTGTTGGTGACATCGTTCAACATTAACTAATTAAGCATTCACTTTGGCATTCCTGACACACAGGTGGAGGGAACCACACAGGGTAGTTGTCTCTTGTACAGATCAGATCTGAACAGTCTCACAGTTGGGAAATTTTCAGTGTTACAGTAGCAACAAAAAAACAAAAGCATCAGTATTTATTCAAAATATTATAATAGCTTAAGTACAGTTAAAAAAAAACCTGACACTAAAAAGTTAACAGTAAAATGCAAGTTAACAGTTAGAAAGTAAGCCAACTAAAATTTATAAAAAAAAGGCAAATGACAGTTAAACACAATATACAGTATGCTTACTGTGTTTGTGTGTGTGTCAACAGGGTTGATTGTACAGTTAACTTTTACAGTTGTAATGTTTCAGGCTTTAAGATAGAAGTTTAAAGTGCATGTCAGTGTGGTGTGGTCTCAAAGCTGTGAAAACCTTTCCCAGCCCCTTCTCACCAGTCATGACGACATACTTTCAGCAGGATTTCTGAGCAGGGCTGGGCAACTAAACATCTGCAGCTGATCACTGACTGTGCCTTCATACTGGCGTTTTTTGTTTCTAACCAAATACTTTCAAAGCTGAAGCAAACTGAAAGTAACTTTTTGCTTGTCTGTAGTGTTTCTTAATTTAGAGGTGGGTTCAGCGATTCTAGAGAACGCTTGTTGTCAAATACATTTTGTCAAAATCAGTCAATATCTCCTAACGATCTGCTACCTGTGCATACTGTGTGTGCTGCTACAGGCTATGTAAACGGGTATGTAAACAAAGGGGGCCCAGCATAGCTATAGCAACATGCCCATTTACAGAGCCTGTGTGTGCACACAGTACAGACCGGTAGGTAGTCGACTGTGAGGAGATATTCATTGATTTTGACGACAAGTGTTCTCCATAATCACTGACTCCACCTTTTAATGCACTGACTTTAAAGCAACACAAGAAAATCCTCAGATAATTAATTTCGATGCATTCAAGAGCAAGCAGACATTGCAGTCTCGTAGTCTGCAGGCAGTTTGTTTTTGCTCTTCTTCAAGCCTCATAAAGGTTGACAGTAGCCTTTATGTCTCCACACAGCAGTATATTCTCCCCACCACTACACTGTGACCATGAGCAGAGGAACGGCGGTTTGGCCCCCTCTGGGCTCTGCGGTGACAGACGGATGGGCTTGTGTTGCCAGGCTGCGGGGTTAGTAGCTTCAGGCAGGTTGACTTTGACTCTTCAAGATGTGGTTTATGTATGTCTGAACTGTGTCTATCTTTACCCTTCTCCACCTGCTTACGCTTCCCACCAACATGCACTGTTTAAAGGCTGCAATGCTCCTGGATTGAGGCTTGCGCGACAGGTGTTATTTTTTATTATAAAATGAAGGAAAAGCCTAATTTCCAAGGGTGAAAAAAAACCTTAAACAGCATTTTGACACTCAAAAGATTACAAAGTCTCCAGTGATTTCCAATCTGGTGAAATACTGGTATGAAATACTGGTGGCTTTTTGTTTTGGACTCCTTCCTCTTCTCTCCATGCATCACTAGTGTAGGCAAGACAAGTTTGTTTATATTGCACAGTTCAGACACAAGGCGTGTCATAGTGCTTTACTGTGGCATACAAATACACAAACATAAAACAGAGATAGTATAAATGTTGTTTGTGTGTGTCTTTTGTGAGACCAGGCCGGATATATGCATAGATAAGAGATCTGACTTCCCTGATCTCTTTCAGTCATAACTTTGAATGTGGGTATGTTGGGTTGATTTGACTGATAATGCTGCCTGAGAAAAGCTACAATGCTGTTATTGCTAAAAGTTAAGCAGTATTCAACTAGAACATTACCAGTCACTCATTTTGTCTCTGCGCCTGTGATGTAATAAACTGGACCTTTTTCTACATGTGAAGCCATTCGGACTGCCTGGATATGTGCTCTGTCACACAGGAAATATCACATTAGAGAGAGAGAGAGAGAGAGAGAGAGAGAGAGAGAGAGAGAGAGAGAGAGAGAGAGAGAGAGAGAGAGAGAGAGAGAGAGAGAGAGAGAGAGAGAGAGAGAGAGAGAGAGAGAGAGAGAGAGAGAGAGAGAGAGAGAGAGAGAGAGAGAGAGAGAGAGAGAGAGAGAGAGAGAGAGAGAGAGAGAGAGAGATGTTATTGGAAGAGCGTGATGCAGATTATTCGTGGTGAACAGAGATGAGGGCGGCAGCCTCTATAGACAGAGCCTCGGCCTGTTCAGAAAGCGAGGTTGTGTTTTATGTTTCCTCGATGATTGAAATGCATGAAGTCATTTAGCAGTATTGGGTCTTCTTGGGTCATTTTTATTTTCCTGAACATCCGCTGAGATTATTGCAATTGCTGAGAGATCACCAGTGAGTTCCCTTTTAGAACAGATTTCCTGTAGGAGTTTTAGAATTAAACTTGGAGTCAGCAATTCTGGAGAATGCTTGTTGTCAATCTTTTTTGTGTTTAAAATCAGTGAATATTCTCCTCACTATACGCTACCTGTCTGTGAATTGTGGGCGATACATTATTTTTTTTTAATTGTAGGCCTGATTACAGACTGAGGTCTTCTTGTGTTTTTACGAGTTTTGTTCCTTCCTCTCTGCAGTGCTGCCTGTGTGTTTTTAGCACCTGTTTTCGCCACACTCTGGGACCGCTCATTGTGTTCAATGTCATTGACTAATGCAAATATGTACGTTGAAGGAAGGAAACTTTTCCACAGCAGGGACATATATAATGCTGTTTACATGGCAAACATCCCAGCTGCAGCAAAGTTGGCACTGATTTAAGAACTGATTTAAGGCGGATTTTATTATAATGATGATGTCAGGATGGAATGTTTGTTTACCTTTAATGTTTATACGTTGGCCTCTTTTATTTCTAAAGCCTGGATGAAACGTCAGGATGGTTTATATCGTTAATGTTAGTATTGTTTAGCATCTATTTTTGGTTTTTGGTCTGTCTGTGTTTTATAATGGTGTCTTGTAAGCCCTTGTGGGCTGGGCATGCTAATGCATGACACAATAATAAAATATTCAAAACAAATCAAATCAATCAATATATAAGGTTTATTTAATTAAGGGAGTTGTTATTGGTGTAGTATGAAAGCAATGCATACAACATTTTTTGCGACTACTGCTAATTTTGATTATAATTACACTACAACAGTATAAAACATTTTTTTCAACTTTATTAGGAACATGTAAGACCTTCACATATGAGAAACCAGAATGAAAAGAAATGTATAATACATTGATTTAATAATAACATTCAAAGGTGATAAAACATTAATTGTGACAAAATGGAACTCCCCGTCTCATCTCCTGTCGGCCTCCAGTCGAGTCCTTAGCCTATTTGTGTATTTCTGTCATATAGCTGTGAAATATAGCTGACTGCGTGTGAACTATTCACCTCTGTGAGGAACACGAAGAGACAGTCTGAAATATACTTGTTTATATTGAGAGACGTGAGATAGTGTTGTTTTTTAATCATAATTTAACTAGTATGTGTTTGGGAGTGCCGAAGTTTAATAAGAGAACCTGTTTTGGTCCCTGCAGGTCTCCTGGTGGGGGCTCTGGACACAGTACTGGATTCCAATGCCCGAGTCACGCCCTTCCGCATTCTCCTCCAGGTCCCAGGATCCCAGATCAGCTGGGTGATCGCCAGCGGTGAGATGAACCTCCACGTCTATTCCTGCTGTCTGTCTTTACGCCTGTCATCTGTTATCAGTTCATCCCACATTAGGGTTGGGTGGTATCCAATCTCAATATATTTTAAACTTTCCCACAAATTCAATCCAAATAGAAATTAGCGTTGGGTAATACCTATTTCTTCTACAACGGCTGCCTATTTGAACTCATCACGATAAAGTTATCTTCTACCATTTTTACTAAACAGCGCTTGAACACATCACAATGTAACTCAATACAACAAAAGAAAACAGGAGTTCTGTCAGCACTTTTATAGCTTCTTCAAACACATGCATTGGTAGGCCTACCGTTGCTATTTTTAAATACCAAGGGATTCCGTATTACCGCCCCACCCTTTATCAGATTCTTTGTTATGGCCTATTTGGTGTAGTGATTTTTTCCCTTTTCATTTTCAGTCTTGATTTTCCTGGATAGATATGTGTTTTTCACAGCTGTTAAAGTTCCATCTTTTGTGTGTGTGTGTGTGTGTGTCAGGAGCCGTGAAAGAAGAAGTGAACAAGCACTGGGACTGGCTGGTCCACAACCTGCTGCACTCTCTGTCTGTGTTCGAGAACAAGGAAGATGTGGCCAGCTTCGTCAGAGGAAAAGTCAAGGTGCGAGAAAAAAAACAGCTTTGTCACAGCGCCTGATGACTTTATAAAGCTTTTACTTGTGCAATCACAGAAGACTTACCTCATGTTCTGTATATGCACCGACAGTGTTGTTGTAATTGCTAAGCCTTTTTCATGGGGGCGACAGAAGTTACGCATTATAGCTTTAAAGAAGATTTAGGGCATTTGTCGAACCAAAGTAAAACATGAAAGTAAAATGATGATGAAAACATAAATTTTCCTGATCAGAAGTACTGCCTGTCTGTCTGTCTGTCTGTCTGTCTGTCTGTAGGGCCTCATTGCAGAGGATGCGCGGGGTCGTCAGGCGGCCCAGGAGGAAGACCCAGAGAAGTTCAGGGATGCTCTGCTGAAGTTTGAGCTTCACTTTGGGCTGCCTTCGTCAGAGAAGCTGGTGACGTATTACTCCTGCTGCTGCTGGAAGGGCCGGGTGCCGCGGCAAGGCTTCCTCTACCTCAGCATCAACCACCTGGCATTCTACTCCTTCCTGCTGGGCAAGGAAGGTCTGTACACCACAGGGCTCTCTGAGTTTCAAAATAAAAGCCTAAACGAAAAGACAGTAATGGAGCAATTACCAATAATACCCAGAAAGTGTTTACTGTAAATCTTTAAACAACTTTCAAGTCCACCCCTGTATTTATCATTACTATTTTCTTCTTCTCCTTATAATAAAAGGAGAGCCACTGACAATCTGCCATTTTGAAGTAACATATACTTTCAAACACACACGTTTTTCTATTATTAAAGAGTTTATAAAAATGAGCACGGCTACAGCATAGAAAATACAGCTAATAACAACTGTGACATGCAAAAAAACAAATGTTCTCGTGTTTATTCCACAGTGAAGTTTGTGATCCCCTGGGCGGAGGTGACGCGGTTGGAGCGGGTCTCCACCGGTCTGATGACGGAGGCGATGCGTATCCACACCCGGCAGAGACAGAGGGAGTTCTCCATGTTCCTCAACCTGGACGAGACCTTTGGGGTCCTGGGTCAGCTGGCTGACATCTCCCTCAGGCGTCTGCTGGACAGTGAAGGCCTGGAGCTGGACAGAGTGCTGCAGCAGCCCGCACGCATTACCAAGAGGTCAGAGCTCTGCTAAGTGTTACCTGTAAAATACTGCTGAGTTTAAAGGTAGATTGCAGCAAAGTGGGTAGTCGTCTACTGGGTTGCAGGGTCGGTGGTTCGATCCCCCGCCACATGTCGAAGTGCCCCTGGGCAAGACACTGAACCCCATATTGCTCCCGGTAGTTAGCTTGCACCTTGTGTGGTAGCTGCTGCTATCGGTGTATGAATTTGTGTGTGGAATGTGTACAAAACAATGTAAAGCACTTTGGGTCTGTGAAAAAAACAGAGAAAAGCACTATATAAGTGGAGTCCATTTACCATTCAGGGATTCTGGAGAATGCTGTTACCTGTAAAAGAAGACTTAGTTCAACTTCTCATGTTTGTTTCAGCACATTTCAATTCACATTCCAGTCAGGTGACTTACCAAATACCTAATCTGTTGATGAAAGAATGTCAAGAATGAGAAAAATGTCTCACTTTCTCACCTCCGCACAGCTGCCCAGTCAATATCTGATTGCTGGTTTGAAAATTTACAAAAATAGTTGGACACGGTTTCTTTTAATCCGGTGTTGGAAAGGTTTGTACTGTAGTGGAGGGGATTTCCATATCTATTCAACCATCCAATTTAGCGGTTCTGTAGAAAGCTAATGGCAGATTAAGAATAGCTGAAGCTAGAAAACACCCAAGAAAACTATTATTTCTTGTATTTTTTAAAACTGATTCTCGTTTGTTTCTGTAGTTAAATTATCTTTTTGCAGATGACAGAAGAGAGAAACACGTTCACATTTTTAGATTTACTGAAATGCTGTGTCATGTTTGTCATTTCATCATTTTTCTCATCAGATGTTTTGACATGCTTTGTGGTCAAAGCACTTTGCAACAGACCTGACTTGCCTTGAGTTGACTGCATGAACAACATTGATCGCTACTCAGTTGCCTCTGTGATACACAGGGTGAATTATTTTTGTTTGTGAGAAAACCTCCAAACCATGACAGGAAGACTCAAAGTTAAAAATGGCCCTGTCTGAGCTACAGGACAGATGTGTGAGTGGGTGGCAGACCACATCAACAAACTCTATTTTTTATTTGTACCCGTGAATAGGAAAGGTATTTTTTGAATTTACAGTAGATGAGTCAAGAGATGAAAACTGAAAAAAGGAAGAAGGAAAAAGTGCTTGAACGGTATACGGAACCAAAATGGAAATTGGCTAGAGAGTAGGAAATCCCCATGCTGCAGGTCAATGGGTTGCTGCATGTACCACAGAATAAAGAAATAAAGACAAGAGAAAACTTATCAGATGAATATAAAAACACCAGCTGACATACGTCACACAGAACATTTTGACATTTTTCAGTACTTTATTGCAGTGTGTATCAGTATATTTGCACATACAGTATGCAGCAAATACACAAGTGTTGTATGTGGGGTCGTGGTTGTGTTACATAGAATCCTTTAGAAATGGAAAAATAAGTCATGAAATATTTAAAATCTCCTCGAGGCTGAAATCAAACTTTGGCTTCTTTTGAAGCAGGTCAGTACGTTGCCTCTAATAGCAGGCTGGAGGCAGAGCCCCCGGTGCGAACTTGCCTCCATATCCACCCATAAACATAATAAATATTGTAAAAAATGCTTCCAGACCTCTTTGTCCATGCTTAATATATGTGTTACCGACTAACTCTTCCCCTCATTGTCTCTCTCTCTCAGGATCCTAGAGGAACAGGCGTTGAGGGAATACGTGCTGGCCTTATTCAGGCTCCCTCGGGGGGAAAGACTTCATGAGGTGGCCTCCTGTTCTGTGTGGACGCCACACGCACGCTGCCACACGGCCGGGACCCTCTACAGCACAGACTGTTACCTGTGTTTCTCCAGCCGAGAGGAAGGCAACTGCATGCTGCTTATTCCCCTATCAGAGGTACAGCGAACGCATCACGGACTGCTGGCCATTTCCCCTGTAGAATCACAAAAGTGTCATACATGTGTAGCTACTAGCTAGCTACTTAATATCAGGCTTCAGTGGTCCATGATCCCAATGTTTACTCGTTGGCAGTTAGTAAATGCTTGTTAGCCAAAGCGGCACATTCTGACCAATACAGGCTAGAGTCTACTAGGGTTGAATGGGGGAATCTTTGTATGTTCCCATGGCAGCGTCTAACTGAAAATCAAATGATGGTGGTTCTTATCAAGGCCTAAACTTCGCTGATTACCCCCATGGCAGTTAACTTAGAATGATTCACAAGTTGATAAAAAAACAAAAGTAAACTAGGACAGGTTTCATGACTTGTGACTTTTCACATGATGCACAATGAACCAAATTACAGCCAGGTCGTATTTACTTCTTGTACAGTCCTATGAAACCAGTGACTTTAAAGTTTCTGCCCTCTTTGTCCTGAGTGCCTTTATCCAACACCCTTTATCTTTGTTGCTTCTGTACCAGGTGACGTGTGTTTTTCTACAGTTATCATGTATTTCTAGCTGAGCTTGTTAAACAGTGTGTGTTTACTCTTGTCGGCTGCTGGTTAAAGAGTAACACAGGCGCTGGTTTCATGCCACTGATTATGTTAACACAATACAGTGCAGAAGGGAAGTTGAAGAGGTAATGTGTTAAGTGAGAATCACTGAAGCTTGCATATGCTTTAGTTAAAGGACCAGTTCATCTTTTTATACATTCAGATTAAAATGGTTACTGAGTGATCTTAATTGAGATATGAAAGCCAATCAGGTCAGGTAAGCAAAGCATAAAGGTGTAAAATAATGAGAAAAACAGGATAAAATGAAAGATTTCAATCGGGTATTTAATCCAGTAGCTTCCTGATTGTGAGACATTATTACACAGATGTTATTTGCATGGGGCAATACAACTATATATTTGTATCACTACACGTTTATTCCAGTAGTATTGCTGCTGGCCGATATGAGCTAGCTAGTTTAGGACTAGCAGAGATTAGCCGCAGCCAGATGATCCTTCTGTTAACTGAACAATGTGAGGAGTCATGCGTTCTTTCTTTCCTCCACTGCTGCGCTTTATTCCTTGGGTTCCCTCTGGTTTCTGATTACGCTTTTTGTCAATAGAAAAGTAGAATGACTTTCTGCAGCCCACCGAATCTGTTACTGTGAGCAAGGACACATTCCCCTTCTGCTACTCATTCAGATTCCCTTAACCCACTTTCATTTTCTAAACCATTTCTTGCAGAGCTTGGCTGTAATATTTGTTTAGTTTTTTATCAATCTAAATCTATGTTACTGTTTCTGTAGGTGGTGCAGTTTGTTAGTTTGTGTGCCACAATTAGATAAATGATCTAGTCACAATTCAGTATGAAAGCACTGCACCATGGAAAGGGCCTTATATTATCAATATAATATAGTTTTGGTATGGTATGGAGTGCACATCTTTGGGATAATCTTTTTGTCTTTAATGATAGCAAGTGTTTAAGTTGCAGGTTTATTATTACTAAGTAACAATCTAGAATATTTAAATTATGCACTGACTTCAAGGGTTACACAAGAGGTTACACTAGACAGTATTTCAGTCATTTCAACATAATCAGTGTGAAACAGCCAACTTTCCTCAATCTCATTATTAGTAATTGATTGATGTTTTTTGAATGCCTGTTTTCCTCCATTGTCCCCCCCCCCCTCCAGGTGTTGTCTATAGAGAAGGCAGAGAGCACCAGCGTTCTGCCCAACCCCGTCATCGTGAGCGTGCGGACCAAGAAGGCCTTTCAGCTGATCGAGCTGCAGGACAGAGACACGCTGGTGGAGAGTGTCAACACCAGGCTGAGGTCTCTGCAGTGGAAACAGTCCATGTTCAGGGGCAGGAAGGACGGCAAGAGGAGTCTGGTGGGTGTACGATGCTCCAGATGGGTTTTGAATTTCAGAGCCTTTCATTTTCCATTTGAATAGATATTGATTTCATGCAGAAGAACGATCTGAATGCATTTCTTTTTTGCATTCAGGTCTTTGGAACTTTGTGTAAATGTTTGCAAATTGTTTAGATAAGGAAGGGGACACACATCATTACATGTCAGCTTTTTAATGTGAAGCGAAACATGCTAAGTCTTGTGATAAGGTCAAATAAGGAAAACATAGTTGTTACATTTTTCACATATTTTTTGAAAGTTTTTACAAGGCTCTGTGGGTCAGTCTGTAGAGGTTATACATCACTGTAAAAACTGAACCAGCAGTCCCATTTCTCCTCAAAAGGAACTATTTTGCTATTCATTTTGTCCCATAAGTGCAATTTAAATGTAAGATTTTTTCATACAAGAGCCTGAAGTTGGATACATTAAGAAAATAATAGTCATATGAAGTCCAACTTTGCAGCTTTTTGATGTATAAATAAACCAAAGGTTTTCTGCATTAAACTAATGAGGTTTTTGTTCTGCCTTTCCGCAGAGCGCCCCTACGCCCTACTACACCTTCTACTATGACACTGGCTTCTCTGATGAGGAGGAGATAGAGGAGCAGGTTCTACGTAACACCATCAACAGCGAGGCTCTGATGACCGCCTTCCACCAAAACCAACCGGGAACCAACGGCAACAAGGTACAGCACACAGGCCCCATGTTTGAGCTCATTCCTTAAAAAACATCAACACACTCGAATTAACATGTAGAACCATCAAACCCCTGTGTCTGTGTGTCAGAGCCTGGAGCAGCAGAAGGAGCGGATGTGGGACGATCATTTCTCAGAGTTCGGCCGCGGCGTGCACATGTTCCGCACGGAGAAGATCCATAGACTGGTTGCCATGGGGATACCAGAGTCACTGAGAGGGGAGCTGTGGATGACATTTTCTGGTAAGTAATAAAGAAAATACTGAATATAAGTCATTTCACCAGACCTGACTCCTTCAAATGGCTACTTTAGGGAAAACATGGACAGATACAAATATTGATAAAACACCAAAATGGAACAGAAAGAGAATTTCACATTTACAGTACGTCTTCAGGAAGGTTATATAATGTTTTTTTTTGTTTTTGTTTTTAAAGGTTTGAGAGAGGTGTTGATTCAGATTTATGATTGTTTAAGGCTGTAGTTTGGGCTGCTGTTGAACTCTAATTCATTCTTTTATGAAGTGATTTTTATAAGTGAAAATCATTCATAAAAAAATGCAGTTAACAAATATTTTAGAGATGAGAAAAGTGACAGACTGTGTGCTCTATAGATTGAGTATGAAAATAAAAGAAGTATAAATTAATCATTTGATAAATGGTCGTAAATGTTTCCTGCTGATGTTAATTTATGTGAAAGTGCCGGGTGTTATTCTAAACACATCCTCTTCTCACCATCTGCACCACCTACACACACATTCATAACAACACTTTTATCAGTCAAAACCAAACTGACCGTTTTTTATTTTGGTTCGGCTCCTCAGCTCAGTCTCACTGAGGAAGAAACATTTTTTGGGGAACAGAAACTGAAGCTTTTTTTAACTTGAAGTGAGGAACTGAAACAGGATCTAGAATATTAAAGAACTGATCGTGGGGTTTTGTATTTTTTTTTTGCCCATATTCCACAATGGCTACAATCATCATTTTTGAAGGTTCAATTCAAGTTTAATTTGAGTTAAAAAAAAAATGGTCTGGTTTCTTGACACTCAAACCAAAATTGTTCTTTAGACAGTCAAAAGGTTCGAGTGTGTCTAAATTAGACCCTTACCTTCAATTTAGAAGTGAAAAAAAATACTTTTGCATCAACTTGAAATTAACCCCCCCCCATTAATATGAATTATAGTATTTAAAACAAAACATTTGACAAGATAGCTTCTTATATTTACTTTTGAGACAAAGTTAAATTTAGATTTTTACATGAACAGTTTAATAGGTGAGTGTGGAAGACAGAAAGCGATTGTAATTTAAACCCACAGGCCTCAAAAACATCTTTAGGTTATGTTTGAATGAACTTTAAACACAACCTATATCTTCACCATTTGCCATTGCCACTTGAAGAGGCTTGAAAAAAAAAGCTTTTTTGAATTAAATAGATTCTCAATGTCTTTGTCTGTTGTAGACGCGTCGTCAGAGCTGGAGTCCCACCCGGGCTACTACACAGGCCTGGTGCAGAAGTCTATGGGCCAGAGCAGCCTGGCCACCGAGGAGATAGAGAGGGACCTCCACCGCTCTCTGCCCGACCATCCCGCCTTTCAAAACCCCACGGGCATCGCTGCTTTAAGACGAGTTCTCACCGCATACGCTCACCGCAACCCCAAGATCGGATACTGCCAGGTAGGGACCTCAGAATCTGACGGTGACTCTCATTACAGCAGCAGTAGTATGAGTATAGTAGTAGTAGTAGTAGTAGGCCCTAAAGTGTGTCAATGTTTTTTGCAATTATGTATTTTCCAATCTAGCAAAAAAGCATATTATTCTGGAACTGGTTCTTTTTTATTATTTTAAGCACCACATATTTGGAACAACTCCCAGAAAACCCAGAGGTCCACTGCAACTTTTTATTTGCTTGTTTTTACTGTCTATTAGATACAATTTAGTTTAATTTTTAACAATTCGCTTGCCTGTTTTTGGCTTATTGTTTTTTTTATCTCTTAAATCAACATTCAATATTTAATTTTTTCTTATTTTTTTATGTATTTTTTTGATGGCGCTGTAAAGCACTTTGAATTGCCTCGTGTCTGAATTGTGCTATGTAAATAAACCTTGTCTTGTATTTTCTTAGGTTATGCTTAAATGGTATCTACTCCTTCTGTGATTCTTTTTTTTATCTAGTCTATGAACATCCTGGCGTCTGTGCTGCTGCTTTACGCCAAAGAAGAAGAAGCTTTCTGGCTGCTGGTGGCGGTTTGTGAGAGAATGCTCCCGGACTACTTCAACCGCAGGGTCATAGGTAAGAAATCTGATCTATATTTACTCACTTCAGCTGCTTAAAGGTGCACTATGTAACTTTTGTTGTGTCAGAAAAATGAACATTTTCTAAGTTATACTCTCATAACTATATAAAAAAACTTTCCTAACGGGAAAATCATATCCCTGGAACACTGTTGGAATTTAGATAGCTGCCTGAAAAGTAAGTGTTTCACTGTTGTTGCTTACTAACAGCGGCAGCAGGGCCCATCGTTTTGATCACAGAAATATTCTTGTCTTAAGTTTTGTTCCAGGTGCGTCAAAATATTTTTTTATGATGATAGAATTATTCAATACTAAGAAATTCATGTCGAGTAAATATGTTTCGTAAACTAACTGCAGGCTCTGTAAATGTAAACAAATCCCCCTCCCCTGAAACTGTATAGAGCACATTTTAAGGAAGCATCTTCTTTAAAAGCTCTTAAGCGTCACGTAACCATGGCGTGTTTTTCTTAGACCATGGCTTCTCTTTCATATTGCGGTTGTTTTGTCTGGGCTGTTGTTTCTCGGACACAAAACGAATCAAAGGCACTTATTTTTGGCCTAATTTCCTGTGTTTGTGATGCTGTTTATTTGGGACATGTGAGGTGCATTTGAAACAATTTCCCCTTCCTTTTTAATGTCTACATGTATGCAAGCATCCTGTCATCTTTCAGTGATTGATTTCTGAAAATGTTTATGTGAAACGTTAAAGAGAAAACTATGAATTTATCCTGGTAACAACGATTGCCTGTGTAACCACATTTGTAGCAACATGTTTATCAGTGTGTGTATAAATCAGCTCTTTTAGATTTTTAATAGTTTTTGGATGACAGTTAAGTTCTATATGACAGTATGTAGACATCAGACTGTGGATAGATAGTCGACCCATAGAATAAATAAATTGAGGTTTTTACTGGTATTGTTAAAAAAGCTGAAATTGTATTTACTTATATTTTAAACAGAAGTTGGTGGTTTTTCCAACAAAGAAAAGCTGCCATCTAGTGGTCAGAACTGTGAAAAACTATTCCAGTCTAAAAGCACTTAAAATAACATGGACATAGCCTGCATTAAGAATCACATACTATTTCTTTTTAATAAGATACATACTTCAGCTGTCCATAAAAATAATGTAGTTTGCGTGCAGTATGCATAGAACTAGGACATACTTATACTTGTATATTTGAACATAACATCAGTCGGTGTG
This sequence comes from Hyperoplus lanceolatus, assembly GCA_026929865.2. Lineage (NCBI taxonomy): Eukaryota > Metazoa > Chordata > Actinopteri > Uranoscopiformes > Ammodytidae > Hyperoplus > Hyperoplus lanceolatus. Next base: position 8,090,716 of record CM049405.1, on the reverse strand, counting down.
ACACAACTTCAGCTGCACTGTAGATTGTGGGTCAGAACTGCCAAAAAAAAGCATGCTGGTCTGCGCACTAAAAATTGCGACTGGTTGCATCAGTAGGACTTCTGGGTAATTTTCAGCATACTGCATTTGACATCATGGAACGCACCAATAATCTCAACCACCAAAACACACACAACATTCCCAATTCTTGACGCCATACTTCACTCCTCCCCTCCCCCCTCCACCCCCTGTAGGAGCTCAGGTGGACCAGTCTGTGTTTGAGGAGCTGATCAGGGAGCGTTTGCCCGAGCTGGCTGAGAACGTCCCGGACCTGTCTGCCCTCTCCTCTGCCTCTCTGTCTTGGTTCCTCACTCTGTTCCTCAGTGTGCTGCCCTTCACCAGCGCTGTGTGTGTGGTCGACTGCTTCTTCTTCCATGGAATCAAAGCCATCTTCAGGCTGGGTTTGGCAGCGCTGGAGGCTAACGCAGCACAGCTCTCTGCTAGCACGGACGACGGACAGGCGCTGATGATACTCACAAGGTTAGACTGGAGGGAGGAGAGACAGGAGTGGAACTTGTCTCACACTCTCAATTAAAAAGAACAAGGGAGAGAGAAAGAGGGGTTTGGGTTTTGAAAGTATACAAGAAGATTGAATACTTTTTTTTTGTCAATGTATTCAACATGTGTAAAGGTGCAGTGTGTCATATCTGAATATTTGGTGTTGGTAACCCCACTGCTTTCGAATAATAACAGAAGCTACAGTGGGCTTCAAGGGAAATGATCTAGGTACTAGAGATGGCATCATACACCACTGCCCTTAAAAAACGTCAATAAATTCTACACACTGCACTTTTTAGAACGCAGACTAAAACGTATAAGCGATATAAAATAAAATAAATAAACCAAGATCCTCCGCAACATACAAGCAACACAAAAGTAACTCAAATAATAAAGTTCTTGTTCTAAAAATCTGAACATAAGAGTCTGGGCTTTGCAGCTTTCTGGACCAGGTTGGGAGTGAAGAGTCCCCTTGTCCTCCATCCCCCCCGCCTGCTGTTGCTGTGGAGACCAGCACCAGGACCAATAGCAGCAGCAGCAGCACAGACACTGATCTCCCTCCTGTGGGACCCACCAACATCACACACCTCATCAATGAGTCCTACGACGTGAGTGCTGATACCATTATATTGGCCTTTTAATTATTTGTTTTAGCAGATTTGTTTTGTAATCATTTTAATAGTTTGATATTTTATAGCAAATTTTCGATAATATATATTTTCTTAGTTTGACTTTTAAATTAAACTTTTTTTTATTGACCGTGATTTTATATCTTCTCTTTCAAACTTTTTTTTTTCTTTTTTATAATCTTTTTTTTTTTTTAATTAAATTAATCAATTAATTAGATTATTAATACATTATTATATTTTCATTTACTCACTTTTTAATGATTCCTTTCAGGCTTTTAATTCGCTTTAACTTATTTAACTATTTATTCAAGCGATTCATTAGTCTTTTTTAGTTCTTCTTAATTCTTGCTTATATCCTTTAATTTTATTTTACAAGTACAATATTGTTGGTGAGGTGGTTAATGCTTGGCTCACTGTTCCTGCTGTTTGTGTCTCTTTGTGGCAGAAATTCAAAGACCTGTCTGTGCGGCAGATCGAGCGGCTTCGCTGTCGACACAGAATCCAAGTGCTGCAGGCTCACGAAGACACCGCTAAGGAAAACGCGGTGAGCAGCACATACAGAAGATACAGTCTGACTTTAAAAGTTGCTTAGCCTCTTTATTAAGACCGTTTTTTCAACTAGTTACCAGTCATTCTCTGACCTCCATCTCTCCCTTCTGTGTGTGTGTGTGTGTGTGTGTGTGTGTGTGTGTGTGTGTGTGTGTGTGTGTGTGTGTGTGTGTGTGTGTGTGTGTGTGTGTGTGTGTGTGTGTGTGTGTGTGTGTGTGTGTGTGTGTGTGTGTGTGTGTGTGTGTGTGTGTGTGTGTGTGTGTGTGTGTGTAGCTGCGGTTGGTGACTCCAGATGTTACCATGTCTCCAGAGAACTTGGCTGATGTCTACGATCTCTTCAAGGTATTTTTTTCATCCTTAGTCCAATGAAGCATTTCCCTTTTACAGACAAAATTATTAGTTGTGTCTTGTGATATCAGCAATTTTTGAGGTTTGTTGAGGCAATTTAATTTTATTTTATGCACACATGCAGTCAAATACACATTTTACATGGAAAGAGAAAAGAGTGTGTACAGACACCTGTGTACAGAAGGTGTGTACAGAGTCACTATACAAACTCAATTATGCTAAACAAAATGAAAATAAAATAAAAAATGAACTCAATTTGATGAAAAAGAATACACAATTAACAACAGGCTACAAGTCAATTTGATGGAAATAAAAAGATACAAATAGAATTAATATCTCCTCTCTCTCTCTCTCTCTCTCTCTCTCTCCCTCTCCTCACCCGTTCTAGACTGAGCACTTTATCAGTCTCTATTGGGGTGACAGCAGTTCTGCGGCGGCGGCAGAGGCGGCGTCGTGGCGTCATGGCGACGTGGGTCGTTCCTACATCGAGCGTCAGTACAAGCTGGACCGGCCACAGTTCAAGAGCCTGTACGGGCTGCTGTCACCGTGGCAACCAGGCACCAATCAGCACGCAGACACACTGGCCAACCGCACATTCACACTGCTGGACCAAGACCAAGACAACCTGGTCACATTCAGAGAGTTTGCTGAATGGCTGGGTAGGTGAAGTGGAGATGGTACTATAGGCATGGCGGTATGTCCAGTCCTGTTTGTTCCAGAAAAGAAAAAAAATATATGCAGTTTATTTTTTAGGAGCTTTCTCCTCTGACAGGAAACAGCCACTATAGTTGATCCTGGATCAAAATTGTGACTCTTTTAAGCAATAGAAAGAGGCCTTTTTCAGTCACTGCACTTTGGTTCTATTATGGCTACTTAAAACAAAAGCTTTAAATAAACCTGTTACTTTTCGGTGAGATTCTTCCATCACCACCTAAACATAACCTCAAATCAAGGGAATTAGGAAAGGTTGCCTACCGTAAATTGTGGAATATGACTTGGGGGGAGGGGCATTTTTCTAGAAATAAGCTTCACGGCAGACACACCAATTCTGAATCTTTTGATGTAGAGATTCATCCATAAGTTCAATCATTCAAAAACTGAATGATTGAACAGGCTTCTTTGGTTCAAAAAGTGAACAAAAGAAGGTGTGTATTAAGTGATTTTAAGCTGCATATGTGTCACGCATATTACACAGATATTAATTTCCATATCCATGCTTCAAAGACTTCAACCCCCCTCGTGTCATGATTTGGAACAATGAAACTAAAGTGGATTACATAATGGCCACATCACATAATGTTTTTCTTTCCCCCTGCCCTGTCTCTTTCTCAGATACTTTATACTGTGAAGAGCTGAATGAGAAAATAAGGTTGCTGTACCGTCTGCACATCCCGCCAGGTCAGTCCAATAACACCATTAAAGTCATGACAGTTTCAGGCTGCGGTTATGGCTGTTAATGATGTGATATATATTGTATGTGTTTGTTTTTGTATCTGCAGCTTTGACAGAAAGTGAGGACGACCCATCTCTAATGAAGAACCCGCTGCTGTCCAACACAAGGCCACTTTATGTTAATCTGCCCCCGGCTCCGTCCAAACTCGCCGGTATGCGATCATTAGCACAGCACCCCAACTAAAGAAAAATAGACGAAGCAAAAGCAAAATACATACTGGGGCCTGACCGATATGGATTTCCGATTTTTACAAAATAAAAAATATCACTTTTTTTGGTCCTTCAAATAAAGTTCAACCACTTGATGTGACACAGATATAAATTGAAGGCAGAGCATTTGAATGTTTTAGAATACTTTGACTGTCAAAAATTGGTGCGACTTTTTTTTCATTCCATATTACAAATATGTCTAAAGTTGTGACGGTCCTTTCGAAACTCAGACATTAAGCATGTTTCCTACTGCAAGACATGTCTTCATGAATGTATCCCTATTTAAAAATGTAATTTCTTATTGTTTTCTATTTTGGTAATAGGTATATAATGTGTTAATAATATAAAATTCGACTTTGTGTTCTGACTGTGGTTCCAGCTGTTGATGCCGAGGGTGAAGTGAAGGATTACCAGGAGCAGCTGAAGCAGATGCTGAAGGATTTGGCCAAAGAGAAGGAGAAAGATGTAGAGAAACCTCTACCACTCATGAACCAGGTACTAGAAAAACACTAGTATTGTACTACACAGAAGTGCTCACTGGCCCTCAGTTAAATATACTCTTCATTTTACCTGTAAAGTCTGTATTCATATACAATTTATTCTCTTTTTGAAACCTTAAATTGTACAAAAAATAACAAACTTATTTTCAATATAGCTATAACAAGATATTGGAGCATATAAATTTTTATTTGCATAAGAAAAGGATGATGCTTTGCTCTTGATCAAATTCCAACAGTATAAACAGAAAGACTAAACAAACGAGACCATCAGTGCAAAGAATGCTATTTTTAGATAGTTTTTCTTAATGCCTTTGTCATGGGTACGCTAACCCGGGAACAACAGCTGGCGTAGTAAAAACTCTACCGCTTTTGTCCAAAGGGGGGTGCAAGAATTGAAACTCAAATAAACTGACAACTATTTTGATAATCATTTGTCATTTATTCATTCATGTGAAAAACACTTTATGCTTCCAACTTCTCAAAGTTGAGGATTTGCTGTTAAAAAATAACTAATATAAACTCTCTTTCTTTATTACAGCGCGAGTTCATCCAGTTCTGTAAGTCTCTGTACAGTATGTTCCATGGTGACCCGGAGGAGAATGAGCTCTTCCAGGCCATAGCCACAGTAACCAGTCTGGTGCTGCAGATAGGTGAAGCCGGCCACCGCGGACACAGTAGCAGCAGCAGCAGCAGCTTTGGCTCAGAGGCTCCAGGACCCACACAGCAGCAGGACCAGCGCCTTGTAGACACCGGGGTTGACGCGAGTGTGACTGACGAGAGCGATTGGACTGCAAGTTACGCTCAGATCCTGGCTTCACTACTGACGGAGCAGGCGCTGGTTAACTTCTTCGAAAAGCCCGTGGATCTGCCGGCAACCATCGCCGAGGCAAAGGAGAAGCAGTATCACCAGAGGGCCGGTCTGTTAACGCTACAGAGAGCTTGTAACAGCTGACCTAAAAGTTAACCCTAAACCCTGACTAAACAGTGGATTCTTCTGAGGCCATGACACAAGGCCAAATGTCTTATGAAGAAAAAAAAACCACAACATCATAATCCAGGAAATACACTGCCTTAAAAGTTCTCTGTGACATCAATACTATGACACACGCTTGTGACTCACTGACCTTAACTGACACAACCGAAAGTTTTCAAGCTTCAAACACTTCAGCAGCAGCAGCAGGCCATGAAATGGTCGACTCACTGTTCTATCGTCCACAGACATTAGTGACCTAATACAATATGGTCATTTTGTGCTATGGGTCTGAAGAAATTATAGTTATTGCCTTCTTCTTAGCAACCACAAGGATGCCTGCAGTTAAAACTGTGATATGGACAAATAATCTGTCGGCTCTTTCCAATAGGCGCCGCTTCCAAAAAGTATTTATACAAATGTGACAAATAATTTTATTATGGGTTAATCAACCATTTACCAAGTCTTTATACATCATTTATAAGGCATTTATTTTATTAGCTTTAGGGTTGCCAGGCCATGAAACATCTCTGGTGAGTTGTTCATAGTCCAGCTCTAGTTATTTTGTTATAAATGCCAGTGGTTCATTAGTAAATAGGTTTGACACGTCATACTTGTTTATTAAGCCAGCAGCCAAAGTTAGTAAGTAATCTGTAATTACAAATGTGAATACGTTTATACTAAATGGTTATTTACAACTGTCCAACAAGGCTTTATTTGTAAATGTTTAGACATTGTTAATAATTGTTAATAAATGAATCAAGAAGGATGGATTCAGATATATTCACAACCTGACAACCCAAAAACAGTTAATGAGTGACCTATAAAGCACGTGTAAATGATAAAGCCATTGATTATAACTGACTGTGTAAACCCCTTAATGAAGGCTGCCTGATTAGAAAGTTGTACCAATAATCCTTACAAAGAACGGTGCAACATTAAGGACAAATATGGCTAGCACACATTCAGTGTTCTTTTTTTAATTTGATTTTATAATTTCCGTTTCTTTTAATATTTCATGTATTCACACATGCACCTCGAAGTAAATATATTTTTTACTTTTTCAAATGAACGGAGAATAATTTACAGTGATCTGAAACTGCTGCAGAAAGCTGAAAGAGAGACAACACTGTTGGAATTTTCCTTTTGAATAAAATCAGTTCTTTAAAGACGGCTTCTCTTTTCTCTTCCACACTGATAATCAGACTGCACCGACTGTCACTGTTTTTCCTCCTCTTCATTGAGACATTATGTTTGTTTGCGCTAAAGTTAGCTGCACCTTTACCATCCTATAAGTGACATTCACATATCAATGCTTCAATAATTATAATCCATTAATAAAATATGTTTTAACTCTGAAAGGAGGGGCCTTTCTGCATATTACGCAATTTACCTTTGGTATTTATGTGTATATTTTAAGTATATCTAAATGCAAAATCTTTATCCAAGTAGATTTTTTAATGTTAGCCTTTTACTTGGAACAGAGTTTATCTAATCTTTGGAAGTAAAATATCTGATTATTACTAACCTTCTAACATATCATACCCGTATAGTAAACTTGCATCATCTGAATTAGTAAAAATTCAAAGGTATTCAACATTTCAACGTACAAACATGACAGTTTTTTCCACCAGAGAGCGGTGACTATTTAACTTTTTCAGTGTAAAATCCCCCACTCATTATTCATACAACTAATAGTATTCAGATTAAATGTGCCGAAAGTTAATGTCTTTGGCATATTTTTAAACTCTCAATATTGTTATCAACTTCATAAATCCAGTGTACTTCTTTGTATTTGATAGGGAAACCTGTCATATACAACATAATACAATAGCCATGCCACTAAGGCTAGTCTTGAACTGGAAGGAAATGTATCGAACAAAATGTAAACGCTAAAAGTTCAGAATGAAAATAATGAGTCAGAGTGCAGCAGGAGCTTGGTGTGCTTTATTAGCAACTGATTAAAGATGGAGGACGTGATAATCGGAGGAAACAAAACACACACACACACACACACACACACACACATTCTACTCGTGGCCATCATGGTAGCCTTCAGTGTAAAGGAGGGAAGACTGAGGCTTATTTCATACAACTCTTCACGAGTGGTTTCAACATGGAGGAGGTAGGTGGTGACTAACTCCTTATCAGTTTCATTAATTTAATAATTTCTTTAGCTTTTTATAGAATTTCCATTAAAGGCATAATTGAAACTATCTGAGCCCATTGTGTTTATGAGAGCATCCTCTCATAGCTCACCTCGGACGTAACATATTTTATATACTGTATATAATTTTTTTTTTCATTTACAAGATAAGGGCACAGGACGTGTTGTTGGTGAGTCTTGCTTTTTCCAAGACAGTGTCATCAAACAGTTTGAAATATCCATAGTAGATATAATCAGAAATATTTTTGTGTCATGTCATGTCATTTATGTCATGATGTTTTCTGCCACATCCACAGGCAACGGGGCAGCAGCAGCAGCATATGTATGCTTTCAGACAACACAATTAAAATACACATACAGAGCAAAACTAAAATCTATGCATTGCACAAAGCCACAGTTGTGATGATGATGACAGGAAGACCAGTTTTCTCCACTGTGGATGTGTCTCGCCCACTCTGGAGGGTCAATGGGCGGGCCTTGTCTTTTTTAAACTGCTTCAACGTAGTTGGCTGGCAGCATGCCGGTCTTTCCGGTGCGCTGCACGGTGCCGTACATCCAGCCCTCGTCAATGGACTGCACGTTGACGATGACATCGCCGTCCTTGAAGGAAACCTCATCGTTGTCTGCTGCACCGTAATCATAGATGGCGCGCACAGTTTTCTGCAGTGAATAAAAATATTAAGTCAGTGTTTGTGTAGGTGTGTGTGTGTGTGTCTGTGTGGACTGGTATTACTCATGTTGTGGGGACATTTTTCTGTTTACACAGTGAACTTGTGGGGACATACCTTCCTTTTGGGGATAAAATTGAAGTCCCCATAAGGTAAACATTTTAGGGTGAATACTTGCTTTAAGGTAAGGGTAAACTTAGTTTTAAGTTAAAGCACACAGACCCGTGGGGAATGCACACAGACCCGTGGGGACTCAGGTCACGATGGGGACCAAAAAACGAGGTCCCCACGGGGAGAACCCCATCATTAGGTGCAAAACAATATTTTAACATGACCCATGCAATTTTCTCAAATGACCCCATAGAACCATTTTCAAGACAAAAAGTGTATGTGTGTGTGTGTGTGTGTGTGTGTGTGTGTGTGTATCCATGCAACCCTAGAGGTCACACACAGTATTGCAGACCTCATTAGGTTCAGTATTCCGTAAGTGTGTGTTGCAGTTTTTCACTCTCTGGTGCCCTCTATTGATTGAAGGTAGTACTCACATTTTAAATTTGTGTCAAACTTAGTGGTTTCTTTGGCAATTGATAGACATTAATTAATACATACATTTATTAAAAAATTTATATTATATATTTTTTGTAATTAACAAATATGTAGTATTACATTTCATCACATTTAAGTTATTTTTAAATTAAATTTAGATCATCACATCCTCTCAAAGTTACTTTCAATTTCTGTTAACACAAGTTAGGTTTGAGTTTGAGACCTTAGGGATACGGTCAGTGGTAGTCTACAAATGCCCCGAATAATGTATAAACATCAAAACCAGCTTTCCCACAAAGTGATTTTTTGGAATTTTTTAATACTTTTATTTATCCATAGAGTGACTCACTGACGCAAAGAATCTCCAGTAAAATAAAGATTCTCATGGTGCTGCTATGTAAATTTTTAGTCTTTCCATACAGGCTTGTTGCAGTGTGTGAAGTGAATGTGTGTGATACTAACCCCGGTGGTAGAGGGGTGTGAGGGGACAGAGGACACGGTGGTCTGCTGGGTGGCCACAGATGAAGACCTCTGCTGCAGCTCCACAGTCTTAGCCTGCTGGTAGCCTGCAGGTGTTAACAAAAGCACAGACAACCACAACATTAGGCGCAGTCTTATCACCGTTAAAAAACTTCCCATTGATATTAATTTTTTTTTCAGATAGACCTATATATTGATGATACTGTGTTGGAATAAAACACATAATCGTTTGTTGAAGTATTTGGTGGTGATTGTTGATCTTTTACCGATAGAGGAAGTCATGAAGCCGTTGCTGTAGGTGGACAGATGGTGATCAGCGTCCTGGGACATCTCAGACTTTTCATCGCCTGCGCTCAGGGCGCTGGTGGAGCGGGAGTGCTCCTTGCTGCGACGCTGGGCTTGGACTGTCGGAACAGATAGAACTTTTATTTCATTCTATCATTAAAGTTTCATGAACAAATGTAATGTTTGCATCGTAAAACCTATGGCTTACTCAACATTTTTTTTTTTTTATATCTTGCTTATGAGTGCAACATGAGGGGTTAATATAATACATTGATCCTTTTTAGTTTCTCATCTCACCTGACATCATGTGCAAACTCCTGGACTGGATGTTGTCCTCAGCAGGGTCGTAGTCAAACACAGAGCCGGGGTTTGTGCGCCACACACGCAGATCTGTCAAGTAGTCAACATTGTTGTCAATTTCTGCGAAAATACGTTTCTCTCCGAGCAACAGTCCAATAAGTACAAAGGATAAAAATAAGATAAGTAATAAATGCAATAAATAAATTCTATGGGATCTGAGTCAAAATACACTCAGATGTCCGAGTGGAAATGGGGAGAGAGAGAGGGGGATGCATACATGCACTAATGGTCCATGGGTCAGATTTGAACCTGTGACAACTACATCAAGGACTAAGCCTATATGGTACACGCTCTACCCACTAAGCCACCGGAGTGCCCTAAAAGTGTCATTTTAACCGTCATGTACATATCTTTTTTTTGCAGACCCCAACAGCCCAATGACCCTGTGTGCATGAGGTAAGTGTACCGGTGGTGGTCTCCTGGTCGTGCTCGATGGTGCGTCTCCTCTCCATCTCCACCACCTTCCTCTGGATGCCGCGGTAGTTGATGTCGCTGAAGTCCTGGGTGTTCTTCTTCACACGCTCTGTGATAGGGTCGGTCGAGGTGGCAGTGAAGCTGCCCTTGCTCTTCTCAAAGTCCTGGTGGTATCTCACCTGGAAAACACACATCACAACCACAGTGAGTAGGACCACAGTTTACAATATGTAAAGGATGACTCTAGAAATATATACATTATGTTGTATACCTCTGTGAATGTATTAAATTTATGATAATTTATCACTGCACGAGCATTGTTGTGCGGTGTTTCCAGATCTCATTTATTAAAATGTTAAATTGTAAAATGTTATTACAAATGATGGGAACGACATGAAGAAATTAATAATTATCATTGAGTATACAGTATATTATGTTTGTCAAAATATAGATATATATTAATGTAAACAACCTTTTTTGTGTTTATTCTCTAATTTTAGGATGCAGTATTCATTGAATCCCATTAAAAGACCCATACCCAGAATGAATATATCCAATTTACAAGATTACCATAGACATTTTTTTTTATGGGAATTGATTGAGTAAAATATAAAATAAAACCAGCCTCATCCTTTAAATCAGGGGTGTCAAACTCTGGCCCGCGGGCCAAATCTGGCCCGTTTCAATATTTAATCTGGCCCGCGAACCAATTTGGTAATTCCATTAAATTCGGCCCGCAAAAAAAAAAAAATGTGATTTTTTTATTTTTTTTTTCTCATGCGGAGCCTGTGCCATATCCGCACGTCGCACACGCTCCCAACCGTTAGGACACTCGCACAGCTTACCACTAGGAATGTCTGCTGAAATGTCCACAGCTCAGGATTTTAAGCCATGAATTGATGAACTTGCATTGAAGAAAAGATGTCAGTTTTCTAATGGCTGTAAATAGGCCAATATATGTGGCTAAATAGCATGCTAATATGATGATTGATTGTGTCAACTATCTAAGGACGAATGCTAACATTATCTGGTTTCTAACTTTTGCCTCAAGTTACAATATAGCTCACTAGCTAACGTTAGATAGCCGCTGATAGCCCACCCCTTTCATTTCCAATGGTGGCTTTGCATTTCATTACCAATGTAAAGTGTCATAAATAGTTAACACTGGTGCTGGGTCATGATTCCTATAAAAAAATAAAATAAAAAAACGTGATATGTTTTGAAAGTGCAGAAAGTTTTGAAAAATCCAAGAGAAAACATATTGTGGCTCAATCCAGAATGCCTGAGAGCCTTACTGCATTATAGTCCTTTATAACTGTTTCACCAGGAACCTGAATGTTGTCTTTTCCTTTAGAAAAATAAAGACATTTCCACAATAAATTGATGCAGAAAAGGCACAGAAAACAGAAACATCTACCAGAATACAGGAAATTAAGTGTTTGACGCACAAAAATTTCTGGGGGAGTACCCCCATACCCCCCACCTATAATTTGTCCCCCAAAATATGTAAACGAAACCTAGCCTATGCCCCGTATGTACGCAGGTTATATACCTAGATATGTTGTTTGATTTTTGGAATAAAAAGAAGGCATGTCAGTAAGCGACATGTCTGGCCCTTCGTGTGATTATCATGTCGTAATTCGGCCCTTTGTGAAAATGAGTTTGACACCCCTGCTTTAAATCAAGACTTTGGTGAAAAGTAAACTACTAGCAGTGGAAAAAAACAACTTGTGTTGCATAAATCAAACAGATCTTACCCCAGAAATGTTGCGCTGGGTCTCTCTGACGCGCCTCATCTCAGGTGTGTCCAGAACGAAGGCAGCCTTGCCCTGGACCTGCTTACGGAAGCTGTCAGAGTACAGCACCTGGTAGAGAGCAGGACGGTGAGGGAGCAGAGGGGAACACAGTGAGCCACTGAAATGTTTGAAAAGCTTAAGCCATATAGCAGTCGTTAGCATCCACAGCACAAAGGGTGTGTCACAGAGGCTGGATGGTAAGAAGACACACAAAGCCGCTAGCAGAAGGGAGCTATAGGGCGTTACTGGGATTTCAGACAAATGAATTAGCAGGGACATTTTTTTTATTAAGAGGGTGGAAGATTATACGTCTCAATCTTCAGTGGAGGGGGACGACAGGGAAAACAGAATGAAGTGTAGTAGTTTGAACGAAAGGAGAGGTTAGCAGTGACACACCACAGCAGGGTGGTGTTACACACGTTTAAAAAGAGAGCAGGGATTATTAATGAAATTAACTAGAGCTAGGAGGCAAGTCCATTAGAATAGGGTTAAAATGGGGTGAAAGATAGAGAACATTTTTTTTTTCAGAAAATAATGTTCTTATGGTCCTGAAAGTACCGAGCTAATGTTCTCTTGGTTCCTTTTGACTCGCTCCATCTCTGGAGTGTACACCACTGGAGTTCCTTTGGCGGAACTGTCTCTATACATCACCTATAGGACAGAAGCACATCACCCCAAAGGGACAGTCAGACACTTTGCACCATACACAGACCCACACACACCTATAGGACTGCTCTCAGAGACTCGGGTTAACCTCTCCGACTCTTAGATGGAAGAAGGGACATTTTACAAGATTAAATCATCTTAGAAGAGGAATTTCTTTCAGTTGAAATTCCATTTGTTGTTTTTTTGGAAATATATCTTTTATAACAGTGTCTGAGAAATTGGTCCTATAGAAGTGAAACATCCTGGTAGCTCCTGGTACCACAACAGCCAGGATCTCTGTTTGTAGAAACAAATACGTGGAAACAAACACTTGAGCAGGAGATTTTAGCTTTTGTCATTTGACGCTTTGGTGTGAAGAAAAGCTGGTTAGAAAAATTCTATATGAAGTCTATATGAGGAGGGAGGGTGCCAATAGAAGGGATTTCACTCAGCGTGAGGGGGTTGATGGTTGAAGATTAAAGATGATTTGAAGAAGAAAAAGGAGAAAATGAATGAATGTAAAGATCAAAAGGCATGGATGGAAACTACATCTACATTAGTGGTGATTATGGCAGGGCTGGAGTTCAGGAACCTGCAGACTGGATGGTATAGCCTTGGATGAGATGAGCAAGAGGTGAAAGAAGTGAGAGATGATGGTGGGGATAGAGGGCAAGGGGGTTGGGGGGGGGGGCATTATTGATGATTCACTACTGTCCACACTAAATGGTTAAAGGCACACATGATTCGGTTCGGTTTGGGTCGGTTTGCTTCCACTACCGAGCTGATGTTCTTCTGAGTTTGTTTGACCCGCATCACTTCGGGGAGGTCCGATATGGACGTGCCTTTGCCAAGAGAGTCCTTGTATTTTATCTACACCCAACACAGAGTTTGGGTTTTCATACGAAAGGAAGTGGAGGAAAAAAGTAAAAGAGTAAGTCAATCAAGAGACAATTGCAACATGACACCGCACCACAAAACACAGAAGACATGAAACGTGGAATTAAAGGTGCAGTGTGTAATATTGGAAGCTAGATACTAAAGATGGCATAATCCACCACTGCCTCAAGTCTTTCCACAATTTCAAGTGATGAGCTGAAGATGTATAAAATGTAGTTATTCATTCTATAGCACCTCTTCTTCATCTTTCAACAAGTGCATTTCCCCAATCGCCCACTATATATAAAAATGCTTATGGCCGTTAAGTTTATCCATTTTTTATTTTATTTTTAGAATTTCTTTTGGCATTTTTATGCTTTATTGATAGTGTAGAGACAGAGTTGAAATGGGGCAGAGAGGGGAGTGACATGCAGAGAACGACCGTGGGCTGGAATCGAACCCGGGTCCGCTGCTTGCCGAGGCCCATGGGGGGGACGCCCTACCAACTGAGCTAAGGGCGCCCCTAAGTTTATCCATTCTATGCAACCGTAGAACCATGGCGGTCTCCATCGCGAAGGGTGACCCGCTCCTATGTAGATATAAAAGGCTAATTCCAAGCAAATATAATAAAACAAAAACTTTGATTTTCTAGCGATTATACACTCATTAAAACATACTACCAAGTCTGTTATGAAAGGCCAATTAATTCTACTCACTGCACCTTTAAAAACACAAAGTCTTTTTCCTACAAATATATAAATGAAGAAGCAGGTTATGTTATAGGGACACAGTCGGGGTTAAGCCAACCACCACAACAAGGCTTGTGTCGGTGTTATATCTGAATCTGAGTGGGTAGATTCACGGTGAAGTCTCGGGAGAGTTTGTTATGATGGTGTGTTTGAGGGAGATGAAGAAAAGGAACTGGAATGAATGTAGGTACAGGGTCACTCTGTCTGTCATGAGTACCATGCTAATATTGAGCTGATTGCGTTTAACTCTCTCCATCTCGGGGGTCTCTGATACCGACGTGCCTTGTCCCACTCCCGCTTTGTATTGAAGCTTTTGGATAAAACAGCAGAGTAAAAAAGTCAAATATGGACGTTACACACTCACTCAAAGGTAGATTAGCGATTCTATTTAGGAGGAAGGAATGAAAAGTTAAAATAAAAAAAATCCAGGATGATGTAGACTTATTTTGGAAAGAAATGGGAAGGATCATTATGTTTTTGTGGAGAGGCTGGTATAAAAGGAATGATTTGTGAAACGTAGTTAGGATGAACGAAGGAAAACCAGTTTGATAGACTTTTAGAAAAATAGGAGAGAGGTCAGAGGGGGCATTTTGTGAAATTATTATAAGGGAATGGAATAAGGGTCACAGCAGTCCTTGATCCTTATACCAAGCTGATATTCTTCTGAGTTTCTCGGACTCGCTTCACCTCAGGGAGATCTGGTATGGATGTGCCTTGACCCACAGAATCCTTGTACTGAATCTGCCCATCGCATAAGTTACACAAGTACAGAGTAAGACAGGGACAAAACACAACACATAGTATGTACTGTAGACACACATAGACATGTCCATCCATTCACAACAACAGTATACACTTTGGAAAAACAGACAACATAATTTTCAGTGGTAGTTGGGTCCCTTTTGCAGTATAGGTAAAGCTGTGAAATATTAAAGTTCTCATTATAAAAATGGATAATACTTAATTCAGTGTTAAGATGCAATGAATTATCATGAGAAAGAAAAAAATCCTCCCACAGAGCCGTCAAAGCATGTGTCTACCGCATGTTTTCACATAAAGAAGAAGAAAAGCATTTTTTTGGCAGGGCAGCCATGTTTGTTTGTGCTGTGAGGTATAGCCATGTAGCAAAAACTCCTCCAATTCGAGAGCACAGTCAGGCCCAGTGGATGACAATGTCTGGGCCTATTCTAAATACATATTGATGGTTTGATTGATAGATTGATTGATTGAGCTATCTCTGCCTGAAACCATGGTTGTGCTTGCTAATAAGAGATGCAAGCTTTGCAGATTGAGTAAAAAAACAGGTGAAAACATGTGGGGCCTTTGTTGGCCCTGTTATATCCCAAAATAAAATAGAAATAAACATAACATATTTAAATGATCAATTATAATGATCAGAAAAACATTAGTCCGTAAAAACTTGGATTGAAAATGGACATTTTAAGAGATTACATGTCAGGACATGTTTGGTTAAATTATCACTATATAAGGGATTATGGACTGGTTTAGGAGGAGATGGAGGAGGGCAGGGTCACTCTGTGGAGTACCGTGCTAATGTTCTGCTGGTTGTATTTAGCTCTCTCCATCTCGGGGGTCTTGGGTACAGCTGTTCCTCCTCCCAAATCATCTTTGTACTGAATCTTTAACATGTACAAGGAATGAAAAAAGGAATGTTTTTTTTTCATGGAAATGTGATTCCAAAATCTAGTAGTTATCAAACTACGGCTGGTAGAGAGGAATGATTTATGAAACTCAGGTTAGGATGGAAGAGGAAAAAGCGGCACTAAAAAACACAGCAGGTAAAGTTTTCTAGACTAGTAGTAGAGGTCAGAGAGGAAACGTTTTGGGAAATGATTTGAAAGGGATGGAATAAGGTGATGGAATAAAGGTCACTGCAGTCCTGGTCCTTATACCAAGCTGATATTCTTCTGGGTTTCTCGGACCCGCTTCACCTCAGGGAGATCTGGTATGGACGTGCCTTGACCCACAGAATCCTTGTACTGAATCTGCCCATCGCATAAGTTACACAAGTACAGAGTAAGACAGGGACAAAACAAAAACACACAGTATGTACTGTAGACACACACATAGACACGTCCATCCATTCACAACAACAACATACAGACAATAACATGGTATTATGTATACTGATTTTCATATATTTCAGTGGTAGGCAAAAGTGTGATGGATAAAAGTTTTTATTCTAAAAACCGGTGATACTTAACCTAGTTTTTTTAACCTCAGGGTTTCGATTAAATAAAATATAATTAAATCCTACAGAGCTGTCAAAGTCAGAGGCTCAAGCCTTCAAAATAGATGCTGAAGCCATAAATTGTGTATCAATTTAAGTTATAGTGTAAACAATAGCCTTATAGGCCTACACTATATTGCAGCAAACAAAAGCTCAGTTAATCCCAAAGGTGTTGGGGTCAGGGTTATGTGCAGAAAAAATTTAAAGGTAAACGTTGGATTGAAAATGGACATTTTAAGAGATTATGTTTCAGGTAAGGTTTGGTTAAATTCTCTGACACTGCATAAGGAAGGGATTATGGATTGGTTTAGGAGGAGATGAAGGAGGGCAGGGTCACTCTGTGGAGTACCGTGCTAATGTTCTGCTGGTTGTATTTAGCTCTCTCCATCTCGGGGGTCTTGGGTACAGCTGTTCCACCTCCCAAATCATCTTTGTACTGAATCTTTAACATGTACAAGGAATGAAAAAAGGAATGTTTTTTTTTGGAAATGTGAAAATTATCAAACAACGGCTGGTAGAGAGGAATGATTTATGAAATTCAAGTTAAGATGTAGGAGGGATAAGCAGCACTATGAAAACGCAGCAGGTAAAGTTTTCTAGACTTTTAGTCTAAAGTAGGAGTGATCAGAGGTAGGGGGCGTTTTGGGAAATTATTTGAAAGGGATGGATAAGGGACACTGCAGTCCTGGTCCTTATACCAAGCTGATATTCTTCTGAGTTTCTCGGACCCGCTTCACCTCAGGGAGATCTGGTATTGATGTGCCTTGACCCACAGAATCCTTGTACTGAATCTGCCCATTGCATAAATTACACAGGTACAGAGTAAGACAGGGACAAAACAAAAACACACAGTATGTACTGTAGACACACACATAGACATGTCCATCCATTCATGACAACAACATACACTTTGGAACCACAGACAATAACATGGTATTATGTCAACTGATTTTCATATATTTCAGTGGTAGTTGGGTACGTTGGCAGTAGGCAAAAGTGTGAGTGATGAAAGTTGTTGTTCTAAAAAACGTGTGATAGTTCACCTAGTTTTTTTAACTTCAGGGTTTCGATTAAATTAAATATAATTGCTGAAGCCGTTACTTGTGTAAACAATCTTAGTTATAGTGTAAACAATAGCCATATACCATAGGCCTACACTATATTGCAGAAAACAAAAGCTCAGTTAATCCCAAAAGTGTTGGGGTCAGGGTTATGTGCAGGAAAAATAAAAGTTAAAAGTGAAAAAATCTGTAAAAGGTTGGATTGAAAATGGAAATTTTAAGAGATTACGTGTCAGGTAAGGTTTGGTTAAATTCTCTGACACTGCATAAGGAAGGGATTATGGACCGGTTTAGGAGGAGATGAAGGAGGGCAGGGTCACTCTGTGGAGTACCGTGCTAATGTTCTGCTGGTTGTATTTAGCTCTCTCCATCTCGGGGGTCTTGGGTACAGCTGTTCCACCTCCCAAATCATCTTTGTACTTTATCTTTGACGAGGAATGAAAGGAGCAACCACTGGTTAGCCTAATTTGAAATCTTAGCTTTCATAGGGAGGAATATGTGCTTGATTTAAATGTGTAACTATATTTGGCTGTGTTGCACCTTGTGAGGAAAAATTAGGCATTAACACATCAACAAAAGCACACTGAATGAAACAAACATATGCATCAACATTTAAAAAGGACACATTTTGGTCTGAACACACACGACAACATGGCACCGTGAAAAAGGTCCTTCTCAACACACAAGCTCCGCACTAAGAAGTACAAATGTGTTACACTATGGATCTTGTCACGGGTTAGTTGCGTGAATTAAATTGCTGCATATTTTTTAAAACATTTGGTCCAAAGGAAGTAAGGGGCTGCATATCAAGAGTTTTGTTAAAGATGAGGAAAAATAAAGTTAAAGAATTAAATGTAAAAAAATGAAAAGTTATTAAAGAATATTATAAAAATGATATTGTAAAGTAGATACCGAGCTGAAATTCTTTGTATTGTCTTTAACACGAAGCATTTCAGGAGTATCCGTTACAGTAGACACTTTGCCTTTTATGCTTTTATGGTCACTCTGGTATTGATGCTATGGGAAAAGAACAAAAAAGTGCAGTTAAAATGTTTTTCAGTGATAAAGAGGTTGACTATTTCATTTTTTTCTACCTTAGTTTCTACTCAGTTTCAGCTTGAAAGCTAGTTTCACTTAAATGAGTAAAACATTCTTAACTGCTTTGAATACAAAAACTGATGCCAAACGCCATACAAAGGTCATTCCACTAACAGTTCAAATGAATAAAGTATTGAAGATAATACTTTCCAAGCGGACAGGGAGACGTACACAGAGCCACCAGACACCGAAAGAACCTCTGACTTCGCACAGTCGGTCCTACAACGCTGCTACAATGAGAAGCAGCATTATATTCATCATTTACATGTTCTACTTACAGTGCTGAAGTTCTTCTGGTTCTCACGGACTCTCAGCATCTCAGGAGTGTCCATGACGGGCACATAGTGAGACATGGTCTTCCCAGCCTCCTCTTTGTACTTTTTCTGTTGGGTAAAAAAACACAAAATGTGTCAAACAGGAATTTATCCAATCTAAAACAAGACTTGATAGAGAAATATACAGTATTTTTAGGACTTCAGATAACTTTTTTTGATGGAAAGATAATTCCAATAATTTGATATCTTGGAAATATTTTTTCAGAACAATTTACAAAACAAAAATTGATTCCTACTCCAGAATCTATTGAGGATATCGTACACAAATACTGCCACAAAAATAATGCATTAAATATTGAAAAACATAATTATTTATATTCTGTAATAAGAAAGAGTAAGCTGCATGCATTTTTTATTATATTTAAAGCTCAAACAAGAACCCATTAAATGTAAATGTATTTAAAAAACACTGCAAGGCCACTCTCTAAAAAAAAAATTAAACTTGTTTTTTTGTATTGCCTATAATTTCTACTTTGCATTTGTATTTATTTAAGCATGTTCAATAAATTGACTTACTAAAAAGTGGAGACTGGGACTATATTAAACTTTGAACCACTCCACCTGTCATATGTATATGTATAGGATATGTCAATCTAATGAATCCAACTAAATTCACAACCCTTATTGTCTTGTCATCATTCTGTATTATCTGATATGTGTTCCATTTGCCATAAATAAATAAATAAATAAATACAATAAAATAAAATGAACTTTTTGAAGATTGGTTAAACTCAATGTTTTTACCTGGCTAACCATGTTCTTCATCTGCTGAGCATGGATGATGTCCGGGGTGTCGATGACGCTGGTGAAGCTGGCTCTGTCCATCTCAGCGGTGTGCTTGTACTTAGACTGAAGGATCAGAAAAACATCAGTCAGCACACACACAGGTATACTACAACTGTCTACTTAAAAATACAAATACTTAAAGGTGATGCGAGGAACTTTTAAATATTTCTGAAACATTAAACATTTTCCTCTGATGATCATAAATGACATGTAACAGCAAACGAGACCATCAGTACAAAGAATGCAATTTTTGGATAGATTTTCTTAATGCCTTTGTCATGGGTACCATACGCTCACCCAGGAATTACAGCTGGCATAGTCAAAACACTACCCGTTTTGTCCAAAGGGGGTGCAAGAATGAACACAAACTGAAAGTTTGTCGGAGCACCTTTAAACACACAATAAAATACTGTTTATTTCAGGAGTGATTCCGACCTGACTGAGGATGTCAGTAGCGTTCCTTGCCCTCATGAAGTCGGGGGTGTCCGTAGCCAAAGCCAACATTCCCTTGCCCTTGATCTCCTGCTCAAATGCGTTCTTGTACTCTCTCTGTAAATATTACAGGTGATAAAAGTGTTAGTGGTTAAAATTACAGTAAAATGAAAGCATCCGTGACTGGAAAATTACTTTAAATGACAGAATTTCTACTCATTCATATCAGGAAAAGGGGGCTGCAAAACCAAAAGGCCTGGGGGAGTGGTGAACAAAGGAGGTTAGAGGAAATTAGAATATCAGGTAACTTATTAGAACAATTTAAAATAAATCTCAACTGCTTTTTGCAGTGCTACTTCTATCATGGACTCCAGAAATCAATATGCACCCAGAGCATACAGTAGCTTTACAAATAAATAAACTTAAATAAAATGAATTTTACTAACATTCTCTAGGTTGATGTCAATTCTATGTTTATTGTATACACTGTCAGACAGAAGAAAATGACTGGCTTAATAATGGCTTTTTTTGAACCAAAAGTTTTGATGCTATCTAAAAAACATAAATAATTAACTTTTCCTGTCCCTTCTGAGTGACAGGTGAACTTTCTACCTGTTATATAAATAACTATAATGAAGATGAACTAAGCGTAAAAGTGAAAGAACAAAATCTTGAAAATAATATAATATATTTCATGTACTCAAACTAAATGGGTTTTGAGTATATGTGAAGTTGATATTGGGACTATTTATCCATCTTAAAAAAAACACAAATTAGAAAATTATGGGGAAAATCCAATAGGGTGGAAGGTGAAGGACAAGTTATTCATGTGATCACATTTGATAGACGTCAGAGAAAGGAAAGTGCTGGAAGAATTAGTGATGTCATATAGCAGGGGACAAGGAATACGAGTCAAACTCAGCAGTTGCCCTGTTTAGTGTGACGGTGAAGCTTAGTTAAAGGGGGATGAGGATTCAGCGGATGATGCACCACAAGCGCACGGGATTGTGGGAAGGCACTCGGGTTGAGAGGGTGATGGCCCATTGCATGGCCTCTCACTCTGTCGTACCTCACACAGGATGTGAGTGGCATTCCTTGCTCTCACAAGCTCCGGAGTTTCCTCCAGTGCCAATAGGCCTTTACCCTTGACTCCCTCCTCCAAATCCCTCCTGTACTCTTTCTACAGGACGGACAGAAGAAACAAAAAGACTGCAGAGAAGGGCGTACAAGGCAGGCCAGGCCAAGGCAATACATACACAGACACAGTACTATGTTGAGCTCAAAGTCACCAAGCCACCCCCAACCAAATTTGGACTATACGTAGGTCTATTGTATTGTTTAACAACTCAAGATTATCAATCAATTATCTTTTACAGAGAGAGGGGGAGACCTTGGTGACTTTGGCAAGGTTCCTGATAAAAAACTATGAGAACCACATTTTATCAGATAGAGCGTGGCAACATGAAAACAACAATAACAACAATTCAAGTAACCATTTCACCTTGAAAACATGGCGGCGTCATTCAAATGATTGCATGCACACATGCAGACGTTTAAACATGAAGCTGTCGCTACTCTCCTGATCGTGAAATAAGGAGTCAAATATGTCAATGTATAGACAGATATAGATACTAATAAACAATGCTAACTACACTATACTACAAGTCACACAATGGGTAGAAGGGAGAAAGAGGTATGAATATTGGATTATTAATAGATTTATGGCTGTGAAGTGAATCATAATGGATCATGCGAAACAGACTAAAATGTAACTGCATTGGTGGAACTACAAGAAGTCAAGATAGAAGTAAAATTAGGATACAATTCTTTTTTTTGAAGGGAAGTGAAAAGAAAAAGGGACCGTGGTTGTGATGTAAGTCTATGTAGGTCTTAGTATGATTATAGAGAAAAGGTGAGGTAAAAAAGGGAAGGTTGTCGGGAGATATTTTATCCTTTGGTTACCTCACTGCCTATTCTGGTGGCATGTCGGGCATGTATCATGGCAGGAGTGTCCTCCAAGCCCGAGAGGTTCTTGCCCCTCATATTCTCCTCAAAGTCCTTCTTATAGTCTTTCTATTGGTCCGCAGAGATAAGACAGGAGGACAGACAGACAGCTCAGATAACCACATGCAAGCAGCGCTGTTGGTTCACAATGCAGTTACCTCATCCCGGTTGGCACCACGCACTGTCCCTTTAATGACACCCATTTACATGTGTGTGGTCTTTAAATGTGACTATTTGAACATATGTAGAAGTGCATGTGTGAAGTCTAGGAGTTGTGTGGAAGCTGTGAGTTAGCAACTTTAAATCGTTGGAGTTTGCCACTGCTATAATGGTGATCAAAGTAAATGTACTAACTGATAAAAGTTTAATACTGTAAAAATGTATAATCCAGACAAACATACTTTACCTTTAACATCCCTGTGTCATAGGGATCTGAATTTATATATTCATAGCATTAGGCGACAAAGAATACACAAACAGTCCATGACAAGTTTACACAACTCATTTTACACTGCCTTCTCCCAGTTTTTTAAAATGTTATAAGCACGATAGTTAAGATTAGCAAATAGTGAAGAATTAAAAGTGGTAGTAAAAATGTGATGTGATTTTTGTAATCAAACAAATAACAATATATTTATATTTATATAAGTACTCTAGACAGTGTCTTGATTAAATAAACTGGCATCAAAGGCATTGTAAAAGGTTTTTATAAGCTTCAGATACATTCTGAAAATCGAATACAAACAATAGCTGGACATCCAATAAGCTGAAGCATATCAATATATAACAAGAGACATCACAATTCATGTTAATAATATATATAGCAGGCATTGAAGAGTCTTCAGACTGAGAGACAGGCTCACCATTGACAGTGCATTGCATCTGTAGCAGTAGTAAACACAGAGGAGAGACAGACAGGGTATTTACCGCGCTCTGCATGTGCTGGGCCTCCTTAGCGGTCACATATGTGGGTGTCTCAAAGTCCAGCATGGCCTTTCCTCTCTCCTTCTCATACTTCTCCTTGTATTTCACCTGGAATAGCCCAAACAAATGGAATGTCATCCTCTTACAAAAGACAGTTTGAAAAATAGATATGCAGGTTCACTGTTTGGTTTAAATTTATTTCCATATGCTGGCAAAATTAGTTTTACTGGTAATGCGCTACTGCTAATGTATATGCAGATAGATAGATATTTTTGAATAATGATAATATTTACTTACTTAATGCTCACTTACATGAATCAAGCTTGTTTCAATACTTTAACATATTTGATTTGTATATTGTATGGGTATAATAAGAAAATTATGGTTGCCTGGATGGAAGGAAAAAATACATTTCAAAATCTAAAACACTACGCCTGCACTGCAAGTAGGTAACATCAACAGTATCTACTGTACAAACGTACATACCTTTTTTAAATTGGGAAACTACTGTACATTAGTTGAGTTGCAGTTTTTGTGTGACCAATTCAAAACGATTTTATTCATCAAATTTGTACAGTTAAACAAAAATCTACCCTTCGATGTATTGTACAAGAGTTGGCCTAAATCTAAATTACAACTGAAAGTGTGTGGAGGGCAGGGGGGGTGTGTGTGTGTGTGTGTGTGTGTGTGTGTGTGTGTGTGTGTGTGTGTGTGTGTGTGTGTGTCATGTAGTCCCCAACTTTAAGTTATAGAAAATGAATGCAACACCCTCCTCATAGGTGCAGGATATGGAGATATACAGTAGCATACACACATGTTTGTTTCTGGGTGCGTGGAGTGTGTGTTTGTCGATCCCTGGAGTCTGCACCACTTACGTTGCTCTGGAGTTCAGAGGCCTCCTTGTGATGAAGCTGTTCTGGTGTGTCAGCAATCATAAGGTAGTGACCCTTACTGTCCATAAATTTCTTCTTGTAGCGATACTACAGGGGGAATTCCCAGTCAAGTAAAGACAGCTCAGTACAGCAAACCAGACAAAAAGATTGTCTTTCTGGAGAGTACTCCCATCCAGTACATTGTACAAAAAAAAATCTCGTATTTAATGACAGAAACAAAAAAATAGTAACATTATGACTGCGGACAGCAATGTCAAAATTACGACATGCCGATACAACAAAAAGTGAATAATTAAAAATGACGGTTAAAGAAGCGAAAAATTATCTAGAATCAATGGGTAGGCAGGGAGCTCTGTGTTAAGGGATCATTAATAAAGGACTATTTTTTTATGAACTACAGGAGAGAGAAAAATATCACTAGTCTAGATTAAAAAATATGGAAGTAGATGTTATAAAAGGTGATATTACTGGAAGGTCAAAAGGTCAAGGGTGAGAAGGGTATAGGTCACTACCAGATGAGGTCACGGGATAATGGAATGTTTTTTTAAAGATGGAGCTTTAGTGTATAATCCATGAGAGGGTTAATAATGAGCAGCATGTTGGTTGTTACTGTGGAATATGAGGTGATGGAAACGCTGAGTTCAGACACATTTCAATGAACCAGGGAGGGCACACTGAAACTGGACTAACTCCAAGCAGCTTCCCAGGGTAGGGATGGATGGATGGGTGAGAGGGAGAATATGGGTTAATGATGGTGGATGATGATGATGGCTTACTTGGCTGGACAGTTTGCTGGTGCTCAGGTTGTGCTGCATGGACAGAGACTCTGCCATGTCAGTCACAGGCTTGTGGATCTTCTTCAGGTCACCCTTGTATTTCACCTGCAGGTGGGGCGTTAGCAGACACTCGTAAATTGTGGACAAAACATATCTCACAGAGTGGTTGATCCTTGTAATCAATATATGGTCAACTGCTTTGATTATTAGAGACTTTATGATTGTTTTGGAAAAATTATTGCTACTTGATAAAGTCTTAAAGGGTTTGTTAGAAATAAGGTATAATATATTTTTTTTGTATTTATTATATAAACAAACATCAATGAAAGTGTCACTCATATTCTAATAATAGATAAAACAAACTAAACTAATATGAAATAATTACAGAAATAATAAATAATAAATAATGTAGACATCAATACATGGTTAGACAGAGAAAGTCCGAATTAATATTGTTGGAAATAATTCAAATTTTGTAATTTTGGTGAAATTATGTTATGGTGAAGAATGATGCTGGTTATGTGGGCACTTACCTCACTAGCCAGCGCACTGGCATCCTTCAAAGTCTTGTAAATCTTACTATCCTTCATGTCATATATCGGCTTCTTTCCTCTAACCTCCTTGTCAAACTTCTCCTTGTACTTCACCTATTGAGGCGGGAAACAGGGGAGAGTTAGAGCAAACTTTTGTGGGGGACAAAAAACAAAAAACAACAGTGGAAGATTTACAGACTCCGTCACACTGGAAACATAAAGAAGGACATAATGTTTGTTTAATGATGTATCAAAAGGGATGTGTAACTCAGATTCCTCAAAGATAGTTTTGTTTAAATGCTGTGTGCACTGCACCCAACCCAATATAAACATGTGGATGAAGCTTGTATCCCTTGTTATACACAAAAGTCATTTTTTCATGCATCGATATATTTCCCCCTCTCAAGTATATCACGATTCAGTCTTATAGAGCAAGAAGGTTCCTATGGGGTGTGTTCACATCTGCAGTTTGGTTCAAGACTTGAGAAGAAAATCTTCTATTTTGTATTTGTATTCTGAATTTTTAAACTGGTCCCTGACTTATCTAATGGCTGAGTTGTGGAGTGATTACTGTCCCACTGACATAGGAACTTTCTTGGAGCAGTATATCATTTTGCAAAGTTCATTTTACGGTAAATTGAAGCCAGGACACTCTTTTTTAATCTCATTGAGGCCTTTTTCTGCTCACTAAAGTTACGTACAAAAAGCTAGCTATGAGCATTTCATCTCCTATGAAGAAGCCATTTCATGGTTCTTCTCAATCAAACCAAGCATGTCAGCTGCGGAGACGCCCTAAGGCCCTAGTCAGACTTCTATTGTCTTGCTTCAAGTTGTATCCAAAATGGCAGCATTTACACATTTGGAAACTTGTGCCAGTATTCATTAAAGACTTCGGGGGTCTCTATGAATTCAGTCTAGTTAGCTACTGGATATACATGTGTTTTAGCGAATACTAGCTTGTTTAAATTTGTGTTGTTCCTCCAATTTTTAAAATTCAGATGCTGACAAACTGACTGAGTCACTCAGAAAAGCAGAGTAAAATATTAACATTTTTAACAAATTAAATTAATTAGATACATTAACATACAGTATTGGCACCAGTGCAACAAATGCAGCAATGCAAAGCAATGAGCAAAAGTTTGTTAGGGAAACGCAAGAGCAGAGGGTGCAAAAATGCTAAGATGGAGAAAAATGGCAAGCCAAATCAAAATAACAACATGGTAAGAATTGATAATTAATTTCTATCAAAGTCTCAGAAAACCCAGCAGTTAAATCAGGAATCATCTCATCAGTCAGTGAATAGAGGGATACAATGAGAACAGAAAGACAAAGGAAGACAGACATATAGTGGCTGGCAGCCCCTTGAGTTTCAGTGCAAGAACTTCCTTACATTACTAGTCATGACACTCATTTTCTTAAGGTGGCGCATCATGGGGGTGTCATAGGAAGCGGCTCCGTGGAGGGAGGGTGTGTCTTCCTACAAAGCGCAGTGAGATGGATGGATTAGAACTAGAGCACAGACTAGAGCATTGTGGAAGGAGGGAGGAGAGGAAAGAGGTAAAGAATAAGGAGGGAAAAGTACAGAAGAATGAAGGAGTAAAGCAGGGTACCTCCAGGGATATCCAAGTTAATTGAAGTCTTACACCTTTTAAATGTAACGCCAATCTCAAGGCCATACTTGCAAGGATATTATGGAAATTCTGACGCACTTTAAGTTACTTTTAATAAAGAATATTTATTTTAAACTCACATTAATATACTCCAATTGATATATTGTAACAATAGCTTAGTCAAGTGTGTAATAACAAAATCAAAAAGTGCTTATTGGTCACAGTATTTATTTTATCACTACAAAATGGTTATCAGAAAATGTTAGATCTTTGTAAAGTTTAATACTTTGTCTGTGAAATTCAATACCTTTGAGGCCTTATTTTGAGAATATTAAATTCAATGCTTTAAAAAAAGGTTTTTAAGACCCTGCAGGTACCCTGCTAAGAGAAAAGGTTTCAGGATAGATGGGGGTGGGACATGAGCAGTTAAACATATTCATCTACTTTCATCTAAATCACAGCGATAGATTGCGGCATGGCTTATAATGCAGAGATGGCAAAGCGCTACGGAAAGCGCTATGGAAAAGCTGCTGCTAGCTCTTTTGTTAGACCTATTTGACTAGTGCTAAGCAATACTGACAATGACACCCAGATGATGTGTGCTGGTGTAAAATGGCTTCCGTTGACTGATTCCAACCATTTTGTATGTAAAAAATCTGTATGTATGTAGAAAAATGTTCAAGGAGATGATAACTGTATGGAACCATTGTGGACTCAACATGACATACCAGGCTGGTCAGCTTGGACACTTCAGTGGCCAGAGTGATGTCTGGACGGTTGACCAGAGAACCTCCACGGCTGGCGTCCTCACGAGCCTTGTTACGGTAGCCAATCTGACAGAGACCAAACAATAGAAAAATTAGGGGACCACGTACTAAACACACAAACGTTTAAACAATGCATCTTGAGGCTGTAGAGATCGTGCAATAGTTTTACAGTGTTTTACCCACAGGATGTGTGAAATACTTTTGTTATGTGTAATTCATCGTTGTAATTGGTACAGCTTGGGTGTATTGTATGTCGTTTAACCCTTACCCTAACTGTCGAGGCATTTATGTGTGCAGCCTTTGAGTCCAAGACAAACTTCTAAGAGGACAATAAAGTATATCGTATTGTATCGTATCGTATTGTATAAGTGCGATCTTGACTTTTTCTGGTGGTTTCACTTTTGGTTTTCAGCCATGACTGAAAATAAGCTACAAAGTAGCTTATTTTCAGTCATACAGTGTTGATGACACAGGACTTTTTTTTCAATAATTTTTTGTCTTTAAAGACATGTATCTTCCTACTTAGTGGACTGTTTTGTAGGTCCATGCCAATGCCACATTTTTGCACTTAGCCATTCTTCTCTTAACAAGGTTTAATCATGTGTAGTGGGCAGTGGGACCTTTTATATCTAAATGGGCTAACCGTGAAAGTGAACAAAAAGATTCTGTATATTCTCTGCATTCAGTAATCTAATATCTACCAGACTTATGCATGCACTTGGTACTTACATTACTGATAAGCTTGGCAGCCTGAGTAGCCTTCTTTATGTCAGGACGGTCAACCACACTGGTGTAGTTCAGGTTGGCCTTGGCAGCCTTCTTGTATGACACCTGTGGGGATGGGCACAAAAGCAGATGGAATACATAGGCTGTGGAACTATCCCAAGGTGGAGATTGAATGCTCTAAATTAAAAAAATCCACACAATGTTATTTTAGCACAGCAGTTTAAACTACTCACGCTGCTCTGAGTTTTGGCCACATTCATGGCGTGCTGTACATCAGGTGGAACAATCATTTGGTTATACTTGGACTTGCCCTTATCCTCCTCAAACTTGGCTTTGTACAATTTCTGTAAAGAGAGGAAGGAATGTCAAAGCCAGTAGCAAAAAGGAATTTGTTAAATTGATTAGGAGATAGCTGAGCTCATTTTGTCAAACTAAAAGTGAAAGAGCGGTCGCAGTACCCCGCTGACGAGCTTCTTGCACTCCTTGCTGTGAACAGTGTCACGAGTCTCTTTCAGGGTGTTGAAACCGCAAGACTGCATGTTCTTCTTACTGGCCTCCTTGTATTTGCTCTGAAGAGGAAAATAAAGAACTTAAAACACACGTATTGTTTTTTTTAAAACACACAAACAACCTGTACAAAATTCAAAAGTGTAAGAAAAACGAGTTGACTCTTTTACTCATCATACATATACCTCTGAGTTCAAAGTGCGGACAGCCTGGGCATGGAGGATTTGAGGAGTATCATGGACTGGTATGTAGTGGCCCTTTGCTGCTTCATACTTCTCCTTGTACTTCACCTGGAGGGCAGCAACACGTAAATGATTAGTTTACAACATGTTAAACAAACACACCTGAAGTAGTTTTATTGTTGGACCCGTCAGTGATTTCATTTCATCAAAGAGATGGTAATACGGACGTGGAAAAACTTACGATGCTGGACATTTCTGAATTCTTCATATTATGGAGGGTTAACTTGTCGTCAACTACGGGAATCACGCAGCCCTTCATCGACTCTTTGTCATACTTGTAGTCAACCTGTGGGTGAAGCCATGAGAGTAAAAAAAAAAACAATTAGATGTTGGATGTTGTAGTAATAATAATTGTACAGTATATCCCATTTATATTGCACTAACTCACATCACTCTGCTGAATGGAGTTCTTGGCATTATTGACAAAGTCGGGTCTATCTGCTGTCCAGATCCACTTGTACTTGGTGGCTTCATACTTCTTCTTGTAGTCAAGCTAAAAAAAAACAATATCAATTTGTGAATGTTAAGTTCAATGTTGATCTTCCATGATTAGAAAGTGATATTTTAACTGATACCGCCAATAAAGACACTCACGTTACTGATGTTCTTGTAGGCATCCTTGGCAGCAACGAGCGAGCGAGCCTCAGGGTCCATGTTGATCTGGGCCTTGCTCTTCTCATAGACTTCCCTGTACTTCAGCTGCAAGATGCATGAAAAACACAACATCAAACACAAGAATGTATTTCATATTTTGGCCATTTTCGATGCCCTTAGTTCAAAAATAAAAAGGTACTTAAGGCGCAGCGAGTTTGAGTGGGACTTACATTGCTGGTCAAATCCCTCACTCTCTTCATGTGCTTCTGGGCTGGAGTGTCATAAGGCAAGGTGTATCCCTTAGCCTTGTTCTTGTTGTACTCCATCTTGTAGATGATCTAAGGAATAATCATCAACACATAGTCAAGAGCAATTCAAAAGACACCCACAATATAAAGAAATCATTAAGCACTTTAAGACTGTTTCAAATGTAACAGTTTTACCACTGGGTTAAAGAAGTAAAATCCAAAAACTCAAAAACTTACATCGCCGATTTTCTTGCTGCGTTTCTGGACCTCATACAGAGGAGTCTCCATGACGGAGGTGAACTTGTCCTTGGCACGTTCATACTGCTCCCTGTACCTCCACTATTGGAGGAGGATGTGTAGACGTACAAAAACAAGTTAGCTTTATTTTTCACTGCAATCATTTGCTTGTGTTTTGCCTTTAATGTATGTGGCTTAACATACATCTATATGTACTAAACTAATAGTGTTAAGACAATTTAAGTTAGAAAGACAGTGATGGAATCGAAATCATTAATTTTAGATTAAAATGATGTCCTCCTCAAAGTCAACTGAAATTCAGTTCATCTGTCTTTTCTGTTATTACATGATCAATCTAAGTGAGAACTGTGAAAACAATTAAATTATTTTGATTTTCATCTAGTGTTCTTCTTTTTTTGTTTTTTTTCTTGGACAGTATAAAGGCATAGTCAGAAGCAGATGACTTATTAGATAACATTTCACTGACTATAAAATAATGCTGTATGTCCAATGAGTGAAGTGGTGCCGTGCATGAGGTTATTTAGAAAAAAAACATGCTTTATGAAACATACACAAACATAGAGGGGGTTAATTTTGAGGTGGAAATGAAGACGAGAAGCCGTGTTACCGCTTATGAGAGTCTGCAGTGCCCG
Source organism: Hyperoplus lanceolatus (assembly GCA_026929865.2). Classification (NCBI taxonomy): domain Eukaryota; kingdom Metazoa; phylum Chordata; class Actinopteri; order Uranoscopiformes; family Ammodytidae; genus Hyperoplus; species Hyperoplus lanceolatus. The sequence goes on along the minus strand of CM049405.1, from coordinate 8,059,858 downwards.
CGTAGTCCATGGTGACCTGCTCTGCATCTTATGCTATAGCTCACAAAATCTGAGGTGGGTTTACTGAGAGTTTTCAGAAATGGCAGTAAGAGTCTAGTAAATCAAAAATGTCTGACCTTGACACTTTAGTAAGTATCAGAAAAAGACAATGTGCCTCCAACTTATCTACAAACAAAACCTTAAGGAAAACTAAATCTACTCTATGTCCATAAAAAGAATGACTAAAGCTATGAAAGAAAATTGGAGTCCAGGAATGAAAGTACATATTTTAAGACCTAGAATTCAGTAGATGAGTTAAAAGTTTAATCTATGAAAGCATGAAGATTTGATGGAGTGATAAGAGCATGATAAGCGTATAGGGCGTAATGTGTGGAAGTTAAAACCACTTTAGCAGTTAAAGTGGGTTGAAATGGAATGGATGGAGAATGATCATTTGATGGAGATGATGACGCCTTGTCCAGAAACAACAGGGAGGAGGAACAATGTGTCCTCTTATGACTGTACTTCTCAAAACTACAAGTCTTAAAACTACAAAGTTTTTTTTTTCTGCTTGTTTGTGGACAAGGAACAGAGTTACCGTGGATACCGATGGCTGTTTACCTTACTGCCCATTGCGGACGAGTAAATGGCTGTGAGGATGTCAGGGCGACGTAGCTCATTGCAACCAATCTTATGCAGATCCCTTGCTTTGGATGTATACAATCCCTGTCCACGCACACGGTACGATACACACAAACACAAACACAGCATGCCATAGTTGAGAACACAGGGGAAAAACAGCGGTAACACAGGGAAGACTGGAGGAAGGACTCCGGAGATCCAGGTGAGACGAAGCAGCTGTTTGTAGTCATCTGTGCCTTCAGAGTCACAGACAATTTTTTTTATGATTTTTTAAATTCTACATTTAATTTTACTTTTTACATGTTATTTTATGATGTATTTGTGACTACAGGTGACTTGACTTGATCCAAGTTTGAAAATAGTTTGTTTGGACACATTCATTGAACTGTCTCTCTGATAGCACAGATAAAGGAGAGTCGTGCTCTCTCAAATAGCATGTTGGATGCTATTTGAGTGGCACTGTTTACAATGGACCTGTGAGGGACTTAAAAGGGAAAGAGACAAACGAGCAGGGACTGGTACAGACAGACAGGGAAGTCTGTTTGACGATGTCATGCACCAGTGTCAGTGCTCCGGACTGGAGGAGGAGGCGGCAGGCCGGTTGGTACAACACCGCCGAGGCGTTTTTACCTGGCTCATCTTCTTGTTGGCCCGGGCCAGCTGGTATCTAGGATCCTCGGTAGTTATGGTGAACTTATCCCTGTTCTTCTCATAAAATGCTCTGTAGGACCTCTGCTCAGAACGTCAGAAGGTTGTTATAGATACATATTCCACATTACACAAGGGACAATGTCAAGAGTTGAGACTTTTTGTCAAACGGAGGAAGAAGGAAGGTTTAGAACAAGTTAATGAATGAAACATTTTGTATTATCGTTACACTGAAAAAGAGCAGCTGATGAACATTGTATATTGTATTTCAATATTGAAATAATACAAACATTATTTTATTATTAATAATTTGCACTCTTTTACCTCCGAACTGGGAGTCCAATAGAGATGCAAAGAGACAGAGAAATGTGATTAACAATTTCTTTTCTTCTTTTTACAAATGTGTTCAACAAACTAATTACGATAATATTTTTGCAACCAAATTAAATGTTTTCAGTCACCGTATCGAGTTAAAGAATGAAAGGACTCACATCATTGATGAGGACGGACGCGTTCTTGGCAGCCTGGAAGAACGGACTGTCGCAGGTGTACTTGAAGTTGCCTCTGTTCTTCTCATAGTAGGCTTTGTAGAGTCTCTGTTACCAAGAAACATCTTATTAGGGACATGCAGAAAAACATACCACTCCCTTTACAATACTATCTACTATATACCGTACTACAATACCGAGCGTACTTGATATAGGAATTTAACACATCATAAATATTAAATCATGCATAGAATGGAGAAAAAAATTATGTAAACATAATATCAAATAAAAAAACAATGGTAACTTATGACCTAAAGGGATGGTTTACCTCACTGAACAGCGTCTTGTTCCTCTCTGCCCTCTTCAGATCAGGTGTGTCCCACACAAAGCAGCCGATTCCCCTCAGCCATTCCAGGTCCTCCTTGTACCTAACCTAAAGAGGGAAATCGAAAGATATTCCATTGAAATATTACATATTTAGTCAATTAAACAATCTGCCTTTTTACCTACTGTCTGTAAATAATGAAAAAAAATGGTGCAAATCAACAAGTCAACTGTACTCACGCTGCTGATGTTTTCATTGGCAATTTTGCTGAAGAAGAACTCGGGACGGTCCGGGATGGACTTCCATGTACCAAGAGAGTTGATGTACTTCTCCCTGTATTTGACCTGAGGTGGAGGGACGACAGAGCTTGAATGAAAATTATCTTAAAAGCATTTTCGTAAATATAGATATTTGAAAAAATATATTCATAGAAAATAATCAAGGAGTTAATTTTCAATTGCTGACCTCGCTGATGTCATCAGTGACTCTGCGATGGTAGGTGATGTTCAGAGCATCCTTGACGGTGTGGTAGTGGCCCTTAGCGAGCTCGAAGGTCTCTTTGTAACGCAGCTGAAGACAAGAAAAAACGTATGTGTCAGGTGATCATAAAAACACACACAAATACTGTACATAAAGAGGTGTTATAGTAGTAATAATAATAGTTTTTATTCTTCATCAGGCATTATTATTATAAAAAAGGCCAAAGCCACATATTTGCCATCATTTGTACAGGTACTATGTTGTGTAACGATTGAACCTTGATAAAACAATATTTGACAATCGTCAATACTGAGCTGGAAATACCATATTTCAAAGACCTATAATGACAATATTTATCTTCAAATTCAAACATATGTTTACTGTTAAATAGAAGGTTAAGAAAAAATCATTAAAAATAACAATTAAAAATGTAACATTACCGTATCTGGTTTGTGGCATTGATATCAATAATAAAGGTTAGCCAATGGGCACACTCACATCGCTGGACTGCAGGTAGGATTTCTTGGCACGAATCAGGAAAGGTGTGTCAGCAATGGCAGTGTACCTGTGCTTCATCTTCTCATACTGTTCTTTGTATTTGTTCTATAAAGAGAAAATAATTAATGCAAAATATCAGAATTTTTATTAATAATAGAATGAGATAATGATTTTTGATGAATGAGCTAATTCACTAAGAACATTGGTTATGAAGGTGTAATAGCACAATGATAATAAAAAAATCCAGGAAACCCATTTATCAAGAAGAAATGATTAGGGGGGGTGAGACTTACATCACTGAAGAACACTTTCATTTTCCTAGTATGGCCCATGACTGGAGTTTCTATCTCCTGAGTGAAGTGAGCTCTCTCCTTGGCGGCCAGATCTGTGTACTGATACTGGAGAGAAACAGACACAAAACAATGATTAGATTATCAGAAAATATGAATGAAATCTGTGTCAAATGATCCATTCAATAAGTAACGGTTATATGAACTTACTTTGTTGGTCAGCAGCTGGGCCCATTTGGCTCTGGTGACGTCAATAGAGTCCACGGTTGTGGTGGCCTTGGTCATATCCACTTTGCCTTGGGCTCTATAGATCCACTGAAAATAATAGAGCAAGTCAGAATTGATATTAAATCTGTTTATTCTGACAGAATACAACACATTTGAGAGAGGCACTGCAGGCTTTTTAAAAGATTACATCACTGCCAAGTCTCATTTGGTAGAATTCTACTCACGTCGCTCATGTGTGTCTTCAGCTCAGTCACGCGGTTGTACTCTGGAGTGTCCAGAACCACGGAGAAGTTGTGAAGGTTCTTCTTAGCCTCCACTGGATAGTGCTCCTATATAAGGAAAACACAGGCCATACAAATGTGTCATGATGCCACTGCAAGAAGTTGATTATGGCATGAAAATGATTGATACAGATATACAGATGCATCTCTAAAAATAAGAATATCATGGAAAAGTTGGTTTTAATTTGGATGATGACGGCCATACAGCTCATGGAATAAAAAATACAGTATCTCAAAATATATGAATATTACATAAAAAAAAATATATAATAGAGAAATGTCGACCATCTGAAAAGAATGTTAATTCTAGAGTAATTTAACTTCATGTGTTATATATATGAAATGTATTTACATGAAATATATTTAATTAAGTTAGGAAAATAAAAAAAAATGTCATTGATATTAAATTTTTTTTAGTTGCATATTGTAGAGAAACACGTACCCTGAATTTGGTGATCTTGCGGACGTGGACCATCTCTGGGGTGTCGTACAAGAAGCTGCCAAGGCCTCTCAGCCACATCAGATCCTCTTTGTATCTTATCTAAAACGACAAAACAATTTCAACAAAAGTTTTAAAAGTGTTTTTTTTCTGAAAATGTGTGTCAAACGTCAAATGTGTCTTTTTCGAACATACATCGCTGGTGATTTCATTGACGTGGTAGCAGTGCAGCAACTGGGGTGTGACGGGCAGATTGATCAGCTGGCCCTTGATGTTGTTGAATTTCTCTTTGTAGCACAACTAGTATGAGAAGGGAACAAAGAGGGGGTTAGAATAGTTAAGTTAAGTCACTTTATTTGTCAATTGTCATTGAAATGTTTCTTTTTCACGTATCATATATGGAACATTTTATCAACGTGTGAAAATTGTTTCTTACGTCACTGAGGTTCTGCTGGTTCATCTTGACTTGTTTGATATCAGGTGTATCGTAGGTCGTGTGGATCTTGTCCTTTTGCTTATGGTACAGTTCCCGATACAGACGCTGCAGAAGGGGAAATAAAGTCACATATGAGGCAGCTTTAACCAGTAAATGTGTCACACCACACGGTAGTTATGTGAATCACCACCAACACTAAAATGTCTGGTGTCCAACAATAGTGAAGTAGCGGTGTGTTATCTTACATCGTTGACAATCTTGTGAGCCTTCCTTGAGTTGACAAAGTTAACACCCTCTGGATGAAGAGTGTAACCCTTAGCCTTGGTCATCTCATGGGCCTCCTTGTACTTCACCTAACCATACGAGGGATGAAAAAGTGTTATATTCAGTAACATCAAAGACTATATCAGCAAAAAGATTTAATTGGATTATTGTACTCACATCGCTGGTGACAACGCTGTTCATCTTAGCCTGCTTGAGGAGTGGTGTGTCGCCGGGCAGGGTGTACCCGGTGGCCATTTCGGTCTTGTTGGCCTCCTTGTAAATGTTCTGAGAGACACCAAGACAATATGGTGAGACGGAAAGCATTCTAGCTTCAAAAACAACAATAATAAATAGTTTAAAAAAAAACAATGACGGTAAACTTTAATATAACCAAACTTTCTGCCATTTCTCGATGTGACATTGAATGCACTATATGTAGGACACATAAATTCCCACAGTGTAATTAAGAATGTAGTCTGGCAACTGCGGTAACAAGTGCAAAACCTACAGTCACTGCACACTAACATGTGTCAGTGATAGCACAAAAAAAATTACATTTATGTGTGTGAAATCTCTATGTGATGTTCATTTCTGAACAAGTACACTGAATATTGAGGGTCATTCTCTTACATCACTCTGGATGTAGTTAGCCATGCGTGCCCTTTCTGACTCCACGGTTATAGCAGGAGCAGTGTTGGTGCCCTTGATGTTGGCGTTGTAATCGTAGCGGTAGTGCAGCTGGGAGAAAAAGAGAAGAGAAGGAGATGATGAGATGCATGGTCATGATCTTGTTTTAGTCAGGGAATGTAAAACATACTGTGGATAGTAATAAGTCAACAATGTTTAAGAGTGACTTACATCGCTGAGGTTCTCTGCGTTCTTCTTGGAGGTCTCATACACTGGAGTGTCAGTCACCACCGAATACTCCTTGAAAGATTCGATAGCTTTGGCTCTGTAGGCGTTCTGAAATGAAAACACAAGACTATGGCAATCAGTATCATCAGTATCACTTCTGAGTAAACAATATGTCATTTTAAAAGTATATTGTCTTGGCTATACTGTAAGGGAAGGTAAAAAATATTGCTTAAAGCTATTGTGTGTAACTTTATCATATGAATGAATGTCTGTTACATTCTAGCCATTGACAAAAGTTTATTGATACAAAGTTGATTTAGCCTATCAGCTCCACAAAACTGGCTGTATTTCTCAGTATGGCAGGGGCGACATAACAGCCTCCACACACATCCTACCTCTACTGCGCGTCTACCTCGCGTCTGCGTCTGACTTTTTGTCACTGACCGTGTAATCAACCTAGAGCGGATACACATCCAACCTCAGACGCACTGCTGATGCACGTCGAAGGCACGTCTGCAGCGACGCTCCCCTTTACCTCAGGAGGCTCGCCTATTTTTTTCTGAGAGCTGCGCGTCTCTCTCGGGTCTCTCTGCTTTAACTGATAAAGAAATACTCTGCTGAGAGTCATATTGACTTCATACCGGCAGCTTTCGCTGTAGTTTCACCATTTCCTGGTGTGTCCCTTTCAAAATAAAACTTCCAACAAGCGAAAATGTGGCAAAAAAAAGAAAATAAAAAAAAGGCAATGGGGTGCACGGATTACTGTCCAGACTCAATATTAGACTCAATATAAATCATATGCATTATAAATGACAAGAAAGAACTTAATTTTTAATGGGAATTATCTATGAAAACTCTATGTAGAAAGATAGGGCTTTTAGAAGCAGCGCTGCAGCAGCAGCAGCTGCTCAGACGTTCCATGTGTGTCCGAGAAAAGTCCGAGAGACGCAGCAGTAAGGTAAGGCGACTCGCTCCAGAGGTAGACGCAGGATGTGTGCAGAGGCCGTTAGTCATGCACTATAGCTTTAAAATAGCTGAAAGTTGTAAAACCAAATAACTGAAGAAGATGTGTAACATAAGAGTGTATATAATGCGTAGGCTAACATCACTCTGGATGATTCCAGAATTCTTGACACGGAGGATCTCCGGAGTGTCGTAGGTAAAGCAGCCGATTCCCCTCAGCCAGTTCAGGTCATCCTTGTAGATGATCTGGGGAGAGAACACAACGAAACACACAGGTTAAGTGATATGCAGACGTGATGGTAATTGGTTGAAACATAATCCTTTTTTATACAGTATATGGATTCAAAACAAATGGGCTAGAACAAAAATAATATATAGGCTATATAGTAAAGCCCAAGAATAGATTTGAATAGAATAATATTTATTTTTTGTTCGTCCTTTTTTGATAATTTTTATCAAAAAAGGACACACTCAATGTGGTTTCAATGCATATATAATTTTTTTTAGTATTAACTCATTTTGAACTGTATAAAGTGCTAAGAAAACAACTACATAGATGTATGCAAACAATGATGATTCACCTTTGAACAATATGTTAGTACTGAAGCTACGCAGTTCATAAAAAAACTAAAAACAGAAGAGAATCATGCTCTGGGCAGTTACTCACGTCACTGAGCTGCTCGTTGACTTTGCGTGCTTGGGTGTACACCTTCATGTCAGGGAGGCATATCCACTGGTGCAGATGCTTACGGTAGCCGACTTCGCTGACGGCACCCTGTGTTCTGTGGGCAGACACGATCTCCAGCATGTCTGGTGGGATATGGTTCTTGGCCTTGCTCTTCTCATAGTTATCCTTGTACAGACGCTAGAAAACAAAATGGACAACAGACATTCAGATTTAGCATTTTTGTATGCACAGAAAGCTAGACTGTTTGGATGCATGTTAAGCTGCTGAGTTTTTGAAACTATTTTGAAAAGTCACTGCAGCTTATTTATTCCTCACTCAAAGCAGTGAGTGATAGTATATCAGAGTATTTAGTGGCATCAAGTAATGACAGTTCTAGATTGCAACGCTCCTTTGCTAACCCTTCTCTTTCTAATAATGACAGAAGCAACGTTGGCCTTGAAGGACAAGAAGCTAGATACTAAAGATGGCATCATCCACCACTGCCTCAAGTCTTTACACAATATCAAGTGATGAGCTGAATGTAATGTAACGTTATTTAAACAGGGACAATGTACAAAACAAACATTAACCTTGTTTAGAGCAAGGAGAGATGCATTGTAACAGGTTTTAGCAAATTGCTATTTTCCACCCTTTGTCCCTGGGCAGGTAAGAATATGTATGTAATTATCTATTCTATTCTATTCTTCCTCTTCATTTGCCCAGAATGCCCACAATATATATATTTGAAAACGTGTAAGGCTGTTAAGTGTGTCCATTCTATGCTACTGTAGAAACATGGCGGTGCGACATAGCAGCACCCATGGAGGGTGCCCCTTGTCGATATAAAAGGCACATTTTAAGGTAATACAAGAACGAACAACTTTTATTTGAAAGTGAATAGTGACTAGTTAAATATACTTATAAATATCAATTCTTCCAAATCTGTTATGAAAAATGCCAATAAATTCTACACAATGCACCTTTAACTGAAGAGGATAAAATATATTTGCAAATTTGACTCACATCAAGGACGAGCTTTCCGGCTTTGATGCAGCGAGCAGTAGCAGGGTCATCCTCGAGACACTTGGGCAGACTGTAGAGGGTCTTGAACTTCTCATAATCCTCCTTGTACTTCACCTAAAGGGGCAAAAAGGTTTCAAATCGACAACAGTCAAACTCATGTGTGTAAGAAAATAAAATCCCATCGTCATAAAAACACGGAATGAAATGAACAGGAGTAAAAGTTGAACTCACGCCACTGAGAATGACTTTCTGACTCTTGGCGTGCATCATGGCATTTGAGTCATGTGGGATGGTGTAGCCAGTAGCTTTGATTTTCTCCCAGGCAGCGTGGTAGTTTTTCTGTGGACAGAGGGGCCAGATCAACATGTTGCCGTTTGTGAACAATGACGTTTACAAAGTTGATATTGTGTCACAGAGCGAAAGAGAGGAGAGTGTTTTTTTCCTCCCACTTACGTTGCTGAAGAAGTGCTTGAAGTTGTGGCATCTGGCGTAGTCATGGGTATCCAGAACAGCGGTGTACAGATGCTTGTCCTTATGGTAAGCCTCCCTATAGTTGATCTGTCATTGACAATTGTTTAGTTACTCAATTAGGCATGTTAAGCTCAAAAATTATACATTTATGTACAGTACATATGTTTGATAAGACCAGCTCACTCACATCACTGGCCCAGGTGTGACCCAGAACGGCAGTAACATAAGCTGGGGTGTCCGTCACGATGGAGTAATTGTTGAATTCATTCTTGGCTTCTGTTCTGTATTTCAGCTACAAGGGAAGATGACACAGGTAAATGATCACAGTCTAAAACCGTACATTATGAAATAACAGTTCTAAAGGTTTACTATGAACTTCCACGTTTGTTACTCACCTCACTCTGCTGGTCGTAGGCTCTCTTGGCATTAAGAATTTCTGGTGTGTCCCAGACATAGCAACCAATACCCCTCATCCAGGTCAGGTCCTCCTTGTAGAACACCTATTTAAAAGACAGCAGAAGAAATAATTAAAATATATAAATATAAATAAATATATAAATAATACCGGTACATAAATATACAGTATATACATCTGACATAACATTTAAAAAATGGGATGTTTGTCCACACTAGTCTGCCACAAGGCACGGCGCAGTAATCAACTAAAAAGCAGCAGATTTGCAGTGAGGAAGGACCTACATCACTGAGAATCTCGTTGGTCTTGCGTGCACGAATAGCGTCCTCCTGTTCCGGATGGCAGGTCCACTGGTGCAGGTAGGTACGGTAGAGGACGTCGCTCAGCATGTCCTGGCAACGCTTAGCAACCTGGTTAGCTATGATGTCAGGTGGGAGGTGGGTCTTTAACTTGGAAGTGTGCCAGTCCTTGTGGTAGAGCCTCTGTAAAAGACACGCAAACCATGCAAAGTTAATGGAACTCTCATTAACAATGTGAAACAAAGCAACCTTAAAATAAAACTTATGTGGATCATGACAAATGCTTATTCAAATCCCTTGTCATAAAAGCGATAAAAATGCTTAAAAAAATGCTACATGGAGGGTTTTTTTTAAACCATTAAACCAAAACCATAAATATATTGTCTGGAGCAGCTTATCTGGCCTAATGCCTCGTTTCCACATACGTATGTCACTTGTGTCCGTTTTACGGAAGGTGCTTCAGTGTCCAACGGAAGGAAATCTCAAGAGAGTCTGGGCGTCTGTGTCTCTGGCAATGCCGCAGCGATCGCGGGCACTCTCACTTGTGTCATTAAACTAATAAATCAGACTGTATTTCATATCAAACGGACACAGATGATGACTGTGTTTAATATCAAACTGATGAAAAACGATCCGACTGTATACAGTGTATCACGTATATAAAGTATTTAATATTTTAGCAGAATAACATTCACTCTGATTCACAAAGTGTTCAAACTATATGAACAAGTCCTTTTTAATCATCAAACTGACTTGACAATCAACATTAACTGAGTAGAAGGACATCGCATGTAAGATAACCTAGCAAAACTTCCATACTCCGTAATCCAATTTTTTTAACGTACATAATACGGAAACCGGACAGAAATATAACGGAGGGGAGGAGTTTCGGAGGCAAAACGGACATTACGGAGAATCACATAGGAATGAATGGACTTTTTCCTCTGATCCGGATGGATCGCATACGAGAATGTATGTATGTGGAAACGAGGCGTAAGTGTATAGCAAAATCTGAAGAAATCTTTCGAACGAATATAGTCTCTGCAAGTGTACTTTTTACTAAAATGTCTTCAATGTATGCTCATTTATGTTGGTTAGATAAGTATGAAGAACCTGAATTGTTCTTTAAGAAGGAAACCTTTTTTGTTGTTAATTGTTTTGGTCAAGCCTAGAAAAGGAGGCAGTATATTTTGTCTCAATCTGTATTCTTTTTAACAAATTGAAATTTAATGAATTATTTTAAATGTTGCGACTGAATATTTTTTTTATATAAAATTAACTTATTTTATCGATTCAATGTAATCATCTATAGTGCCTTGCAAAAAGTATTTAACGCCATGCTAGAATGGAATGAATAGACAAACTGTTATTGATATCTTACCAATCCCTTGCTCTTCTCCTGCTCTCCACAGCGCATAACCTCGGGGAAGTCCACCAGGGTGTTGGCCATGTAGTGACCCTTGGCCTTCTCATGGAACTCATGGTACTTGGCCTAGAAGGATCCGTAATGAAAAGTCTTAGTTTTGTTTACATAATTCAAGAAGATGACATTGACTGCAAGAAACAAGCGTGAGACTCACATCACTGGCAATGTCCCTGCCCTTCTTGCCTCTCAGAAGAGGGATGTATTCCTGGTCCAGCTTGTAGCCAACAGCTTTACCCTGATCCCAATCCTGTTTGTAGAGTTTCTGAAATCACACAAATAAAAGGCGTAGCATTATGGGAAAGGCTGTTACAATTTGTGCTATATCATTTAAATTGAATTCATTAGCTAAATACCTCGCTGATAATCTTATTCATTTCCCTGGAATGGGCCAGCTGTGGAGTGTCCTCGCCACCAATGTAAATGCCCTTCTCTGCATTGAAGGTCTCTTTGTACTTCAGCTATAGTAGGAAGAAAATAACACAATTAAGATTTTAGATTGCAGAATTTTGATGATTGTTTATTAATATGCTTCTTGAAATATGGAAATTGAAATGGTACGGTATATAAATAATTTTACATACATCACTGAGGTTGGCAGCAGCGACCCTCGCCAAGAGGAGCTCAGGGCGGTCCACAACGTGGGTGAATTTTGCAAAGTTTTCTGTGGCATCCTTTGTGTAGAACCTCTGCAAGTCAAATGACAGCATCAAAGTGAGACACAGCGAACTGAGACACAAACAAATATATATATATATATATATAAAGTATATAAGGAAGAGAGACACAGACTACAGAGTTTACAGAGTTTACAGTGCGTGTTGAGCGGCTTTATAGGAGTCCAACATCAAAAACAAAGAACTGAAAATGATTATAATATGTCCTCTTGAAGGATAAATCAAAGGGGGAAAAATTAATAAAATCGAGTCGACGTACCTGGTTGATGATCTGTTGGGCCTTTCTGACCTTGACATGGTCAACAGATTCAGCTGCCATCCAGCCGCATCCACGGAGCCATTCCAGATCTGCCTTGTACACATTCTGAAGGCAGAAACCAAGATACATTTTGGGGGAGTTAAGACATACACTTTTTGTCATTTTATCGTATGAATATGATTAATTAGTCCTCTGGTTGAGGTGGATTGGCAGCACTCACGTCACTTTGAAGATCGTAGCATTTTCTGGCCTGTCTGACATCATTGGAGTCAGGCAAACAGGTCCACTGGTGCAAGCGACCGGTTCTGTAAAGGTCGTCATTGACTTGTCTCTGGCATTTCTTGGCCAGTTCAAACTGCAGCATGTCCACTGGCAGGTTGAACTTGGTCTTGGAATGGTGGAAGTCCTTCTTGTACAGAGCATCACTGGCAATTCTGGCTGAGTTTATAGCCAGGATGAGCAGAGGGTCGTCTTCCACACAGCGGGCACCGATGTGGTGGCCGACCTGCTTACGGTATGACTCGAGGTACTTATGCTAAGGAGAGAGACAGAAATCATTATCTCCATTTTGTCGTGTCTTTTTGTTAACATAAGAACAACTTTATTACACGCTCTTATTATTATATTATTATTATGAAACTTTTTCCCACTACTCACATCACTCTGAACTTTAGAGTTATGGATGCACTGCTTGATTGGGACAGCATCTCCAGGCATGAAGTAGCCCGTGGCCTTGACCTTATCCCATTCTTTGGTGTAGAGTTTCTGCAAGAGATGGAAAAGTTATGATGCGTTTATGATGATGTTGCTCATCAAGCAGATAATAAATACCATTGGTACAGGACAAAGAATTGTTATGTTGAAATATCAGGGTACCAGCGCGGATATCCAAGTTATATTTAAGACCTTTTAATACCTTTTCAATGCCATTTGAAATTGAATGCCAACGTCAAGGCAATACTGGCAAACGTAGGAAGGAAATAATGGACGCATTTTGAGGTACTTTTAATAAAGAACATTTAGTATTAACTTCCATTAATATACTCACATTGATATACTTAAACAATAATAATGGGAAGTATGTGTATACACTTACAAAATCAAAAAGACCCCACAGTTATTGTAGCTGCCAGCAGACAGTTGCATTTAGTTCATTAGAATTATTTATGTTTCATAAAAGAATCGTTTTAATTTAATAAGAATAAAACCACATTTAAATATGTAATAATAATAATATATTTCTCTGCATTTCTTTTACTTTGAAGTATGTGTACAAGCTGGCCTGTTTACGGCTTATATAGCGGAACTATGGTTCTGAGGTTCGGTTGGGTCAGAGCATTAATTGATGATGCACCAGCATTGGAGCATGCAGCGTATAGGTCCATGGTCGAGCGATGCCGGGCCAACTGCCGCTCATCAAGTTAATTGGTACGTTATTTCATTCGTAAGTTTCACTGAGAGACGACGCACAGGAGAGAAGTTGCCTTTGTTACCTGTTTTACTCCCCTTGAGTTAACGTGGCTAATGAGGTATGCAAAGTTATTTTATGTTTGTAATAATCAATGTGAAAGCATAACTGTGTAACAGTCAATTGCACGTTATGTAGTATATTTATTCAAATGCTATCCTCTGTGAGACTGTTCCTTTTTATGTAACTAATACTCGTGTATGATTTGTATATTTTTATTTAGTTCTCACGGCATGTTGGATGACATCTTTGATGACATGATTCTGCAACTAAATATCTGTAAAGAAGAATGCCTTGTGTCCATGATTGTTAATTGGAAGGAGCTACAGTTACCCTGAATATGTAGCACATACTGTAAATCCCATGAGTCATCTTACCGGATGAACATTCTTGGCCACCTCTCTGGCTGTGACGAGACCTGGAGTATCCAACAGTGTGAACTTGGTCTTCTCCTTGTGCCATGCCTCACGGTATGCGGCCTGAGAAAAAAGAAAAAAATAATTGAATCTGCCATTGCTTTTACTCTGTCAAGAGAAGACTAAAAACATATTAAAACAGCCTCCGGATGACAAAGAATCCTCCTTACCTCGTTGAGGACCTTAGCAGCATTCCTGGCGCAGACGATGTCGACTCTGTCAGCTGGAATTGTGTATTCCTGACTATCTAACTTGACACGGTAGCCTCTCTGTAAAAAAAAAATATATGTAATGATTTAGCAAATTTAGACAAGATACATGTGCATGTGTTCTGTCATAAATACAGTAAAACAAATGTTTTTATATTGCAACAAAATTATATATTTTACATATCGATTATACAAGTACAGTGACAATAAAGTCGAATTTTGATCCTACTTACTTCAGCCAGGATCTTCTGTGCGTGTTTCACCTTCAAAACCTCCACAGACTCATGTGGCACCCATCCACATCCTCGTAGCCACTCCATATCGGCTTTGTACACAGCCTGAGGACGAAAAACAAATATAATATGTTTCAGAGAGATTAAAAATGTATACAGACAATAATGAGTGTATTTGGGTTCAATAGGAGTACAAAAAGTATAGATATATTTTAAAGATCCTTTAAAAATGCTGATCTTTGTTAAAACAATGAACCATGATCTCAGAAGAACTCACATCACTCTGAAGATCGTAGGCTTTCCTGGCCTGTCTGACATCATTGGAGTCGGGCAGGCAGGTCCAGTTGTGAAGATGAGTTCTGTAGTTGAAATCGTTGACTTGGATCTGGCATTTCTTTGCCAGTTCAAGATTCAACATGTCCACTGGCAGGTTGAACTTGGTCTTGGACTTGTTGAAGTCCTTCTTGTACAGGGCGTCACTGGAAATCTTGGCTCCGTTCATAGCCAGCATGATCAGTGGGTCCTCTTCCACACAGCGGGCACCGATGTGGTGACCGACCTGCTTACGGTAATTTGCATGGTACTTGTACTGAAAGAAAAATTGACAAAAGGTTGATGAAATGTCAGAAAAAGTACATAAAATTTAAATAATCTGGTGCATTTAAAACCACATTCCATCATTTGTTTTTACATCGCTGACGATATCTCTAGAAGCCCGAGCCTTCAGCACAGAGATGGCATCCTCCTTGATGTGGTAGCCCTTTGCCTTCTGGTCATCCCATGTCTTTGTGTACAGTTTCTGCGCGGAACGAGAAGTATGATCAAAAATACAGTAAGAGATTGTGACGGCACATCAAAATCACAATAATCAAGTACTACATTACTACTTGTAAAAAAACAAACTTACATTGCTGATGTTGATAGCATTGGCCTTGGACAGTTCGAAGCTGGGGGCGTTAGGTGGGATGTGATAGCTGAGCTTGTCTTGATCCCAAGCTGCCCTATATCTCCTCTGTCACAAAGAAAGAAAAAAGATCATTAACTTTTTTATTTGAAGACTCTAATTCTTAAGAATTTTTCTTAAAAATATTATGTACAAAGAATTCATGTTAAGTTTAGAATTGCATGCAGAAACTTTAATTATTGTGGGAGATGCTGTTACTCACATCACTGATGTTGTCAGCATTTTGCTTGGACAAGACAATAGACGGGAGGTCAACAACACTGGTAAACTTCTGGCTACTTGCGGGCTGGCGGTAGAGCCTCTCGTTGAGAATATCCTGTGCCTTTTTGGCTTTGATGACGTCCACGGATTCATGAGGAGACCAGCCGCACCCTCTCAGCCACTCCAGATCAGCTTTGTATACGGCCTAAAACACAATTGTCATTTTTAACATCACCAAATACCACTGTTAGGTTTTATATATATTTGTCTAACTACAGTCAGATGTTTAAATACAATGGATAAACTGATTTCCATTACATTTGTGGGATGCTATAGGTTCAAAATGTGGGTTGGGGGTGATCTGAACACCAATTCAAAAAAAGAACATATACAGTAGATTCCAACAACCCAGACACTGTGTTTGCATGGTCAACAGCAATTATCCATTAACAGTTAATAAAATCCTCTCTCTAATTTTGAGATATACTTACATCACTCCTTAAGTCATAGACCTTTCTAGCCTGAACCACATCAGTAGAATCGGGCAGGCAGGTCCAGTTGTGCAGGAGAGTTCTGTAGTTGAAGTCATTCACTTGGTTCTGACATTTCTTGGCGAGTTCAATGGACAACATGTCTCCTGACAGGTGGTACTTGGTCTTGGTGTCATGATAGTCCTTCTTATAGAGGATGTCACTGTTGATCCTTGATTGATTGGCGGCCAGCATGGCCAGTGGGTCGTCCTGGACACTGAGGGCACCAATATGATGGCCACACTGATTGCGGAAACCGGCCTTGTATTTGTACTGAAAAATTGGAATTTAAAATAGTGTGATTGGTTTATACATATAAATCATTGCAGTGAAATCAGAAAGAAAGAAAAAATGGTGCAGATAAATTCCGGTTGTATCGAGAGGGACACAGACTTACATCACTGACGATGTTTCGGGAGGCCTTGGCTGCCAAAACAGAAATAGCATCTTTGGGAAGGACGTAGCCCTTGTTGATGGTGTCCACATAGCCTTCACGGTAGTGTTTCTGGGGAAACAAGAATAATTCAGTTAGAGTGTCAGATACTTACACTGAGTGATATACACCATAGTACAAAACACATTGCCTATGGAGAACACAATTTCCTTTACAATCAATTAAAGGTCAAAAACTACACAGCAATGTCATTTATTCTTTAAACCGTTGCACAATTAACTGATTATGATATTAAAGCAAGTTGACAATTGCTGTTATGATAATAATCTGCCATGAAGACTAGGCACTGGATTACCAGACTGGTGTTGAGTTTATTCTGCTTGGCCAGGATGATCTCCGGGGTGTCAAGAGTGATGTGAAGGTCGGTCTTATCGTTCTCCCAGGCAGCAGTGTATGCTTTCTGTAAACAGCAGATTCACAGGATCACTATTTCAGACTCATTATATTTCAGAACATTATAAAAAAGCAAACACTGCTTTGTCTAGATAAATTATCCTCTTTTTTGTCAAACTAACTAAACTAATGAAACATTTGGGCCAAATATTTGTAATATTACGTTCAGAATGCCTCCCCCCCAAAAAAATCAATAAAAATAATAATAATCATAAAAACAAACAATAGAATAAAGTGAAGTGACATTAAATGAGATGTGCTATCTGTACCTTGTCCATTGTCGCGGCATTGGCCGTTGCAAGGGCATATGGCATGTCACATGTTTGGGCAGTGAATTTGAAGGTGCTGGGATGCTGACGGTAGCCTCTCTCCTTCAGGATGTCTCCTGCTTTCTTGGCTTTCTCCACATCCACCGAACCGATTGGCACCCAACCTAATCCCTTTAGCCACGTCAGGTCAGCCTTGTACACGGCCTGAAAGTCACAGGGGAAGGAAAAATGGAGTCACGTTGAAAAATTCAATAGAAAACTCTCAGTGCTCGGGCGACACAGTATGATGAGTTCCAATTACTCACATCACTCTGCAGGTCATAAGCCTTTCTGGCCTGGACCACATCATTGGAGTCGGGCAGGCAGGTCCAGTTGTGCAGATGAGTTCTGTAGTTGAAATCGTTGACTTGGATCTGGCATTTCTTTGCCAGTTCAAGATTCAACATGTCCACTGGCAGGTTGAACTTGGTCTTGGAGTGGTGGAAGTCCTTCTTGTACAGGGCGTCACTGGCGATCTTGGCTCCATTCATAGCCAGCATGATCAGAGGGTCCTCTTCCACACAGCGGGCACCGATGTGGTGACCGACCTGCTTACGGTACCCTGTCTTGTATTTGTACTGCGTAGTAAGAAAGAGTGAAGTGAAAATTAACAGAATACTGTGTAAATAGGCACAAGTCAGTTTCAGGGAAAAAAGTATTCATTTATAGGTTGTATACATACATCACTGATGATTTCTCTTCCTTTTTTGGCAGCAACAATAGCGACAGCATCGGACTTAAGGTCGTAGCCCTTTCTGAACATCTTGTCAACTTCCTCCCTGTAATTTTTCTGAGGAGGGATTGAAAATAGTTGAATTATGAAATGAACATCATAAAGCCTATAACACTGATATTAATTGACATGGATGTAGATTACTTGTTTGAGTGCAAACAGAAAAAACTTACAATGCTGATGTTGTAAGCATTGGCTTTAGCAAGCACAAGTTCAGGTAGGTCAGGGGTTACATGAGTCTTAACCTTGTCGGCCTCCCAAGCAGCATGATACGTTTTCTGTGGGGAGAAAGAAAACGAAAAAAAAATTGTAATAATCTGGAATAGATTGTACAAATTTGCAAAAATTGTAAAAAAAGTGATATAAAAGTCTTGACCTTGTTCATTATGTCAGCGTTTGCTTTGGCTAAGACCATGGGCATGGAAGACATGTCAGTTGTATATTTAAATTTGTCTACGGGTTGCCTGTAGAGATGTTCGTCGAGAATCTTTGAAGCGTGCTTGGCCTTCAACACATCAACTGAACCAATGGGGATCCAGCTTACGCCTATGACCTCATCCATGTCAGCTTTGTATACAGCCTGTAGGGAAAATAATTGATATATGACATTACAACACATAAGCACAGCTGACATCACCTGATATGTTGATTATATATTGTTTAATGATTAGACAGAAGGACTCACATCGCTACGCAGATCGTAGGCTTTCCTGGCCTGTCTGACATCATTGGAGTCGGGCAGGCAGGTCCAGTTGTGCAGACGAGTTCTGTAGTTGAAATCGTTGACTTGGATCTGGCATTTCTTTGCCAGTTCAAGATTGAGCATGTCAGCTGGCAGGTTGAACTTGGTCTTGGAGTGGTGGAAGTCCTTCTTGTACAGGGCGTCACTGGCGATCTTGGCTCCGTTCATAGCCAGCATGATCAGCGGGTCCTCTTCCACACAGCGGGCACCGATGTGGTGACCGACCTGCTTACGGTACCCTGTCTTGTACTTGTACTAATGATATCAGAATAAAATGTTTTTCGTTAAAGCTAGATCATGTCTCACAGCACCAGTGTATCAATCATATAAACCGTTATGTAGCACAGCAATATCACTTACATCACTGATGATGTCCCTGGAATTCTTAGCAGCCTTTACAGAGATTGCATCCCCAGGGAGGTAGTATCCTTGGTTGATGGTGTCTTCAAACCCTTGTCTGTATAGTTTCTGCAAAGAAAGACATGTATAAATAGTTCTGAAATGCTTCTAATAGCCTGAGGCTTCCCAGAAAAGGTTGGCACATTTTGCAGGAGGACTCCCACTGGTGGACTTTAAGAATCCAATTTGGGAGCAAATTTAAATCCGTAATCCAAGATTAAATTATGTTAAATTAAATGAAGTTGTTAATTAGAAGACACAACAGCGCACAAAGAGGTTTCCAAGTTCTGTGACAATTAAACAGTAAATAAACTCCAACACAAGAACCATCTTGTTAACATAAAAGAAGCCAAGAACACATACCAGATGTAGCAGGGGCCATCTCTTTGAGAAGAATACTAACCTTGCTCATGTTGATAGAATTCTGCTGAGAGAGGATGATCTCAGGAGTGTCAGGATTAATGTGAATCTTGGTCTTGTCATTCTCCCATGCCTCCACGTAGAGACGCTGGAACACACCAAAAATGGTCAAAGTATTAAATGATGGTATTGACTTAAAGGATCTCCAGAGATAGAAATCTGTATTGCAAATCCAGATAATCACTATGTACTGTCTAGCCCTGTCACACTAAAATACATTTGAATTTTACCAAAACAATTATGAACTCTACCTTATTCATGGTCAAAGCGTTATTCTTTGCCAGTTCAAGGTTCATTGCATCAATGGTGCTGGTGAAGGGGAATTTGCTTGGGGGCTGACGGTACTTCGTTTCACTCAAAACATCACCAGCCTTCTTGGCTTTCTCCACATCAATTGAACCAATGGGCACCCAGCCCATGCCCTGGAGCCACTTCAGGTCAGCTTTGTACACAGCCTGAAAGTCACAGGAGAAGGAAATGTGGAGTCACTTTGAATTGTCCCTTTAAAAAGATAGGAAATACTTGGTGTGTTCCACAAACACATTATGAGAAATGCCTCATACTTACATCACTCTGCAGGTCATAAGCCTTTCTGGCCTGGACCACATCAGTGGAATCGGGCAGGCAGGTCCAGTTGTGCAGACGAGTGATGTAGTTGGCGTGGTTGGCCATAATCTGGTTCTTCTTGGCCAGTTCAAAGGCAATCATGTCCACTGGCAGGTTGAACTTGGTCTTGGACTTGTTGAAGTCCTTCTTGTAGAGAACATCACTGGCAATCCTAGCTGAGTTCAGAGCCAGCACGAGCAGAGGGTCGTCTTCCACACAGCGAGCACCGATGTGGTGACCGACCTGCTTACGGTAACCTGTATGGTACGCGTGCTGCAAGAAAAATAAGTTTCTTGTTTACATGAACAGTAATACTTGTATGGCAACTGTTTATCATTGAATAAATCCAACAGCTTACATCACTGGCAATTTGCCCGGATTTCTTTGCTGCTATGATGGAAATAGCGTCATTGCGAATATCGTAGCCCTTCTTCTTGGAGTCTTCATATGCCTGTGTATACTTTTTCTGTAAACAAGAACAATCATTCCAGAGATGTTAAGTATATGTACCATTGAAAGTAATACATGAATAAAAGTTATATTACCAGATTCACTATTTATTTTGCCACGTACCAAACTGTAGTTGACATTGTTTGCTTTGGCGAGAAGAACATCCATGGCATCAGGCATGATGTGGATATTGGTCTTGTCCACGTTCCAGGCGTCAGTGTATGCTTTCTACAGTCACAGAAACCGAGTGTCCTTACATTATTAACTCAACAAGTATGGATTTTTGTGACATAATAATTTCCTTATCATATACCTATACATGTAGTCAATACAGTTGTTTCATATTATACCAGCTCATACTTTGAATATGATTTCATACCTTGTTCATAATCTGATTATTGGCATTAGCCAGCACCATGGGCATGTCTTCAGTAGTGACTTTGAATTTGAAGTTGCTTGGGTGTTGACGGTACTTGTGTTCATTCAGGACCTCACCAGCTTTCTTTGCCCTCTCAACATCTATTGAACCTATTGGCACCCATCCAATACCTTGCAGCATCTTCAGATCCTCCTTGTAAACCGCCTGGACAAAACAGAAAGGGTTTATTATTGTGAAAGATGTTCAGAATAGTTAGGTTAAATTGACTTATTTTTCAATTAACACAAAGCTACATTGAAATTTAGCCTTTCAAGACACCACACTCCAGAGGGTGTCCTCACACATGGTCAGCCATAGTACAGTAACCCTGGAGTGGTGCTGGGGTTAGGTGCCTTGCTCAAAGAGACAATCGTTGATAGGGTGGTCATACCAGTCACCACAAGTTCTACAACTAATACCCTCCTGTACGGTTCCGGGGACCATACCAGCAACCTAACGGACACTGGTCGGCCCCTCTTTCCTCTAGGCCACCCTACCACCCTGTCTAGGCAATCCTACTACATATAAATTCAGAAACATCAATGATGTTCACAGTAGCAATATAAGGATTCATACTCACATCACTCTGTAGGTCATATGCATGTCTGGCCTGTCTGACATCGCTGGAGTCTGGCAGGCAGGTCCAGTTGTGCAGACGAGTGACATAGTTGGCGTGGTTGGCCATAATCTGGTTCTTCTTGGCCAGTTCAAAGGCAATCATGTCCACTGGCAGGTGGAACTTGGTCTTGGACTTGTTGAAGTCCTTCTTGTAGAGAAAATCACTGGCAATCCTAGCTGAGTTCAGAGCCAGCACGAGCAGAGGGTCGTCTTCCACACAGCGAGCACCGATGTGGTGACCGACCTGCTTGCGGTATCCTGTTTGATACTTGTGCTGCAAGGAAAAATAAAGAACTAAGTTCCTGGTTCCTTGGTTACATGAACAATAATAATAGTATGGGACGGTTTATCATCAATTCAATCTGACAGCTTACATCACTGGCAATGTCCCTGGATTTCTTTGCTGCAATGATGGAAATTGCATCATTACGCAGATCGTAGCCCTTCTTCTTGTCGTCTTCATATGCCTGTGTGTACTTTTTCTGAAAACAAAAACAACAAACATAATTATATGCATTTGAAAATGTCAGTAGGACTTAATTATGATTATAAATATATGTATTGTTAACAGGAAAATATTGTTATTAATATAGCATGGCTTTGAACTCTCCAGGAACCACCACCTTATCATGGTGGATAGGTGTGTGTATCCCTTTGATCCTGAGGGCTGTATTGTCTTAAGCTAGTGCTCCTGGTAGGGTCTCCCAAGGCAAAGTGGTCTCAGACGAGGGTCCCCACAAAGAATAGTACCAAAAGTCCCCATGATAAACCATGAAAGAGGATTAGAAGAGACCCTGCCCGACAGCAGCCCGCCCCCCTCTGGAGGGTTGGCCTGTCTTCTTCACACCTGGGGTCTCAAGGTCTTGGGTGCCTCAAGGGGCGGTAACCCTTGAAGATACTGTGGGAGGTGCTGCAGGAGTATGAGGAGAGGGGGTCACTTCTCGGGCCATCCAATACCAGACCTGGGAATGCCTCAGGATCCCCCAGCTAGAGCTGGCTAATGTGGCTCATAAAAGAGAAGCTTGGGGTCCCTTGCTTGATCATTTGCCTCTGCCACCCAACCCAGGATAAACGTATGACAATGGATGGGTGAATCTTTGAGCCCTAATCCATACTGTATATGAGCATTGCTTTACCCTTAAATGTTTAAATCTCCACTTACCAAACTGTAGTTGACATTGTTTGCTTTGGCGAGAACAACATCCATGGCATCAGGCATGATGTGGATCTTGGTCTTGTCCACGTTCCAGACGTCAGTGTATGCTTTCTACAGTCACAGAAACCGAGTGTCCTTACATTATTAACTCAACAAGTATGCATTTTTTGTGACAAAATAATTTCCTTGTCACATACAGTTTTTTGATATTATACAAACACATTCTTTGAATATGGTTTCATACCTTGTTCATAACCTGATTATTGGCCATGGCAAGCACCATGGGCATGTCTTCAGTAGTGACTTTGAATTTGAAGTTGCTTGGGTGTTGACGATACTTGTGTTCATTCAGGACCTCACCAGCTTTCTTTGCCCTCTCAACATCTATTGAACCTATTGGCACCCATCCAATACCCTGCAGCATCTTCAGATCCTCCTTGTAAACCGCCTGGACAAAACAGAAAGGGTTTATTATTGTGAAAGATGTCCAGGAGCTATAAAAATATACATTACTAAATGTGAACATTTATCATAATATACACTTTAGGATTCATACTCACATCACTCTGTAGGTCATATGCATGTCTGGCCTGTCTGACATCACTGGAGTCTGGCAGGCAGGTCCAGTTGTGCAGACGAGTGACATAGTTGGCGTGGTTGGCCATAATCTGGTTCTTCTTGGCCAGTTCAAAGGCAATCATGTCCACTGGCAGGTTGAACTTGGTCTTGGACTTGTTGAAGTCCTTCTTGTAGAGAGCATCACTGGCAATCCTAGCTGAGTTCAGAGCCAGCACGAGCAGAGGGTCGTCTTCCACACAGCGAGCACCGATGTGGTGACCGACCTGCTTACGGTAACCTGTATGGTACGCGTGCTGCACGAAAAATAAGTTTCTTGTTTACATGAACAGTAATACTTGTATGGCAACTGTTTATCATTGAATAAATCCAACAGCTTACATCACTGGCAATTTGCCCGGATTTCTTTGCTGCTATGATGGAAATAGCGTCATTGCGAATATCGTAGCCCTTCTTCTTGTCGTCTTGATATGCCTGTGTATACTTTTTCTGTAAACAAGAACAATCATCCGAGAGATTATGAGTATATATATTTACCATTGAAAGTTATACAGGAATAAAAGTTGTTATATTGCCATCACTTTTTTTGTGTCACGTACCAAACTGTAGTTGACATTGTTTGCTTTGGCGAGAACAACATCCATGGCATCAGGCATGATGTGGATCTTGGTCTTGTCCACGTTCCAGACGTCAGTGTATGCTTTCTACAGTCACAGAAACCGAGTGTCCTTACATTATTAACTCAACAAGTATGCATTTTTTGTGACAAAATAATTTCCTTGTCACATACAGTTTTTTGATATTATACAAACACATTCTTTGAATATGGTTTCATACCTTGTTCATAACCTGATTATTGGCCATGGCAAGCACCATGGGCATGTCTTCAGTAGTGACTTTGAATTTGAAGTTGCTTGGGTGTTGACGGTACTTGTGTTCATTCAGGACCTCACCAGCTTTCTTTGCCCTCTCAACATCTATTGAACCTATCGGCACCCATCCAATACCCTGCAGCATCTTCAGATCCTCCTTGTAAACCGCCTGGACAAAACAGAAAGGGTTTGTTTTGGTGAAAGATGTCCAGGAGCTATACAAATATACATTACTAAATGTGAACATTTCTCATAATATACATTTTAAGATTCATACTCACATCACTCTGTAGGTCATATGCATGTCTGGCCTGTCTGACATCACTGGAGTCTGGCAGGCAGGTCCAGTTGTGCAGACGAGTGACATAGTTGGCGTGGTTGGCCATAATCTGGTTCTTCTTGGCCAGTTCAAAGGCAATCATGTCCACTGGCAGGTTGAACTTGGTCTTGGACTTGTTGAAGTCCTTCTTGTAGAGAGCATCACTGGCAATCCTAGCTGAGTTCAGAGCCAGCATGAGCAGAGGGTCGTCTTCCACACAGCGAGCACCGATGTGGTGACCGACCTGCTTTCGGTATCCTGTTTTATACTTGTACTAAAAAAGCAAGAGGGAGTGTTTTTATAACCAAACTCCCGTGGATATTGCTTGATATATACAGAAGGTAGTGAATAATAGAAATAATCAAACAGATACTTACATCACTAGCAATAGCAGTGGTAGCTTTGGCAGCCAAGATTGCAATGGCATCACCAAGAACATGATGGCCCTTCTTCTTGGATAGCTCATTGTCCAATCTGTACAATTTCTGAACAGAGAGAGATGTTTATAAAGCAAAGCATGTTTACTTTCCAATGAATATACTATTGTCCCTCATTTCCTGTTTGTCAAAATCTATACATGTTGTGGTTACTATGGGACAGAATGAGGAACTGACGGTATCACACTTTACCTCACTGTAGTTCTTCTTGTTAGCTTTGGCGAGAACAATGTCCATTGCATCTGGAGTGACGTGGACTGAAGTCTTGTCGTTTTCCCAGGCTTTGCTGTAGGATTGCTAAAAAGAACATGTTTTTGTTTGCTTAATATCTTGCATATAAATGTCGAAGAAGAGATATTTGTGTTATTTCAATAGAAGGTCCTATCTACCTTATCCATAATCTTGTTGTTGGCAGTGGCCAGTTCAATATCCATGGAGTGCATGTCCTTAGTGAATTTAAAGTTGCTAGGAGGTTGGCGGTATAGGTGCTCACTGAGGATGCGGCTACCTATTTTTGCTTTCTCAACATCCAACGATCCAATAGGAACCCATCCTACTCCTTTCACAAAGCTGTCATACTCACTCCTGTACTGGTTCTGAGAAAGAAATACAAACAGAAAGAGTATTCCTTCACAATGCAGCACAGCTACATAGAGAAACGGTAACATGAAATTAAGACCTTTTATTCTTTTAATTGTATTTAAAATCTTGTAAAAATAAACTTTTAACAATGTTAAGATAATGAAGTGAGACTCTACATACATTACTGGCGATGAACTGCATGTTACGAGCCAGCACCAGATTCATTGCATCGGGGAGGACAGTGTAACTGTGCTGGATCTGTTTGTATCCAGCGTTAGTCTGAACTTTAGAGGCCTGCTTGGCCTGGACCACACTCATCATGTCTACTGGGGTGTGGTACTTCAGCTTGGACTTCTGGTAGTCCTTCTTGTAGTTCTTCTCACTCTGGTGCTTAGCAACCTCCATGTAGTGAACCAGCAGAGGATCGTCCTGGAGGTTGCGGCATCCAACATGGTGGCCTCTGGCCTTCACATAAGCCAGCTTGTACTTGTACTGTAACAGAAAAACAAACACTTTACCATGTGTGGTGGGTTGCAGTAGATATATTGCTGATTTGGCACGGAAATGTTATCTCCAACTCACATCACTGGCAATAGTTGTATTAGACTTGGCAGCCAAAATTGAGATGGCATCTCCTTTGAGGTTGTAGCCCTTGTTGAACATCTGCACCACATCGGCTTTGTAAAGTTTCTGTAACAGAAATAAAAGTAAGATAACAGTGAAACAGTGTTAACATTCACAAACTGAAAACCTTTAAACATTTTCAGTATTAGTTATCACACGCAGTTGGATATATCAGTTTGATGGATTCGCTTACATTGCTCATGTTGAGGGCATTAGCCTTGGCTAGGACAATCTCGGGAGCATCGGGCATTATGTGAACTGTGGTTTTGTCCTTCTCCCAAGCTGCATGGTATGCTTGCTGTATATTAAGACAACAGAAAAACAATTTAATGATAATGATTATGATCATTACGACAAAAAATATGTGGTCTTTCACTTTAAAGTGCAGTAAAACAGGCGGCACCTTGTCCATGATCTTGTTGTTGGCAGTGGCCAAAGCCAAGTCCATGGAATCCATCAGCTTGCTGAACTTGAAAGTGGATGGATCAGTGCGGTACCTATTGTCACTCTGTATCAGACCACCAAGTTTAGCAGTCTCAACTCCAATTGAGCCAATGGGCACCCATCCAGTACCTCTGACAAAGTTGTTCCAATCAGACTTGTACTCACACTAAAAAGAAATTGGAAGCGTCATGAATCAAGGGATTGTACTAGAATCATTATTTTTCATCTGCCATTAAAAATGGATATCTCTTCATGGGAATAGCACAGCAACTTACATCACTAGACAGGACGTTCATGTTGCGAGCCAGCACTAGATTCTGGGCATCAGGGAGGAGATTGTAACTGTGATGGATCCTCTTGTATCCAATATTAGTCTGCACTTTAGATTGCTGCTTGGCCTGGACCACACTCATCATGTCTACTGGGGAGTGATACTTCAGCTTGGACTTTTCGTAGTCCTTCTTGTAGTTCTTCGTACTCTGGTGCTTAGCAACCTCCATGTAGTGAACCAGCAGAGGATCGTCCTTGATGCTTTTGAATCCAACATGGTGGCCTCTGGCCTTCTCATAATCCAGCTTGTACTTGTACTGTAAAAGTGGATACAAACTTGTTTACCATGAATGGTGGTTTGCAGTTAATAAAGTTTTGGATTACGTACAGGAATTCAGCTCTTAACTTACGTTACTGGCAATTTTTGTACCAGACTTGGCAGCCAAAATTGGGATGGCATCTGCAGTGAGGTTGTAGCCCTTGTTGGCCATCTCCACAACACCGGCTTTGTAAAGTTTCTGTGGAAATACATGAATTTATATAAATAAAACACAATGAACCCAAAAAAAAGTAGGTGAGAAAATAATATAAATAGTGTTGTATAATTCAATTCCTTACATTGCTCATGTTGAGAGCATTAGCCTTGGCAAGGATAATCTCAGGAGCATCGGGCATGACGTGGACTGTTAGCTTGTCCTTCTCCCAAGCTGCATGGTATGCTTGCTGTAAATAAATATACCAGTAAAACAAATAAACACGGATGCTTTTTAAGAATATTTATATTTTTCAACCCTGTGCTAAACATTTGAGCATACTTCACCTTGTTCATGATCTGGTTGTTGGCCGTAGCCAAACTAATGTCCATGGAATCCATCAGCTTGCTGAACTTGAAAGTGGATGGATGAGTGCGGTACCTATTGTCACTCTGAATCAGACCACCAAGTTTAGCAGTCTCAACTCCAATTGAGCCAATGGGGACCCATCCAGTACCTCTGACAAAGTTGTTCCAATCAGACTTGTACTCACACTAAAGAGACAACAAGACAATTAGGTTATGATAAATTAATAATTAATAAATATTCCTGACTTTTCAGATCCTACTTTCATGCAACTAACTCCCCGAATGACATAGTTAGAAGGATTTTATGGATTTGGGTTTGGAGGGGCTTTAGAATATGGTTTTGATGCTAAAAGACACAATTCACTCATAAAACTGTCATTTCCACTCACATTACTAGACAGGACGTTCATGTTGCGAGCCAGCACTAGATTCATTGCATCAGGGAGGACATTGTAAGTGTGCTGGATCCTCTTGTATCCAATATTAGTCTGCACTTTAGATTGCTGCTTGGCCTGGACCACACTCATCATGTCTACTGGGGCGTGGTACTTCAGCTTGGACTTGTGGTAGTCCTTCTTGTAGTTCTTGTCACTCTGGTGCTTAGCAACCTCCATGTAGTGAACCAGCAGAGGATCGTCCTGGAGGTTGCGGCATCCAACATGGTGGCCTCTGGCCTTCTCATAAGCTTTCTTGTACTGGATCTAAAATATAATGGATCAGTTAGTTAGTTACCTGTAGATGATTAAGACAGTTAGGTGGAAAAAGCGCAGAATACATTCTGTGTCAATTAGAATTTACTATTTACTTACATCACTTGCAATATGTCTGCCATGCTTGGCATGGAGGACAGAAATGGCATCGGGCTTCAAGTCATATCCCTTGGCGATATCTGCCAACCACTTTTGCTTGTAGTGACTCTGCGGATAAAGTGTTTTGACAATGTTTAATACACACATGATGCTGATATACACATGGCATACCTTAACTTACATATTTTGCTAATAAAACACTTTGATTTTAAGTAGACATATTGTGCCCTCACCTCGCTACAGGTCTGAGCGTTATATTTAGCCTGAAGGAACTCAGGGCTGTCAGCAGGCAGATTATAGGTGTGCTTGAACTTCTCGCCAGAAGCTTTGTACGCAGCCTATAGGGAAGGAACAGTAAAAACCTGTGAATTAGTATAAGGTTCTTACAGTAGAAGGTTTTGTTCCGACATGCAATATTTCAACATATTCGAGGAGATGCAAAGGCAATTGCAAATTCTAGAAAGATGAGAACGTCTTACGTTGTCCAGTATCTTTGTGTTTGCCTGGGCCAGAACCATGTTCATGGAATCAGTCTTGCTTGTGAATTTGAAAGTGCTAGGTTGCTGGCGGTAGAAATGTTCTTCAAGTGCAGCTCCAGCACTCTTGGCCCGCTCAACATCAATAGAACCAATAGGGACCCATCCTAGGCCTCTACTGAAGTTATTGTAATCAGACTTGTAGACATTCTGTGGGTGTATACATAGAAAACACATTGTATCACAAATCTTGCCAAATAGTTTATCATATTCCTTTTTCTACTGGGTATATAATCTATTTACTTCTATATGGATGGACCAATTATACTAGCAGTACACCATGGGCAGTAAGAAATGGATCATACATCACTCTGGATCTCCATCATGCCGCGACACAGATGCAGGTGCAAGTTGTCAGGCAGAAGCTGGTAGCTGTGGGGGATCTTCTTGTATCCAATATTAGTCTGCACTCTAGAAGCCTCTTTGGCCTGGACCACACTCATCATGTCTACTGGGGCGTGGTACTTCAGCTTGGACTTGTGGTAGTCCTTCTTGTAGTTCTTCTCACTCTGCATCTTAGCCACTTCCATGTAGTGAACCAGCAGAGGATCGTCCTTGATGCTTTTGAATCCAACATGGTGGCCCCTTGCCTTCTCATAAGCCAGCTTGTACTTGTACTGTTTAAAGCAAAGAATACTATAAGAATAACATTATTGATTATATAACATCTTAATGATATTATTATTAGCATATTCACAACTTACATTACTGGCGATGTTGGTGGAAGCTCTTGCTGCAACAATGGAAATGGCGTCTTCCTTCACATGATGTCCTTTAAGTATGTCTTGACGATGAGCATAGGTGTAGTAGTTCTATATCAAAAAGATCATTGGTATTTAAAAATATATAGTAGTAACTGTTTCATTTCTCTATACATTTTGCATGTGCAAAAAAGTAAGAAAATAGTAGACAAGAATCGACTACCCACCTGGCTGATATTGACAGCATTATATCTGGCTTGCATCAGTTCAGGGACATCAGCAGGGAGATGGTAAGTGTGCTTGAACTTCTCTCCACTGGCCCTATACTCTTTCTGTATAAATATAAGGAAGAAGGTTTATGTATTTTTGACAGGGGAATCAAAGACTCAAATCATGAGATTGATATAACAGCAAATTTAAGGTGCGGTGTGTAATAATGTATATTTTGGGTCATCTAGTGTGGAAAGTTCTACAATTCAAAGCTCGGCCTTTACAGACTCCGAATCTACAGACACTACGTTGGCCCTCAAGGTCAAGACGCTAGTTACTAAAGATGGCATCATCCACCACTGCCTCAAGTCTTTCCACAATATCAAGTGATGAGGAGAAGATGTATTTCATTTTTATTCTATAGTACTTGTTCTTCCTCTTCAAACAGGTGCATTTCCGGCGGACACCCACTATATACACTAAAAATGCTTAAAGGCTTTATGTTGACCTTTCTCTACTATAGGAACATGGTGGTGCAACATGGCAGCCCCCATGGAGGGTAATAAAAGCAATAACTTTTATTTTCAAGCGATGATACACTAATTAAAACATGCTTGTGAATATTAAATTCCATTTCTATCAATTCTGTTCGGAAAACGCCAATTCCCTTTACACACTGCACCTTTAAGAAGTTAAACCAGTTTCCTCCTGCTCACATCATTCATGATCTTGGAATTGGACTTAGCCAGCTCCATGTTCATTGAGTCATTGGGAATGGTGAACTTGAAGGTGTCAGGGCGCTGGCGGTAATTGTGCTCCTCCAAAGCTGCTGCTCCTGCCTTGGCCCTTTCCACATCGATGGAACCTATTGGAACCCAGCCACTTCCCTTGACACAGGTCTCATAATCCTGTTTATATTGATACTGGAAAGTAAATGGGACACATGAGAAATGCAAAGTATCAGACCTGCAGAAACACAAGTATTTACCTTCATTATGATGATTCAAAATACAGGTTATGGTAAATGAAACTTACATTACTGGAGATTAAGTTCATATTGCGAGCAAGGCCCACACTCATAGCGTCAGGTAGAAGAGAGTAAGAATGGTGGTGCTGCTTGTAGCCAGCGTAGGTCTGCACTTTAGAAGCATGCTTGGCCAGGACCACACTCATCATGTCTACTGGGGCGTGGTACTTCAGCTTGGACTTTTGGTAGTCCTTCTTGTAGTTCTTATCACTCTGGTGCTTAGCAACCTCCATGTAGTGAACCAGCAGAGGATCGTCCTTGATGCTGCGGCATCCAATATGGTGGCCCCTTTCCTTCTCATAAGCCTTTTTATACTGGACCTAGAGGTTAATTAATTTTAGCAATTAAATGATGCAACAAGGAGTACAGTATATCTGGTATAGGGCTTGTTAAAATTGGGTTTGAGTAAGACTGTGAGGAGTTCAATCAGCTTTCCCGGAAACTTACATCACTGGCAGCATGAGTGGCAGCTTTAGCAGCTTTAACAGAGATAGCATCGTTCTTCAAGTCGTAACCTTTAGCAATAGTCGCCTCCCAGGCCGTCTTGTAGGAGTTCTGAAATGACAGATTACAAATATAAACATCACCAAAAGATATTAAGTTTGGCATTGGCCACTACATACTTACATACACACAGGCAAAGAAACACATTTTCACAGCTACACATATACATGTATGTATAAAAAATTATATTGAGGGAGTAAAATAACGTGCCCAAAGTTGCTTTAACAAAGTTGCAGGCTTTTTAGAAAATATTAGGGTTGTATGATTTTTAAAGGTGATCTCTCAGTATTTTTATGCCTTACCTTGCTGATGTTGTAGGCGTTGCACTTGGCCTGAACGAACTCGGGGATATCGTGAGGAAGAGAGTATTTCTGATGGATCTCTTCCAGACCTCTCTTGTAGAACAGCTGCAAGGCAGGAACGCATAAAGGGTTATATTATTACATTTGACATCAAACAATGTGTCAAAAGTGATATTATAAAAAAGAATTAATCCTAACAGTAGACAGTAAACTCACATCACTCCTCTGAAGCTGGTTGACCTTGGCCTGCATCATGACTGGGTGGTCATCAATAGATGTGAAGGGGATCGTGTCTGGGTGATGTCTGTAATTTTTCTGTAGGCAGCAGATGAATTAAGACATTATGTTAACTATGAAATATGTCCTTTTATTTAATGTCAAGAGGGAATCGTGTATAAAGGACAGAGTGTGAAGGTGTTGTGCACATACCTCACTGAGGATTTCACCGGCTTTCTTGTTCTTTTCCACCTCCATTGAGCCAAAGGCGATCCATGGGCTGCCCTTGGTAAAGTTGTTGTAGTCGGACTTGTACTCATTCTATGATGCAGAAAGGAAAAAATAATAATCAAAAAGTCTCACTGAATAGATGAAAGAAAATTTGAAAACAATCTCATATCCAACATGCAATTACAAGTTTTATATAGTGATTCAAACTCAAACCAAAACTGTCATTAATAAACGGTGTAAAAAGGTGTGATTATACGTACGTCACTCTGGATGACGTTGGCTCTCTTGGCCAGGTCCATCAGTACACTGTCATGGGGAAGGAAGAAGTTTGTGCTGATGCTCCTGTAGCCCGCCATGCTGGAAATGGCCTGGGCTTTCTTGGCCAAGGTGACGGACATCATGTCCAATGGTGCATGGTACTTGGTCTTTAGCTTCTCATAGTCCTTTTTATACTCACGCTGAGGTGATGTCAGAAAGAGATAGTTAAAGAGTGCCTTCTCACTTCTTTTTTTTTGCATTTATACATTTTTGAAGAAAAAAAAACACAAATGTGTGTTGACAAAAACTTTATTGACAAAAACATTATTGAACATTCATTTTGTTTAGTGTGTATAGAAAAAAATACAAAGAAAAAATACAAAAAGGACCAAGAAAAAGAGTGCCAATTTTCTTTAAAAGTTCACTCTCACTTTAAAAAATTAATATTAAGGGTAAGTTATTGAGTCCTATATTACTGCTAGCTACTGACTTACATCACTCTGGATTTTGGCCACATGAACGGAGTGCAAGATCTTGGGATCGTCATGAATGCTTAGGGCTCCAACCATATGTCCCCTGTTCTTCTCATACTCTTTCTTATATTTTACCTGCAAAGAGGAAAACATAAGATACGTTACTATAGTACCAAAAAGGACGAAAAAAACAAAGCAAGAAACAATTACTGAAATGATAAAGGATGATATTGTAGCGTCCTTACGTCACTGGCGATGTTCGTGTGAGCACGGGCAGCAAGTATCGAGATAGCGTCGCCCTTGACCTCAAACTTCTTCGCCTTAGTTTTCTCCCAATCATACTTGTAACAGTTCTGCATGGGGAGAATTGTGACATTCATGAGAATTTAAAAAATAATCATTTAAGTTTAAGCCAAAACCTGGAAATGAAGCCAACAGTGTTTACAAATAAACAGTTACTTACATCACTGAGGTTAAAAGCGTTGACTCTGGACTGGATGAAGAAGGGATAGTCTGGGGGCAGAGTATTCTTGAACTTTGTTTCCTCGTATTTCGCCTTGTAGTTCAACTGAAAGAATCACACAAAATCACGTTTTATTTATTCAATTCTTAACTTCTTATCCTTATCCCTTTCGTAGTAAGTTTCTGCTCGTTGTAAAATGACAGTCATTTCAAGACGAGACATAATTTGAGATGCAGTGTTATTTGACTCTTGATCACTGGAGGGCAGCAGTGTATTAGCTGGACCTCTATTTGAGACAACTTGACTGTCCCTTTCCCTGCCTGCCGAGCCCCTCTCTGATCACAGGGTTTATTCTGGGCCAACTGAATGCTTGTTGCTATTTATACTACAGAGAGACGGCTCTCCAGTTTCCATGGTGCCCACAGAAAAGACAGCTGGGTGACGTGGATGATTGGGCCCATTTGGGGATCCGCATATCTAGGTAATTTTGGGTTAAGAGCATAAGCTGACGATTGTCACACTTTCAGTCAATAAAAAAAAAAAATCAAATAAAAATTATGTCCACAACAACCTTACAGGATTTATATGATTGTGAACATATAGAAAGAAATAATTAAAATAATAGAAATATGCTACTCTCTCTCTGCTACGAAGGGACTGTATAAGATATAAGGTGCTGAATTTATTTATTTTTATGTACTTAGAAGAGTCATACGTACATCACTTAGCTGCTTGCAGTTGATGGCGGCTTGAAGTTGAACTGGCGAGTCCATCACTTGCGTAAATTTCACTGTGTCCGGATGTTGCCGGTAAACTTTCTGCAAATAGAAAAATTGTGTTACATACTATGTGAGTATACCAAAACAAGAGAAATGTGAATCTGTTTTACTGAAAAGAAGAATTTCATTAGCCAACACCACTCACATCGTTACACTGCGAAAGCTTCTTGTTAACTTCATATTCTGGCGTCATAGTTTGAGGGTAGAAGCATCTGGTTTTTATATCTTCATAATCGGCTTTATATAAACTCTGCAAGAGAAAATAGGTAAATTGTGAGGAAGGATAAAATGTATGCATGTATCGTTAAAATAACATTTGATTTGGGAAAATGGAATGGAAAATGCACAATGATTTACCTGACTCTTCATTTCCTCCATCTTCTTGGAGTGAACCATATAGAGATCTTCATAGCTGCCAATATAGTGTCCCTTCGTCTCATTTTCATATTTATCTTTGTAGTGTGCCTAAGAAATAAATATACAAATCAAAATCAAATAAATCAATCAAAATGTATTTGTATATATATGTATATTTAAAAAAATCAATATCACTGGTTTATGATACAAGAAAATCTTTTAACTAATGAATAATTCTTACCTCATTGAACTGTTTAAGTACGGAGTCCATCTGAAACTTGGGCGTGTCACAGTAGTTGATGCTTGAACCTCTGGATTTCTCATAGCTGGCCTTATATACTTTCTGCAAAGAAGATATAACAAAACCGATGAAAAAGAACACTCAATAAATCAATTATGCAAACTGTCACACATTCATAAACAGCTGAGCAAATCATCGCTCCATATGGAACAACCAGTGGACATCAAACTGATAGGCTGCAAACAAGGTGTCAGTAGGACCGCTAACCTGATTGAATTACATCTTCTGGGCATCAGTTAACACATTATACGGAAGAGGGTGCAGCAAGCGACTTCCAGATGGCTTAATTAGCAACACAAATATGATAATCCTCCAAATAATTTAGAATTTAACTATTTCCAAATGTACAGTTCATCGTAAAGAGAAATTCACAATTATTAAGTAATTTTGTCCAGTCATTCTAAATTGTAATAGTACTACTTAAAAGTTTTAGAATGTTTTTTCTTCCAAATCAGTCATTTTTCATAGAACAAGCTTGGATTTAAAAGTCCTTTGTTTCTACGTGGTGTTCTTCTGACACCTACATCACTGAGGATGGTGCCGGCGTATCTGAGCTGTCTGAGGAGAGGGTTCTCAGTTGCGGGGAGCGTGTTGTAGTCGGCCTGATCTTTGCGTTTCTCGTATTCCTTCTTGTACTGGACCTGGAAGCAGAAAAACATATAGAAGAGTGCGAGCAGTGAGCAAGAATTTATATATAATTATTTTTTCACCTTTATTTCTACAGGAAAGTCATTCAGAACAAGTTCTTATTTACAATGGTGGCCTGACCAACAAAAGCCACTTAGGGGAAGGGAAAGAGGGCTAGGAGATTAAATATGTTAGACATAAGACAATTTAAAATTACATAAAATAAAGCTTATGCCTAAGAAAGGTTTACTCACATGGTTGATGTACTAGATTGTGTAGTCATGGTGGAACAACAAAGTATCTTTATCATTTTTCTACGCATGCTTGCATTGTGTGTGTGAATGTATTACTGGCCATTTGTGAAAAAAACACTAGATTTTTGCAGTAAAAATGAACCAAATGTAGATCTCTCGGTCACGGAGTGCATGTGTGGGCACAATGCAGTGTGGCCCTGCGTCAGAGTTGACTCATGCTCCGCTCTGGGAAATTGATCAACTCTCTGTCATGTCTTCCACATGAGATAGGACCTTTAAAAATACTCTAATACCTTTGTGTGTGTGTGTGTGTGTGTGTGTGTGTGTGTGTGCACACTTACCCCACTAGCAGCGATACGGGCCTTCTTGTTTGCGTCGTAAACGGGCGTGTCCGTTTGCATGAAATAAATTTGGTCTTTTTCGTTTTCAAATGCTTGAGTGTATTTCCTCTGAAAAGGAAAGGGAAAGTTAGATACGGAAAAATGATGAACAATAATATTAATCTCTCAGCGTTCTACTAAGCTCTTACGTCGCTGAGATTGTCCATCGCCTGCCTGGCAATGGCCACGTCGATGTATGGCGTCTCGCACCATTGACCCTTCACATTCGTATTGTAATCTTCCTTGTACTTAAGCTGTTGGGAAAAAACAACATTCAACATTAGAAGATGTATTTTTACAAATGACAGATCTTGTTGCAGATTGATATATAGAAGACAAAGGAACTTATTAGCCTTCCCCGAATTCTGTTTGATAAAACAAATTGTGTTGTGTGTGAATGGAATGGAACCCTGTCACTTCAATCTATTGTTGGCCTCTCCCTTCCAGCTTTAGTACAGCTGCCATTAATATCAGGAAGCAGGTGGTCAGTTTATCCCTAGCAGTGGCTTTGGGTTTTTTCTGTGTCTTCCCTGTTTCCACTTCGGTGCACGGCGCAAAATGCAAGTTTGAGTCTTTAAAAATTGCAACTGCTGCTCCTAACAATCTCTACACGCTCCACAGATAATGTATGAATACGAAATTCTGATATCTTATCCCACACCATTTCTAAGTGTGCAGTGGGGTAGATGTTACATTTTGACTGTGCTCTTCACTATAACTAATATGAGTGAAGTGTATGCACAATATTCCTTCTTTTTCTTTTTACTGATACAATGTGTTCAAGAGTTAGATGTTAAAATGTGCTCTGCTTACATCACTGCGCTGGTCGTTACACCTTCTGGCCAGCTCCATCTCAGGAGGATCAGCCAGGGAGGTGTACTTGGCCTTGCGCTGATCATGACCCTTCTTGTACTGGACCTGCGGGGGCACACACACACACACACACACACACACACACACACACACACACACACACACACACACACACACAAAAAGGTGAATTGTACTTAAGTGGTTAATTCTTCGACATCCATAAACAACCTCAGTGCACAGATTACATATACAGTACATTGACTGGAGACAACATCCTACATACACAAGGTTTTTCAGGAATAATTAAAAATGAGGGGCTCAAAGAACATTTGAATTTCCTGCAATGTGAGCAAAAATTGCTACCTATACAGTAATACAACTGACTAAAACTAAAGCAAATCAAATCTGTTCATATGTCTGAACAATTAAATTCAATTAAACAATTAAAGGAACTATATTTGTATTTGCGATCGATTCTGAATCAGTGAGAAAATTAACAGTTTGAGTGAAAATAAAAGGTTTTAGGTCCGAAATTTCAATGTTGGACCAGCAGATGTATTGGAAACTGGGTGGTGTTGTGAGTAGATTGAGCTTACATCACTGAAGACCTCCTGAGCCTTGGCCACCCTGCGCAGCTCGGGGCTGTCGCTGTACGGGTAGAACATGGTCTTGTCCTGGTCCCAGTCCTCAGTGTAAAGTTTCTGAAAACAGGTTGTAAGGTCATGAATTAAACCCCATCCATTCCAACAATTTTAAAAATAGTGATAATATCAAATCATACAATAAGATGTTTTTCTAGTGGTAGCCAAAAATCCTCATTTTGGACATAAAATACAGCACTTGAATGCCAAATTATGCTGCTTACTTTGCTGTAGTTAGCAGCATTCTTCACAGCCAGGACCAGCTCAGGTGCATCAGGAGGCAACAGGTACCTGTCCTTAGTCTCATCCCACTTTTGTCTGTACAGAACCTGTGAAAGATAAGCAACACCATTGGTAGTAAACATTCAGGTTTTTTTATTTCTTTATTTTTTTGTTAAATCTTGGTAAGTTAAGGTTACTCACCTTGCTCAACAGTTCAGACATACGCTTGACATGCAAGACCTCCTTGGCCTCACCATCATACAAGCTTGTCGTCCGAGCCTTATTTCCCTCCATGCGGTATTTCACCTGATAACAAAACGTGTTTTATCTTATTATTAATGACTGGAGATTTTTTTTTTTTTTTTTTATAATCACAATCTTTTTTACACCTTATTCTACCAAAAGAGAAATCAAAATGTATGTGCTTGGCAACTTTGCTTCAAAGTCACAACTCTCACACTCAATTACTGGCATAGTTTCATATAAATATTTGATACATAAGGATGTAAACCATCAATCTTCTATTCCAATTACATTCAAGCCTTTATCATAAAAGTTTAGACAACACAGTTTTGGGGGAAAATTGCAACAGCAGTCCTCAGTAGTACCTCACTCAGCTGCTCCTGAGCCTTCCTGATGCGAATCATCTCAGGGGAATCAGTGCAGACGGCAGGAGGAGCCCCTCTGGACATGTCATACGTGTGCCGGTACTTGTTCTGTCAAGGGGAGCGATCATTGTACAGGATTTAGTAAAATAGTCATGATGTATACCCTAACCAAAGAAAATACTATGTATGTACGAAAAGTGAAGCTTTAAAGGTGATGATCATACATGTTACAGCAAATGAGACCATCAGTGCAAAGAATACTGTTGTTATATAGTTTTTCTTAATGCCTTTGTCATGGGTACGCTCACGCAGAAACTACAGCTGGCGTAGTAAAAACAATAGCGCTTTTGTCCATGGGGGGAGCAATAATTAACACAAACTGAAAGTTCCTCAGAGCACTTTTAATAGAGTAAATTACAAAAATATACAAATACATTTTTTTTTATACAACGAAATGAGCTAATTACTGATTTTGACCGAAAAACCAAAACTTGTTGCTTACATGACTGTACTGCTCCATCATCTTCTGGCTATGGGCCAGGTATGGAGTCATGAACTTTGAGGTGTCCACCTTGACCCTCTTCCTGACTCTCCTGGTGGGCAAGCCAGACTGGAGGAGGGCAGAGGGAAATACAATTAACTATCCAACAAACAAAAAGGCCCTATAGGTTATTTTATTACAGGCAACATAATGAACAGGAATTACAATAAGGCTGTTAGAAGCTGACAATTATCAGAAAAAATTATCTAAGGTATTTTGTAACTGTAATTCAAATGTTTTGATTATGTAATGATGTGATCTTGTAGAGGTAAAATCTTGTTATCTAATTAATTTGTGCAAGTTTGCAGTTTTCCTGTTAGTTTAATAATAACTCACCTTCAATGATTGAAGTGATTCAAGTCAACACTTCAATTGATATGAATAAACCAGTAAAATATTCTACATGGAACTAATATAGTTAGGATAATGGCATAGTAATGTACTGAGCTAATGATGGGCGAAGACCGAAGGACAAACAAAGACAACAGGAGTAAAGGGGAAGTCCTGGATATACAGAAATGTATCTAGGAGCATCTTTCCCTGCATGCAATGCCAGGCTCATCAACACATATAGCTAAATGCCCCCAAAAAGCAGCCATTTTTTTCTTGGGGTTCACAAAAAAAATTAAAGATTGCAGACAAATTGTAATAGAAAATAGCTGATTTTTTTTTAAGTTCATGCAGAGTTTTAAGTGATTTCTAGCAACGATATTAACAATAAACTTAAAGGATTCACCAAATAAAATGAAAAAACTGCCAACATCTTCAATGGTATAACTAGACGACAGAAAAATCCATACAGTCATGCAGAGCAAGGAGGGGGATGCACCATGGTCAAGACAAAAAAAAGGGGGGGGACATATCCTGTACTGTTTGAACTGCTGACCCTTTGAGAGGGGGGTGCTTTACCTGAAGACTCTGAGTGCTTTGCTCAGTGACAGTCGTCGTTGTTATCTGCTCAACATATTACAAATATAGGACACACTCTGAGGGTCTACAAACTGCCAGAACAAGTTATGGGAGAAACAGCATGGTATCTTTTTTTTTTTTTTTGATTGAGGGTGATTTTTCCACAGCTCTGGTGCTCATCAATAACCGCCATAGAAACAATCAGTACGACAAGTAGGAATTCACTCTAGTCTACACTGCATCAAATTAGTAGCTATTATATAAAAAAAGCCCTCAAACATTCCATCGACTGCATAAAAAGCAGAGAGCATTGTAATCAGGGATACTTGTCCTAACCCTTTCCTTATCCTAATCAAGTAGTGTCACTGAAATGAGACGACATCCTCAGGGGGCTGAATGTTCTGTAATTGTGACTGCAGTCTAATTAAGCCTGTTCTCCACAGAGGAAAGTGCACCAGACACTCACATGACAATAATTATATTAATATTTCTTTTCAATTTCATAGCCCATCACTCCTGTTATCAGTTGCTACAGCAGCAGACAGTAGTATACAAACTGTTTAGACAGCTTCATAATCCCCCATGTCTGTTCACACACACACACACACACACACACACACACCTATTGTGGGTTTAAATAACAGATAATAATATCTAGCCTATCCAATAACATCTAGCCATGTGGACAGTTTTGGTGTGATTCTAAAACATTTATCTTCCAAGTTTTTGCCATCACTTTAACATAGCCAAGGCAAATTAATTTTAATTTGTGGTGCTAACGGTACAGCATCAAAAACAAGGCAATTCAACTTTCAATTCATACAAACAATGTCCTTGTTACAATGTATCCACAGAACAACAGTTCTTTAGGAACTTTTTTCTTGATGAAGTATAGTCCCATATAAAAAAAACTCTGTCCCTTTGTATTTGTCTGTAACTGTTTGTCTGTAACTGTGGTTCATTGTGCTGCTGCCTGTCTTGGCCAGGTCACCTTTGAAAAAGAGATTTTTAATCTCAATAGGTTTTTTCCTGGTTAAATAAAGGTTAAATAAAATTTAAAAAAATAATTCTCCAATGCTGTGAGCACTACAAATGAAACCCCATTCACCTTCATTGTATTGGAGTGGACACAAAACTTTAAGAGATGGATATCTTATAGCTTATGATCACAATTATATATTTGCATGGTTACCACTTAAAAGTGGAAAGCATCCATTCAAGTGGAATATGTACCTCAGACTACAGTAAGTGACAGCAATCCCACATATAGCGATACTGTTTCATAAATAGTCCGTCTCACTTACAGCCTGACTGAAATACACTACCCTCTACTTAGAGAAACGTGCACACTAAAATAAGGTTGTACTGTACAATCTGACACATTCAAGGGGTCTTGAGAAAAACTAACCAATTCAAATTTAAATCCACCAATCTAGAGACACCCAGAGCTGAGCGAAAGAACATCTCAATCATTTTGATCAACATTTGTAAGAGGCTTCAGTATCTGAATCTATCAGACAGGAGAGAACCATAGGGAGGAGATTACACATCACTAAAGCAATGGGGATAAGAACAACTGCTCTACGGGCCGTCACACGGTTTGTCCATGCATCCTAAGGAAATTACTGGCACTGTGACGTTAACACACTCCAGGCTACTGGAGTGATTTACAGCACAGTGGCTCATTTGACTCTCTCTCTCTCTCTCCCTCTCTCCCTCTCTCTCTCTCCTTTTACCTCTCCCCTCTACTCTATGTCTTTGCCAATGAATGTGCTGTAGATGTCCACTTCTAAATTTGTCTGAATGCCAGACTGGAGGGAACTCTACACTCCACCCCTTAATGACCTCAGAAGTGAAGTCATTTTGTGAGTTAAAAGGAAGAAAATAATCAAAATTATAGGTTCATTATCAAATAAAAGTGAAAAAAATCAACTAAAACTCCCTTTGAAATCATCAGATAATCTAAATTCTTTTAAAGCTATTTTGTAATTAACTTTATAAATTATGGCCATAACAGCTCTATGTTTCTCCCCATTCCGTACATTAAATACGAAGCCATCTTACTATTTATTCAAAACAATGCAATTTTTCTCCACAGTGCAGATGAAAGTGCTAGTGAAATCAGAGTGTATCGCATTTTGTGGGTAGCCATCGGTCCCGCTTCTCAAACGATTCACATCTTTGCAGCAAAGATGGTAAAATCCATTTGGAAGTGTTGATATGTTATACGGGAGTTAAATGATGAATACTGAATTCTTTGGTATGATTTGGTCATCTTTTGATAGATGGATAGATTGATCATTCAGACTCCCCTATATGATATCAACAATATATAGTAGAAACATATATATACAAGGCTAATTTTAATCCTATTTCACCAGGAAATATGGGATTAATTTGTTAGCCTTCTGCTTTCACTCTTCCATTGGACACTGACACAAGAGAACTTAAACTCAATATTTCATACACAAAGGCAGCATAAAAACATCCTGAAAACATGGCAATGTGGGGTTCAATTACATAATGGGGACAGAAATATTTTAAATTGTAATGAACACCAAATACTATCTGCAGGAAATGTGATAAATAATTTTAACAGGTATATTGAAACTTAAGACAATGGTAACTTCCAGAAAGTGGCACAAACCCAAATTCTAAGTAATTTAATATTACACTATATGCTACACAGGAAGTATGCCATTGTAATGTTGACACTATTACAGTACTGAAACGTGTGTTTATCAATTGGTTGGATACAGTATGTTGAGAATAGTTGATGGCTTGCTTACAAAAATACAATTCATTTATAGTTGTAAAGTCACTTGTGGAAATGAATGTATTTTGTGCATCTGGTAGTTGATTGATGATTACGTCAATCTACCATGTTCGGTGGTTGTCTCCAAATAAAATGTACCTTTTATAAGACAACAGAAAAGCTGTCCCAAGTAAAATAGTCTATCTTCAGTTTGAAATAGTTTTGATTTATGTATGAAATCCAGGACTTAAAACCCATCAGAAGGGTGTTCGCCTGAAACAGGATCCACCCGCAGACCTGGGGGACTGGATCTGTGAACTGCTGAGGGGGTCACTAACTTAACTATTCATAGGGTTTGCCACAGGGACCTGCATATCTAACAGATAGATAGCCTATCCTCGATCTACTGAATCAAATGAAGTCATAGCCTATTTCGTAAAAAACGAAAAGTAAGAGAATTTAAAATAAAAAATAAAAATGGTCTTGCGTATGATCATAAATGTACATAACATGGTGAGACGACTTACCTGCTCCTCATACTCCTCCACCTCCTCCTCCTCAAACTCCTCATATTCCTCATATTCCTCCACAACTTCCGTCGTCATCGTGGGACGGTTTCACAGGTTCTACACGAAAACACACAGATTACATGTTCAGGCATTCATTATAAAAACTCTGAATGAACAAGGTCTTCAAAGCACATATAGCATATAGGGGAAGCACACAACAAAATAATAAAAGTGCAGCAGCAGAGTTAGCTTAAATATTTATCAGTAGCACAAAATCCCTATTTCAAACAGCATATGATGGGGCTTAGACAAGAGAACCAAAGGACAACAGCACCAGCGACATTTTAAGGATGCTGGCAGCCATCCCCTGTTGAATGTTATCCAATGCATTAATTTATCCCAATCAAATATATAAGTATTAAACAGCAAATACACACTAAAGAAAATACATCACTAACATAATGGGTGTTCAACCAATTAGCATGTCATACCAGCTCAAGATTCCTGCAGTATTTGCTGAACCTCACTTGCCATCCACTAGGGTTTCAAACTGACAGTCCAACTTTGTGTGATTTTTTCCCAAATCCTGAACAAAGTAATAAAAGTGAATGACACAGCTCAAAAGCTTTGGAACAAGTGTAAACCAATAATAACACAGGGATTAAGGTGGTGAGACACTGAATCCTTTATAACAGGCCTCCACCTTTGAATGTGTGACAGTCTACCCCTCCTCCCCTTACTTGCCACAACACAGCCCACAGAACTGAGCTGTACCTCCCAGCTGAAGGTTGGCGACAGCTGCCCAACAGTGCCCCAGCTATTTGACATGTAAGCTAATGCCACAGCCTGATTGGTGGACTGTGTTTAGCAAACGGAGATGCAATGCCTTCTGAGGCTTGCAGGTTAAATATAGGATGGCATACTAACTACCTTTTTTTAGCACTTGATTGCCCTCTCTTTGAATTAAAACATAATTGTCTTGTAAAACAAAAAAGAAATAAGTGGAAAGTGCAAAGGTCAAGACGGTA
Organism: Hyperoplus lanceolatus; assembly: GCA_026929865.2. Lineage (NCBI taxonomy): Eukaryota > Metazoa > Chordata > Actinopteri > Uranoscopiformes > Ammodytidae > Hyperoplus > Hyperoplus lanceolatus. The sequence goes on along the minus strand of CM049405.1, from coordinate 8,015,671 downwards.
GGACAAAATTGCTCAAAAGGTGCTGAGATTTTTTCGGAGAGAAGACAAAATGGCCAGACTGCTTCGGATACATCCAAAGGTGGGACTGGTCTGATCTGGCTTAAGTCTTGAAGTTTTGAGCTGGTTTTTGTTACTCCTTCAAAGTGCTGCAAAGCCTTCAAACTCCTTATTCCTTAATCAGAAGTCCTCCTGGATCCAAATGGCACAAAAGGGTTGACAATTATGGAAGTCCAAGAAGATGGAAAGCCATGCAGGGGTGTAGAAAATAAGAATATTTGTGCTTTTTTCTCCTCTTTTTGCTTACCAGTTAAATAAAAGTTTACTGGTCTCCCAAGCCGCAAAATCCTCCCCAGCTTCCCCTCCAGAGAAACACCGGGCGACAGCACACAGCTGCAGTTTCTACCCAGGTTATCATGTGGTCGACGCAGCCAATCACAGGCCAGCAATCTCAGGTTTCAAAATCTAAATATACCTTAGTGAGCCTTTCAAAAAGGAGCACCTGTTGAGGCCAATGCATCAGCGGTACAGTTATGAGGGAGGCAGTGGGGCACGGATGGTTTTGGGTCTTAAGAAAGCGAGAGTAAAAATCCAACTACATCAGTACCACTGTGTTTGAATGGATGTGTATTGGTTGTGATGTTGACGAATGCAACAGTTTCTTGTTAAAGGATTGTTAATAGGACTGTCAATGAAGGATATGAGTATTTAATGGAAAGACTAGCTGGAAGCCTGGCAGGGTTGCGAGTGCCAGATCTATTGAGGTCATATGTTAGCTGACCCAAAGCTGGCTCAGTACAGTGACAAAGAATCAGCTCAATATCAAACTGAGGACGTGGGAGACAGAAAATAAGAAACAAGTACGTTCCTGAATACATATGACACACATTAGAATAACTAAAGGTAAAAAAGTAGACACAGTTTTTGATATTTCTTGTCGAGACAAGCTGTTCTAGCTTAGCCTTTTACTTTATTTAGGATCTCATGTTAATTGGCGCTTTTAACAACCATCCATTTGTAAAGTCAGCACTCTGGTTTATGTGCATAAATTGTTCATCGCTTGATAAATTGGATGATAAGGAATAAGTTTAACCATTGAGCGACAGCAAAGGGTAGGGGAATTATGTTCCATATGTCAATATGTTTTAACTGAAATTGAATCAAAAGAATATTGAAAGGGAATAACAACAAGTAATACAAATGCGACTGTATCTTAGTCGTGTTAATCACCAATGGACCTTGGATTAAGGATTTAGCCTGTAAACAAATAATGAGTCACCGTAAGGGAAGTCTCGACATTCGCTTTGGAATGAAGGTTGAGGACATCTGACATGATACATTTCAGACCATGGGGCAGTGGGACAAATGTAGCCTATACTGTGTGCACACATTTGCACAATTTTTTAGCTACACACTGTTCACGGCAATTCAATTCAACACACATTCCCTTGACCAACAAGTCAACTCGAAATGCAACTCTTTATATATACTGTATAATAAAGGTGAAGTAAGCGATTTATTTATGTTGATATAAGTGTTAAATCGCTCTTTATTCATACAGTGATCACCTATATAGTGTGCGCGTTTCATAGAACCGATCTATCAGTCACTCGCTCTGCATGTTATCGGCAAATAAACTTTTCAGGGATCCCACTACTGATAACCAATCAGAAGAGAGAACGCTCCAAACCGGCACCTGTCTCACTGACGGTGCACGTGCAGAGCGACAGATATGTGAATGTGTATGCGCCTACAATGACAGAGCAGGTAAAAATCCTTCCCATTGTCTGTTCTGATGGTTTTTATCATGTTTTATCGCACTTACGGATCTGAGATGATACTAGATAACTCGCTGCTTGAAGACCGCAGTGCATTTATGTGGTGACGAGTACTGCTAATTGCAGTTACTGACAGGAAGTTAGCTAAACTGACCATTCCGCTTACTGAACCTTTAACCTTGTGTTATAAAATAGACTAAATAAATTCCGCTCAACCTCTAACAGGAGAAGCGGCTGATACCTGCGTCAGAAAAGAACATTTTCCATTTTTCAGGTATTGGAGCAGACTGCAACTCAAGTCAAAAGTACATGAGATTTATAAATACATCAAGAGCTATTTCTAGATAACGTACATCATACAGCTGAGCTCCTGTGGCACCTATGATTTCATTTAACCTAGATTTATGGAGAAAATTAATAGGCTAATGGCATCAACTCTGAGCAAGTATATCTGGTGGCAGGACTTTTCTCTCTTGATGAAGATAAATGATGTGCCTCTATCTCTCTGGTATGTAAAATCTCACTCTTTGTGCCAGAAGCAGGGTGCTACCCCAGGACCAAGATTGACAGCAGCAGCTGAGAGTGTGTGCGTGTGTGATTGTGTGTGTGTGTGTGTGTGTGTGATGTGTGTGTGTGTGTGTGTGTGTGTGTGTGTGTGTGTGTGTGTGTGTGTGTGTGTGTGTGTGTCTCCCTCTGGAAAGTGGCAGTAGCTCATTATGTGATGCACATGAGGACTGCTGCTTGGTCTTCATTTGCAACATCACTACAGGTTTCATACCATCTGCCCAAACTGAAAAAGTAATAAAGTTTTATATTATTAATTTAAATGTTATCATATGATTTCAAAGTGGACTGGTGTTTTCACAGGGTTGATAATACATTTGGAATTATCCAGGCATATCCATAACTGTCATTTCTTTAGCTGAGAGTTGCTTTGAAAACGGTTGATGGCTTGTAGGTGGATAGGCCTAAACAGCCAAGAGACTGTTTCTGAGAAGAGATGTTTAAGGTAATTATGTTTGAAAATTGTCATTGCACTGACATTGCATTTACCTCTCATGTATTGAAGGATATATTTAAACCTAGGCATACACACACCCAGAAGTGTTTACCTTGCTAGGTACAATTGAGTGCAACAATCCAGCAAAAAAACAAAAAACACTTTTGTTGAGTTTATAATAGGAAAAAAAACATTCTTCAGGGCTTGTAACATATGATGCCTTACATTTTGAGTTCCGACAGGGGATCATCACAGACTTAGAATGATACTAGCAGTCAAAACATCTAATTCCCATTGCCAAAGACACCTGAGGAGGAGGCTACATGATGCTGCTTAGTCACCGGAAAAAATGACCGATGACTGGGAAGAGACCAGTACACAACAGCTGCTGGACAGAGAACAAAAACATTAACACCGCCAACTGTCAATGTAAGCCCACCACCAGAGCCACGGAAAGAAAAACAATACATAATTCTGGTGAGGTAAGACGCCTAATTTACACCAAACGGTCGGTCACAGAATGACTTTGCAAGAATCAGATATGTTGTTGACGCATTAAAAGGCAGGTTTCCAGATAAACAGGAACATCTTCACTGACCTCTGTAGCTCTAAAAGAAGCAAGTGATGTCTTGGGTTTGTTGGTGTTTGTAAGCAAGAGCTGGAATGATTTTGAGTTATCAAATGACTACGGCTATAATTCTTGTTATCACTTTGAGATTTGGAGAGGTATACTAAAGAATGGTCCGTACTATTACACGTAACCGTCACTGTTCTCATCAATCATACCTGTGCAAACAGTATGCAGAACAAAGAGCTTGAACTTTCCAGTCAAATCTTTGGGGAGATTATAGTGTCTGACACCATCGATGTCACATTACTCAGAATAACTGGAGGACACGAAGGTCGCTTGTATTGCTCTGTGGATGAATGGCTAATACAATTTGTTTTCCCATGAGATTTCAGGGAATTATTACAGACGTAAACCTACTGTATGTAAGTTCTTGATATTTTGTTTTCTATATTTTTTTGATGAATTAAAACTTTGCTTATTAAACATTCTGATTGATCATTTATCCCAGATCCAAGAGTGAACAGCAGTAAGCCAACAGATCCACTTCGATGACCAGTGACCTATTGTGACCTTTAGAAACAATGATATAACTGACATATCTGCTTTAACATATCTGAACCAATTTTAAAACGGTAGGAGGAAAAAGAAGAAAAGAAATGCAAACTTTAATCATAACAATCGTAGCACAAGGTCCACTCCAGACTCTTCTTATAAACAGTTGGGAGTTTGCCTAGTTGTCCTAGCAAGGAAATTATATTCACACACTAGGATTTGACTCAAATATCAGGTGTTGGTGTGAATTAATCTTTGACACCTTTGTCATTAAGTACATTTTTTTGGATCCCTTTTGCCTTGAAGTAAATTGAAGATTGAACTGTTGGGAATATGTGCCGTAAAAACAAAACTAAAAGGCTGTTAGGTGACGATTTTTTGCTGGTTTGTTACTTCAAGTGCCACTTTTTTTTAATGATTTAACAGAATTTAAAGAATTATGCAATTCAAAAACATTAGGGCCAATTTTCAGACTGGTAGTTATCGCCCAAATTAACAACATGTATGAATTATTTTAAAACTTTTAAACACATGCTTCTACACCATAGATGACACATTCAAGGTTACTAAAAGGGATGTTAACTGACTTAGCAACATTACATTGAAAACAGATATTAGAAGTGAAATGAGGAACAGCCAAGAGACTATCAACTACATAAGGCAGCACAGGCACCACACCTTAGTGTAATAGTTTGGCTTTGGTTTGTAAGTACACATTAAATTGAACTTTTGATGTCACACTGTGCAGTCCTTACTATTCTGCTGGTCCTTTCTTCTTCTCTGAACCACTCGCTGCGCTCTTCACTCTATGGACACGGTCTCCTCTTCTGTCCCTGAATCTCTTTGCTGTCTGTCTGTCTCTCTCTCTCTCTGCTCTCTACTCTTGTTGCTGTTCATCAAGCTCCCTGAAAAGCATTAAGTACCGTGAGCTCACGTGATGAATCCAGCCCCCTAAAGGACTAAAAACAGAATAGCTGAAGTTGCAAACACTAAACCGAAGCTGTGTTCCAGTACCCATACTTCCCTGATATTGAGTCTAACAGGAAAAAGATTTAGGATTTCCCATCACATGTTATGATATACACATCATAAAAATACATGGATGCCCAACTACGTCCGGTCGTAATTTTTGGTGTTGAAATCAGCATTTTTTTTTTTTTTTTTTTTTTAATTCTGACCCTCAATCCAGTATGCAGTTGAAGTTATGTCACATCAAATGAGCCTCCAAGTGAAAATAACTAGCAACGCAACTCATATATAAGCAAAAGGCAGGTTCAAGGCGCGAGAAAGTAAAAGTATGTCCCAATTGCATGCCTACTGCATTCAAATGAAACTACTATTTATAGTCAGCTGTAGTACAGTAAGAAATAAATTGTATGCGATTTGGAACGTGGGGTCAGTGTAGTCCACATTTATGCCTGGAGTCACCTGAAAAAAAATCACTCATTCATGACACATTGCATATTCACCTGAAACAGATAAAAACACTTTATTTCACTGATTATTCATAGGGACTGAAAGGGAGAAGGGCATATTGTGATTTTAACCCTCCTGTCTGCATGTTTCAGTCACCATCAACCATCGTTGCTTGAACATTCTGCTGCAGGCACCACGTTAAAAGAGAGAATACTGGACTGTACACACAGGGGGTGGAGAGGGAGAGGGGGGGCAATAAAAACTGCCACAGCCAGTCCGGCAATACTGCAAGGCCACCATGGGCTAGACTCACACACAACTGAATTGAGTATAAGTCCATGTACAGTTCCAAAGTCAGAACACTTTGCTGACCTCTTTGCTGTATTTTCTGAAAAAAGGAAAACCGTGCAGAAATGTTTTCAGTTTTTTAAATAATTTGAGTCTCTTTTGTTGTCCAATGTCCTTCTGGAAAAAGGTCAAGTTTTTTTTTTCTTTTTTCTTTTGTTCAGAGTTCAGACCAGACGTCATTTGTTAAAATAAATATCACAGAAGAATAGAATGTCCTGCTGGCAGCGGGTATGCCAACATCAGCATCACAGGATAGAGGAGAGAGGGCCATCCATCAACCGACCTCAACCCCCCCCCCCCCACCAACCCAGAAGCCCCCATGTCTGGGGGCAGAGAAAAAAAAACAAGGAGCAAGGGCGCACTCTTGTTCAAAACTCAAAAGGTCGTCATCATCTCACACGCAGCCGTGACATCATCCACTCCAGGCCCTGGCACAACCTGCAGGTAAACAAGATGTTGGGAGTGTCAGTGTACAGGAACAGGGATGTGGAAGACAGGGGGAAAGGAAATGCAGAAAGACAGGCATTAAGAGAACCTGTATATGTACTGTATTAGAACAAAGTAAAAAGGAACACTTTTAAATACGCTACATAAATGCACATGTGTGATAAGCTGGAGTATGCAATTCAGGAGAATGCTTGTGGTTTAAATAATTGTCAAAATCAGTGAATAGTGGAAGGTGAGAATATATTCACTGATTTTGATAAAATTGTATTCAAAAAAACGTATTTTGACAACAAGGGTTTCCCAGAATCACTGACTCCACCTTTAAGTGTAATTTTTACAGTCTAATATGACGAGTAGTAAATGCAGTGCTCACCCCTCCCCAGTGAGGGCGCAGCAGGCCTGGATGTGCCACTGGTGGTCTTTGACAGAGGTAAGCTGAAGGCTGGTGGAGATTTCGGCCACCGACATGCAACCTTTCACATCCTGCTTGTTGGCAAATATCAACAGCCCCGCCTTTCTTAAATCCTGGAGGGCGGATTAATGAAAATCAAAATAAGACATGGGTAAAGAAATGTAGACTCTAATAAGAAGACAACACACAGAGTTACAGATGAAAAATCAGTAACTAGTGCCTGAACTAATGTGTTCAATTGAACTTTAATCATAATAAAGACTATATACCTCTTTTGTGAAAGAGTTTTTTAAATTTATTTTATGTTTTTTTTTCCTAAACATTAATCTTTGCTAAAAGTGATATAACGATTAGGTTGAGAGTTGAATTTTACTCCCATGTTTGAACACATTAAATCTACTATCAGAAAAAACATTAGGATCTCATATTATTGTGTAAATAATAGTGTAATGTTTTGTATTGAAAGAGCTGCTAATCATTTTGAGAGTGACAGAAAGTCACATGCATTTTCAAATGTGTCTAAACAACCCAGGCTGTGACTCTAACTTTGCTGCAAATGTGGTTCATATACTGTAGTGATGCAAAGCATTAAGCATTCTTTGCATCAGCTGTTTTATATCTTTGTTTATAAGTTTGTTTATTATGCCAAAAAACATCCTAAAATAACTATTCTAATTTTAAACAATACTCACTTCATGTCCTAGCATTCTGTAGAGTTCCTCTTTGGTGACAGAGATCCTTTCCCTGTCTGTGCTGTCGACCACCACAATGACAAACTATTTAGGGAAGAAAGAGAAAATTACTGGACAGTTGGCATAGCAATATAATGGTACATTCATTTGTTTTCTGCAGACATTCAAGAGTATTTAGAAAAATTACAAATTAACACTTGTGGGTTTAAAAAATCTCATACCGATAAATCATCCGACAGTATATATATTTTTAATAAGAACAATCTTGATGTGATCCCTTGGATTTTTTTCTGTTTGTGTGACCAAGATAGATAGATACTAAGAAATGTTCTAGTGAACAAATCTACTTGTGTTCTCTAGTCAGTAGAAACATATGATGGAGATATTCATTTCTGTACAGTCATTTCTTGTGACTTAAGGGCAAACACATAACCAATATGATATTAATATAATTCATAAAAATATACTCATTATAAATATGACTAAATAATACTGGCTGATATATTGGCATGTCCAATTGATCAATCTATCTCTAGTACTACTCTACTTGCTATCATAGCTCTACCTATTTTAGTTGGATGCCAAAGGAAGCAACACAATTCTTTTTAATTAGCAGTCAGTCAACATAACTTGCTCTTACCTCTGTGTTTGTGTAGTATGTATTCCACGATGACCTAAGGGACTCCTGGCCCCCGATGTCCCACATCAGGAAATGGGTGTTGTTGACCACAATCTCCTCCACGTTGCTCCCAATTGTAGGAGAGGTGTGTACCACCTCATTCATAGAACTATAAACATACAAACATCATTTTATTGATAAGAAAACATTGAAAAAATACAAGCAACATTAACAAAGTGACCTTTTGGATACTTACAACTGGTAAAGAATCGTGGTCTTTCCGGCATTGTCCAGGCCCACAATAATAACTTTGTGTTCTGAAAGACAAAACAACAGACACTTACAAAGAATTCACAAAGGCAACAGTGACATCAATGTATGGGCCAAGGGCTGGTGACAGACTGATATATGACTTTTATGTAAATGATGCCAACTGTAATCTGTTTATAAGATGTCCTTTCATGTGGAACTGCATTGAGAAATTCAAACAACAGCCCTTTTTGTGTTGAGCATCATTACCCCAGTAGCTAATTGTGTAGCTTCACGCATCTAGCATAATTGTTGACATTGTGGTGCAAAGAACAGTGTACGTTCACAGCTACAGAAGATGAGTTGGTGGGTGGTCTTAAGCAAGCTTGTACAAACAGACTGAATAATATAGGGGAAGGTGGGGTGATTTGTGCATTTTGGAAGTTGCAAAACCCCTTGTTTCTAGAAAACCGTGGAAGAAATTGGAAATGTGACCACATATTTAAGAAGAGCCATCCATTTGACTCATCCTGTAAAGAAGGGAGACACAAGGAATAAGATATAAGCACATTTAAGCTCAAAAAACTGTGTTTTGCCTTTCAAAGTAAAATTTCCATGATCAAGGTTTTTTGATTATTGTGTCTGAACAATTATAGACACGTTTGAAAACATTTGACACATGTTTTAGTGCTTTGGTATGCTACACTTTGAGTCTATATAGTTAGCACAATGTCAACCCTAAATTGCTGCATCATGCCTATTATCCAAAATTCTGGGGATGGGGTGATTTGTGCGCAAGGGCCTGGGTGAGTTATAAGTAAGTAAGTAAGTAAAATGTATTTATAAAAGCACATTTATGACAGTTTGCACTGTCCAAAGTGCTGTACATAGTGCATTCAGTAGGTAAACAATGAAGGTAAAATAACAATAACCAAAATAAAGGACGTAAAGCCCATACATCCACATAAACACAGATAGTAGTGCAGAGGTAAGTAAGTAGTGCAGAGGTTAATGGGGAGGAAACACCAGGGTGTACATATGGGTTTTGAGCCTTGATTTAAAGGCAGAAATGTAGGGGGAATCACATTTGTCAGGTGGCAGTTGGTTCCACAAGCACGGAGCAACTAGTGCAAAGTACATTTCTGAGAGTTGTGCCAGTGGCATGGCTGTATACGCTGGTCACCAAAAGAAAGTGATCGTCTACAGTAGCTCAGAAGAGAGTGACATCTCAATTCCACTTAACGACACCACTGATGAGAGTTCAGATGGCCAGAAAGATGATGATGGTGACTTTGTCATTGTGACTCAATGACGCACAAATCACCCCACGTAGTGGGGTGATTTGTGCGACAAGACAACTTTTTTTCCGAAAGCTATATTTCTTAAACAGTTTATTCCAGAACCAAAGTTTTTATTGCCAGGGATGCACAACATCCTGAAATATATGTACATATTTGAGTTGGAGACATAACTGTCAAGGCCTCACTTTAAAATCACTTTGAGTAAAAAGTTGCACAAATCACCCCACCTTCCCCTACTTATATTTCTTTATTTAAAAGGTGGAGACAGCAATTCTGGAGAAAGTTTGTTGGTAAAATAACTTTTTATAACTATATAAAAGCTCCTCACACCAACCATCCAATATGGGCAAAAACTTAATAACATAATTGGTTTCGGAAATGTTATCATGGTATTGGCAAGTTACTACATTGTCTGCTTTTATTAAATTAAGAACTAAAAAAATCCGAACGTTATTGGCAGTTATGTCATCGACCACGACTAGTATTATAACATCATTGGCTGATACAAGCCCTATAGTAAGTATAAAGACAGGATAAAGGTCAAAAGCATGAGGGATCAACGTTTCTTTCCAAACATACATAACTTAATGTTGTGCATTGTGTTCCCATCCTGTGACAACACATAGTACACATGAGGAACACAGACTGGGTTGTTTTTAGCTCTGGTCAAATGGATAATCAAGAGAAACTAGAGCATGACGGAGATCAAGCCCACATCCTATCTACACTTCTCTTTTTCAATACATGTTTTTTAAAGTATGGCTTATCAGATTTACCTTCGGTTTTACGGAAAAGCCGTGCATCACAAAAAAAAAACACATAAAGGGCATGCACACTAGGAATGCATTAGGTCTCCTGCTGATAATAACTGCCTTGCAGCCCTAAAATTGACTTCTGAATTAGCTTTTAAGTATCAAAACGCTACTTTATACAGTCTGTATAGTTGTTATTTTGAAGAGCAGATGTGTAAAAGGATTTCCAAATTTCAAATGTCTGGCAAAATCTAACTTTCCTAACCTTATTTTTTTTTTGCCAAAATATTTCACTTATAATTAAAGTATTGTAAGTCTGCCTTTCACAAATGTGGCCTAACTACAACTGCTTTTGTTAACTCTCTCATTCAGCAACATAAAAGGCCCAAAGTGTGTTCACAAGTCTGGTACATACAACGTCATTGTCAAGAGGTAGTTGTCAGCCAACTCATTATGAAGTTACTAGGTTTGAAAGAGGTTTGGTCAAACACACAATGTATAGATATCACCTTGAATCTTAATGATGAATGGATACTTCCTAACAAATCACAGCACCAGTCTGTTGATTGAGACAGACTGGCTGGTTTGGAGCTTAGCATACCGCTAGTCCGCTACGCCTTTTTCCACTCAGAGTGATGTGAATATTCAAAAATGCAAGAATGAAGAAATGGACAGCAATTCACTCTGGACGTTAACACATTGAGACATTGAAAATAAATGTAACACAAAATAGATGTGCTGCCTCATAATGTATCTTCATTGGATTGTAAAAGGAAAATGCCAACAAATATATTTTTTAATCATGTAACTGGATCGCTTTATAAATAGCCACACTTCTTATGAATTACAAAGCTCCGGCACCTTTACTGTGTGGAATACATCATAAAATGCAGTGGGAATGAAATTGTCTGTGAACCTTGACAAATAGTATATTTACTGCTTGGTAAAACTTGATTTACAGTACATTTACCGCAAACGGTTACGATCAGCTACGGTAGCTCTTACAAGAAAAACTGAAACCTCACTCAAGCTGAGAAAGTTAAAACAGCTGCAAACAGATTTGCACACGATCAAAATATGTGTCTCTTATCTACGCATCTCCACCATGTTGAACTTAAACAAAACAGCTGTGGAGGAGAGGAGCAATGCTATTTCAGCAAAAAAAAATTGGCTCCTGCAATCAGCAAACATAACAGACTGCGTGCATAGCCATAACACACAACTTGTGTTTGGTGCTTTGAGGTCACAACTCTGCTGTGTGCAACTGGAAGAGGCATAGAGCATGAAGATCTTGTCTAGAATAAAAAGGTCATGCAGGTGCCAGCAGCATTCCAACTGAACCGAACTGTTCTTCAAATGTGGGCGGGCCGCATCTGCAAAGGGTTTCCTCCGCACAATCCAAAGAAAGTGTCCAACTAAAGACTTATATCAAGATTCTGCCAATGATTTTCTCCACCCAAGTGTTTTGTTTTAGAAATGCCTAAATGTACGTATAAATGCCCACTGTTGTATGTGACCAAGTACAAAACCCAATAAAAGTAAATGTATTATCAAAAATGAAAAACAAAAAAACTCAGATATCAAAAACCCGGAAGATCATCACATCCTAAAATGATGATTAACTATCAAAGTTGATTGACTGTTTCATTGTTTGTCAATCAAGTTGACAAATAGCAAAGTTATTCCAACTGTGCATAACAGAAAATACTGTATCGGCACACTCAAGGTTAATGTTATGTTAATTTACTGATAGTGATAGGCAACTGAATTCTTCTTTGTTTTAACTTTATATTTGTTTTCCATATTTTGACAACAACAATACAGACAGTAATGCAACAATATATCTCTACTTATATTATTTGAGCTCTAATGTTGAGTGAGCAAACCGCTAAAAAATTTCTGTCTGCTGCATTATACAATTTGGTGTGCAAAAAGAGAAGTTATATTGGACCTAGTTTACAGCGACCCTGTTCACAGTGACAGCCTAGCCCACTGTGTAAATGCCCATGTGATCGACAAAAGTGGGAAGTAAAACTTGTTGTTATGCCTATTATTTAAGACGCCGTGGCAAGTGTTACCTGCATTCCTGTCACTACACTAGTCAGGTGATGTCATAATAGTGATTCACTCTGAAGTCATTCATTGATCCTTATTGGACCGTCCATCTGCTGATGTGGCTGACTACAGCGTGCTCTCCCTGTGTGTGTAGCCATCACTTGTCATAATAAATAGGCTACCGGTCAACCTGGCTGAACGCTGCCTGGACCATAGGCTATCCACCTAGGTACTCATGTTATAAAGGGATCCCAACGACCTATATGTTACACTGTTTCAAGAATACTAGATGTGGAGCGACTTGGTTTCAACTCCCTCTCTCCATCCGCTCAAAGCATAAATAATATAACACTGAGTGAATGCAGAAAAACGACACCAGTTAATGGATGAAATAACAACAATAATGTTATATAAACGCGGTCTAAACGCGTTGTAATTGTATACACATTCACAGTTTATGACGTGATAATTTAACAAATTAAACTGTCATGTGTAGAAAGCTGTTACCCAGGCTGCTGTGAACGGAGCAGTCCTGTCTTTCCAAGCGGGCCTTCTCTCTCGGACCACCCAGCCCCCTTTAGCTCCCACGCCTTCGACAGTTTCACGGCACCTTTCTTACCTTGGTGATTGAAAAGCCTCCATAGCTTTGTGAATAGTATTCCCATGGCTGTCGGTGAGGTTTCTTCGATGCCAGCTTGTAAGAATCCGCCGTGACTTACTGTAGCTAGCCAGCGTTGATGCTATTCAGCGCTATCAACTTTACCCAGATAGCAAGCTAGCTAACTACACGAACGAAGAGCTGTCAGAGCCTTTACGTAAAAACGCCATACTTGTATGACTTTTTCAAATGTATGTCGCTCCTCTTGAGCAGTAAATTCAAGCCGTGACGGCTAATGTAATACAAAAACCAAAACCAAAACGATAGCCACTGTGGCTAGCTGCTTGGTATCAGCTGGCTGTTGTGAAGTACGCTGCGCTAGTTAGCTGTCAATCTTGCGCATGCGTAGTTGCACTGCCCTGTTGATACCACAATCTATGATTGATATACATTGAACTCATGGATTGAACTGAATAAAAAGGATACCATTACAGCTAATATATTATTATTAAACATTATTAATTCATCCGTTACAGCAGAAACATAATATAAGATTACGTATGCATATATTATCAACAATATTAGGCTACATTGTATCATTATTATTGTCAAATTGTTATTTCCCATTTTTAAATGCTATAATATTGAACTATTATATTGATAGAGCAGAACTGAGATGATATGAATCAATTAACTTAGTAATAATTTTCCATTTATTTGCATTTATGTTTGATAATCAATCATTTGTTAAAGCAAAAAATGCCCCAACAATTAAAATATTTATTGAGAAAATGTACATTATATCATGGTTTTGAGGTGCTCATCTTATATTGAAAATAATTAATAATAATTGTATGTTTTTGAACAAATGAAGAGAGGCAATGGTATAACAGCATTAGGGCAGTTTATTTCATTACAATTGTAAAATGACACAGTGCACACAAACTTCTAATCAATGCATCATTCTCTCACAGGCAGTATTCAAATTGTTTAAATTGTTGCTCCAGGGTTTTGAAACAACAAGAATAAAAGCTACTGTATATGGCAGATAAGAACAGAAGTCTCCTTGTATCTTCCTTTTCCAGAATCACTGAAGCACAATAAGATCTCTGGCGTATGAATAAATAAATAAATCTAACTAAATTCGAGAATTTTTCATGAAATATTAGATACAAGGATAAGTCTTCAAAAGATAATTATATATATATATATTAATCATGTATTTGCCAGCAGCACACAAGTACATTTATCAGATTTTAAAAAAATGCAGGGGCCTGCTCTACATTTCCATGAAAGGAAAAGATATTGTGACAAATGCAGGTGCTTTCAGATCATTCACAAGGAGTCTTTAATGAAAATCAAATTGAATCGATTAAAAAGCTATAGTGTATGGGAAAGTGAATCTGTTAAATTGCCAATTGATGAAAATGTTACTTTACTTTTTATGAATAAATCATTTATTTGTATAAGTAAAATATTGTAATAATACAATGCGATGTAGGGGAAGTTAACCTTTGTGGACGGTGTAGGCCTATGCAAGGCTTTGAAAGAATAATAAGTGGAATGTGAAACCTTAGCTAATTTAAGGCTTATCTTTCATTATTTTGACTGTATTTACACATGGAAGCCCTCAATATAAGTCACGCTAAAGTCCAATTCTGTCTATTCCTCTCGATGTCCTTCCAAACTCATTAGGGAAAGCAACAGTTGATAAATGCATGGCACATGAAAAACATGCTTGCATGACCATTCTAGTAACTCTAGTGTTCCTTTCCTCAAATAAATAGTATTTTTTGTAACAACTAAATCATAACAATCCCTTTACAATTTCAAACATAACGCTCGGAATCAGATCCCCCATCAGATGGGTATAATAATAATAACATAAACGCTACATGTGTCAGCACACTCATTCCTGAGGTTTGGAGCTTTGAAATGTACCAGTATATGCATGTTTTTTATATATATATTTATGTCTTGGTATGGTGAATGACAAAACAAAGGGCATTAAGAAAGAAAGTGAAAGAGTGGCCACAGACCAGAGAGCTACTGTATGAACCCTGAAGAGAACACCACAACACCATCCATGTCACTTCAATAAACTGATGTGTAAAAACTCTGGATTCGGGAACAGGCTTTCACAGGATTTAATACACTCACATCGAGGACGGTGGCAAAAAAACATTTGCGGAGCTTTAAAGAAGCATTCTACTCTGCTTCTACCAGCTCCTGTATGCAACAAAAAGGTTCTGTGCTGATCATCTTGCTGTTTGGCACTGCCTTGAGGCAGGTATAGTGACCTGTCCAGTAGTCCTACCTGCATGCTACAGTAACAGCCGAGATGGCGGGGAGGGACTCCAGAAGTGCATATACGTCGCACACTACTACCTAGCTAGTGAACTTCACTCACAAGCCACATCTGGGGCATATTCAGACCAGGTTCAGCTTTGTTTAGCTTTCCCTTTTAAAACAAAACGTATCTGCTCTTGTGCTACAATCGTATCCAGTCACCTTCCCTTGTTCACATCAAAGAAAGAGCAGAGAATCTTAATTTTTTTTGACGTTCAAAATGCCCATTTGGCTGAAAAATTAGATATACTACACATCAATACGAGGTTGTTACAGTCCAAATGAGTGTAGTATTTTCATCACATTACAGCAAAAAGTTTCCTCATCTCTTGTGTCCATGCCGGTTGATTAGAGAAAGACAAGTACACTTTGTTTAGTTTTTTACAGCTCAAAGCCGGTCCCTGGAGTCCTGGCTGTAACCTCCCGGGGATCCTCTGTTACGGTGGGGCTTGTATGAATCCTGGTAGGGGTCCTGGAAGTCCTCCTCCACCAGAGGGGAGTGGTCCCTGCTGTGCTGTGAGCCCGAGGAGAGGCGGTTGTGATTTTTGCGCGCCCGTTCATTGTGGTAGTTCTCGTCGGCGGGCATCAGGCTGCAACGTTCAACAGGCGAGTGGTCCGTGGTGTGGTTGCTGTTGCGGTTTCTTTGAGCCTGTTTGATAAGAGAGGAAATACTTGTTGTAGTGTTTGGCCTGTTAAACGTTCAACACAACAGCTTAGCAGAATATACACAGTATGACTTTGCATGATTCATGATGTTAGACGTGATACGACATTGGCAAAAGGCTCGTAAAAAGGTTCAGAAATGAGATCTAATATAAAATGTAAACACCCGTTTATAAAAGCATCTCAATTTAATACAATAATAATAATGTTCTAAGAACTTAAAAGCCTATATGTTCTTAAATATACAGTATCTGCCACATGTCTTGGGGAAATCTTACTAAAAAGTTGCTTATTAAGAGGTGGTTATAAAATGCTTTGGTTTCCTCATTGCTGTCAATGAGGAAGCTGAAAACAAAAGCTTGAATTCAGCCAGTTATCCCATGGGTGAAATAACCAGACTTCCACCTTCCCACGGCCAATGCTTAGGCTCAGAAATTAACCAAACACTCACATGCAATGCAAATCTAAATATGCATGAAACTGTAGTTTTGAGCAGAGCAGTATCATAACAAAGAGCAACAACTTACTGGTACTTATTGAGCATTGGAATGAATAGCAGGCAAAAAGAATGATAATGCAGGTGTGTTTGGGGATTTTTTTATGGATATTTTGATAGTTTTTGCCCCCAATAACAAACATGGCCAATCATCAATAACCTTTGTAATTGACTGAAGTCAAGAGATTCAATGAACTCTATCAAAAAACATCAATAAACCATTTCGAGACTGCATGGGTGAGTTTTTGTACTCTGAGTGTAGCAATAATTCATGCAACTCAGCTCTTTAGCTTTGGCTTTAGGGTGTAATGCATTTATTAGGAGCAAAGTATTTAATAATGTATTCGTATTTTTCCCGCTGTGCAGAAGGTGGATAAATCTAAATCATTTTAGCGTGACTGATTACAGACAAGCAACATTATTTCAGACTTATATTAATAACCAAATAAAGAGAACAAAATACAACTTAAAAAAACAAAAAAAAATTATTCCATGTCCACATTTCACCTGAATGACAGCAGGATAGGGGGAGAGTGATGTGGAGCCCAGGTTGCGTCCCAGCAGGGGGTTGAGTGGCGTGCTAAGGGAAGTGTGTGTCGCTCGCCAGTACGCCTCCAGGTATTCTGCCAGGTGTTCACAGGCGTCTTCCAGCTGGTTCTCATCCAGGATAATGTCAAACATCTCCTGAGGTGTGAGCGAGAGAGAGAGAAAGAGAGGATTGAAAGAAAGTGACTCAAAGTTGCACCGCCGGTGGTTGTTGTAGATAAACTAAATAACTAGATGTCCCTTGTCAAGATTTTAAAAAGGGTGAAGTTTACTCACAGTAGGACATTGTGTTAGTTTCTCTGCTGCAACCAGCTGCACATTCAAGTGTTTGCTTTGAGATTTTCCTCTTGATTTGATCAGCCTCTGGAGGACCTGTGGGAGCAAGGCACGTAGACGGAAGAAAGACACAATGAAATGTCGCAAGTTATGGAATATGCATGAGTTACACAAGGTTATTTTGGGTTGGAGTTCCACTAGTCATGCCTGACGCAGAAGCATGCATGGGTTCCCTCATATTTAGAATAGTTAGAAATGTCAAAAGCAGGGAATTCCAAATATATTGGTCACCAAGTGAAGCAAGTAATTTTTTTAACACTTCTAAGTTATGCTAATCCTAAAAACAATTCAAGTTGTGCTTTCAGACTACAGTATTCAACGGTTTTTAGGGTTCTAGCGGATGAAAAATAAACAAACAAATGCATATATGTATTCCTTTTTTATTGAATTACTTATTTATTATTACCTTTTTAAATATATTGTTATACTGTATATGTACATCTTATTCATGAATACTTTTTTGACTAAGGGGGTGAAACAAACAAAAAAAAGTATTGAGGTAATGCTGATTACAAACAGTATCAATCATATCAAGTATATTGTTGTCCTTTCTGTACTCAACAGAAAGAAAAAAATGTCAATATCATGATTGTATGCAACACCCTGAAAAGCAAAGAAAGGAATACTTTATACAGTATCCTCCTAGATCGAGGCTGTACATGTTAAATATCAACACAGTTTCATTGGATGGGGATCCGCTATCTAAGCCGTTAATCTTACCTTAGGTGAGGACACTTTAACATGGACGATAATGGGTGCTAATGAGGTCTTGATGAGCTGTGCCGGATGGTTAATTGTGTCTGCATCCAACACCACCAGCTGTAGAGACCTGGCCAGCTCAAAGATCCTCTCTATTTCACTCTGGACCTCGGCTATAAGAAGACAACAACATTTAGCGGAAAATCCATTAATAATAGAAAATATACTTTATAAATACAACATATTCACAGACTCAACAAATACAGGACATGCACATCATTGAGTGACAGTTTACCAAGATTGGAGCGTGTGTTGGATCTCTCAATGATGGCCCTCTTACTGGGGTTGTTTAGTACTGACCTCTTGGCCAACGATATGTCTGCCGTTACCCTTGTGATGGATATCCTGGAACAACCAGAAAAAACAAAGATGTCACAGAGAAAAAAACGAGTTGCAGACAGAAAGGGGGTTTACAGAAAAATCCTGCTTCGCTTTGAATGCTTTTCCAAATTCTTGGAATGCCTTGCATGGCAACCTAAAAATGACTATTTTCCCTACATATGATATATTTTAAACTACGATTTCTGAATTTTACACATTTCAATGTAGCTGTTTAGGCTGAAAAACGCACTTTTAGTATTTTTCGATAATTTAGTCTCTGAGTTATCCCTGTTTATTACATGTTTTCATGTTTATTGTGCGTTTCCTCTTGCAAGTGGTCAGTGTCAATGAGGGCAACATTAATGACTCTCATTAGAGTTAAAAATGAAAGCGAATTGATCGATTGATTTATTGCTCACCTGCCGTCAAACCTGTGTTTCAGGAAGTCAAACAGCGCCTTCTGCATCATGTCTGTCACCTGACAAAACAAGAATATCCGGTCATTAAGACACTTTTAGGCCGAGGCACAAGGAGAGGAACTAACGCAGGCAAAATTTAATCAAGTCATTAAGATCTAAAGTGAGAAACGCCACAAAGACCAGTGCACTGGTGATGTATTAGTACAATCACAGAGTGCAGTGTCCAATGTAGCTTTCCACCCCGATGAATAGGCCTACGTATGACAGTGGGAGGCCATAAATCATAGCAGAAACTCAAGATATAGTAGTTGTGGAGAAGTAGTAGAGAACATTTTTCTAAAAGGCAGAAAGTCAACCTATTGGTAAAATACAACTTGCATACATACTGAATTATCACTATATAACCATGACACTGCCAAGGTTAGTTATTTATTTTATAGTGCTTCTATAAGCACTATAAAATGGTGCATTTCCAGTGGACACCCATTATAATTAAAAAGGTGAAAGGCCGTTAAGTTTGTCCGTTCTGAGCTACTGTAGAAGCAGGGTGGTGCTTAAATATATATATATATATATATATATATATATATATATATATATATATATATATATATATATATATATATATATATATATATATAAATAAAAAGCTCAAAAGATAACAAAACAACATTGCTTTGCTGATAATACTAATATGTCTACAACTATACTGTAACTGTAGCAGTCTTTGCTCAAGCATGAGTCATCCTTCTCTTGTCTAACCCCTTTATATTGAAGAAAAGCAACTCTGTGCCACTGGCAGAAAGAATAGCGCTGTTAACCTTGTGAGCTTTAATAGTCGTATAGCCTAACTAAATTGCTTTCTGATATTGATTCCTCGGACAGGGACAATAACCCCAAATGGCCTCTGATGTGATCAATAGCTAAAATCTCTTTTCTCTTATGGAAACATTAAACACCACCCGTCTTAATCCCGAGCCTCGGCGCTTTGCAGTACATTATCCTCTGTTTCTAATTTCAAGCCATGCCCCACTTTTTTCACACCGATGCAGTTTACCAAGAAGGTTGTTACCACGGCAACACCAGAACGGGCAAAGAAGACTGTGATTCCATGACAACCGACTATAGGGCTCCCACCTCCCACCACACCACCCTCCTTGGCCTCCTTTATTTGCTTGCCCTGTGGTTTCAATGTTAACTGATAAACCATTGAGCAGTCCCAGTGTTAATGTTGTGTCTATAGGAATCTTAACTTTAGATGGAATTAGCCTATAGGCAGAAAACACAAGAACCTATGACATGATGCAACATAATAAACGGTCAGCTTGGCCTGTAACAGTTGAAATTGTATTCTACCTAAAACAGAATTGAATTATGCATTTTGTCAAATATCTATTGTTTTCAACATGCCGATAACCTTTGTTTTGACTTTTCTATTTATTAGCTGCCGAATAAATCAAAACGTAACTGACCTATTCTTTCTAAGTTCACTTCTTGGTCTCACACAGTGTTAAAGAAAACTCCTTTATGAAGTAGGGGAGAGTGGCCTAGGTTGTGCATTTTGGAAGTTGTGCCACCCCTTGTTTCTAGAAAACCATGGAAGAAATTGGAAATGTGACCACATATTTAAGAAGAGCCATCCATTTGACTCATCCTGTAAAGAAGGGAGACACAAGGAATAAGATATAAGCACATTTAAGCT
The DNA here is from genome assembly GCA_026929865.2 of Hyperoplus lanceolatus. Classification (NCBI taxonomy): domain Eukaryota; kingdom Metazoa; phylum Chordata; class Actinopteri; order Uranoscopiformes; family Ammodytidae; genus Hyperoplus; species Hyperoplus lanceolatus. Next base: position 7,995,293 of record CM049405.1, on the reverse strand, counting down.
CAAAAAACTGTGTTTTGCCTTTCAAAGTAAAATTTCCATGATCAAGGTTTTTTGGTTATTGTGTCTGAACAATTATAGACAAGTTTGAAAACATTTGACACATGTTTTAGTGCTTTGGTATGCTACATTTTGAGTCTATACAGTTAGCACGATGTCAGCCCTACATTGCTGCATCATGCTTATTATCCAAATTTCTGGGATTGGGGTGATTTGTGCCAAAGGGCCTGGGTGAGTTATAAGTAAGTAAGTAAGTAAAATGTATTTATAAAAGCACATTTATGACAGTTTGCACTGTCCAAAGTGCAGTACATTGTGCATTCAGTAGGTAAAAAATGAAGGTAAAATAACAATAACCAAAATAAAAGACGTAAAGCCCATACATCCACATAAACACAGATAGTAGTGCAGAGGTAAGATAGTTAATGGGGAGGAAACACCAGGGTGTATGGGTATGGGTTTTGAGCCTTGATTTAAAGGCAGAAATGTAGGGGAATCACATTTGTCAGGTGGCAGTTGGTTCCACAAGCACGGAGCAACTAGTGCAAAGTACATTTCTGAGAGTTGTGCCAGTGGCATGGCTGTACACGCTGGTCACCAAAAGAAAGTGATTGTCTACAGTAGCTCAGAAGAGAGTGACATCTCAATTCCACTTAACGACACGACTGATGAGAGTTCAGATGGCCAAAAAGATGATGATGGTGACTTTGTCATTGTGAGCTTTGCAGGTAAAACCATTAGATCTGCTAGGCCTTGTTTAAGAAAATTGTCCTTCAATCTTTGCCAACTATTTACTTTAAATACACCTTAAATAAGTGATTGTCTAATGGATTTGTCTTGCATTACAGTTTATGAGATATTTATCAATGGCACAATTCACCCCATGCTCTCCAACCGCACAACTTACACCACACCAGGGGCAAGTTGTGCATCAAGACAACTTTTTTTCCGAAAGCTATATTTCTTCAACAGTTTATTCCAGATCCAAAGTTTTTATTGCCAGGGATACACAACACCCTGGAATATATGTACATATTTGAGTTGGAGACTTTACTGTCAAGGCCTTACTTTAAAGTCACTTTGAGTGAAAAGTTGCACAACTTAGTCCACTCTCCCCTATAGGCCTATGTGATAGTGATCTACCTAAAATAGAAAAGACCCTTGGCTAGGTAATGTTAAAAAATAAGGTGATTTCTGTTGTGTTTGAGGGACAGAGGTTGAGTCAGCGCGCTCCAGCTGCAGTGGTGCGTCCTACCTCGTAACCTTTAAGGGACGGTCCCACCAGCACCACCGGCCTCATGGAGGGAACCACGTCATAGGGAGGAACGTGCTCTGCCTGAAGGGAGGGGGGTGGGGGGGGGGGCGGGCACACACAGCTAATGTCAGGATCCAATATTACACATGCTCAAGAAGTATTTATTCTAATACAGATTTTTATAAAATGAGTGGTGCTTAAGTTATTATTGGTGCTATAGTTTTCCCATAAACAGTCAACAGTCAATTTCATTTGTTGGGAACAAAAACATTTTTTATGCAAGAACGACTTATTAATAAAAGGCACACAATAATGAGTGAATAATTAGTGGATTCATATATGAATGGACATACTCACCACTTTCTGTTTCTGCTTTCCTGAAAAAGAAAGAAAAAAGATCAGGTGAATAAGTGCATACTTGACTGGGCCTATAGATGGGATTAAATACAACGTTGTAAGGCTTAAAACATATCACAGGAGTTTGAAGCAATACTCCCACTATCAGACAGACACAGATACAGAGCAGATACATGGAAAAAATAATTCCCTCTGTGAATGTAGACAGTGGAAAGTGTTTTAGAGGCCGACAGACAGTTGTTTGTGTGTGGGACCAACCTGCAGAGTTGGGGTTCGGCTTGAATGTGCCTGACACCATATCTCCCATACTGGAGGAAGAATTCCCACTGGACTTACTGGTAAAAACGATAACAGTGAATAGAAGGAGGAAAAGTGTTAAATCTAGCATGAAGTTACGAGTAAAACACCAATGACTCCTGGGAAAAATCAAAGACTGTCACAGACACATCAGGCAACAAAATAGCCAGGTCAATATAATAAAAAAATGTGGTCAGAGGTTATTATAATTCCATGGATCATAGCATCGTAGCACCTTAAAAAAATAGGATATAATAATCTTGGATTAACCAGCTGTGTCAACTGACTCAACTTCATTGTGCTGAAACTGAATAAATTTGTCATCACTGTGTTATTATTATTATAATAATATTAAGGCCAAGGCTAGAGACAAAAATTAAAATTATACAAAATGATGGCACTGACTGCACTTCACTAAACGCCTCGATAGCTGAAACTCATCTCCCCATTTCATCTGATGGAAAATTCTGTGCTGGCCCTTCTCCAGGCCCACCTCTGAGAGGCTGGACCACACAGCACAGCTTGGCTTTCATCCACCTCCCTGTCTACCGGCTCCAAATGCCAGGCTTTACTCATCCTTTCAAGGTGCACTATGCATTTTCAGGGGAGGGGGATTTGCTTACAATTGCAGAGCCATGCAGTTAGTTGAAAAAAAAAACATGTTTACCCTACATGTAATTTTTAGAACTGAGTATTTCTATCATCAATAATCAAAACTAAATTATTTTGAGGCACCTGGTACCAAACGTCAGACTACAATACTGTAAACGGTGAAACACTAACTTTTTCACTTCAAAAAGTGTCCAAGGGCAATCCAATTTTCTTGTGAGGAAAAGGTTGTTTATTAAGTTGAAAAAATGTGAAGTGGCTCCCCAAATCCCTCTAACTCTCTTTAACCCTTTTGATCCAAGATTCAAGATTTCAGGATTCAAGATTGTTTATGTCATATGCTGTTGGCAATTAAATGTTTCAGTCTGTGTGTCTTCTCAACAGGTCCTGATCCAGTCCCACTCACCCGTGGAACCGTCCTCTCTTCTGCTCCTGCTGGAGACGGACGTTTTCCAGTTTCAAGGGGCTCGGGATGAAGCCGATGTCACAGCCTTCCTTCACCAGGCGGCCGATCCACCAGTCATTGTTGTACTTCTGTAGATGGGCAAAAACAGACAGAAAAACCATACATTACTCTGCGGGATAGAAAGTTATAAATGAAATTGAAAAAAAGCTGACAATATTCATTATCATGTCTGTGTGTATTTGATAACAATAAGATATAACCACTTCCTCAGTATTTTTTGTTGTTGTGGTTGGTTGGTTGGTTCTACCCAGTTTGTCTTATTATTAAGTTTGCATAACCAGTGAGTGCACAAACGACATTTCATGAATTCAAAAGTTTACAAAGTAGCGTGCAGTTAAAATTCACCCCCCATGAAACTTTAAGAATCACAGTTTAACTGTTGATTAAAACTAGAAAATAGAGCTAGAAATAAAGAACTATGGACAACCAAATGGACAGTGCTGTCCCAGGTTTAGCGGATGTTGCCTGATTTGTACCTCTTTGATGTGGAGGAAGTCCTTGGCATCAAAGGAGATGGCGGTGCCGGCCACAGGGACATCCTCATCCAGAGCGCCACAGTAGCTGACATTGGTCCTCACAGCAAAGGCCACCGCTTTAGTCTGAAAGGCAGCAGGGAGAGAAGGAGGTCTTTAATATTTTTGCAGTTTTTAATATAATAACAATCGATAACGTAGTAACTTGTCAATAACTTAATTGGTCAGGTTAAAACATATGTATAAAAATGAATAAATGGAGATGATTATCTAATAACTTATTACATTATGGCCATGTTTAAAGTAATTGCCAATTCTAACATTATTGGCTGCTACAAAGAGTTATCACAGTTTTAAGGTGGCAACATTAATATGTAATATAGGGATAGCCACATTTTCTATTACAAAATAAATATATATATAAATATTGTATTATGTTAACATGCTGCAGAACCCTTTGTATAAATTGAGTGAATGTAACATGAACAGAATCAGCAGTGGAAACACAGAGATACATGACAGGGGAGTTCCCTCTCAGCAGAAAGAGTTATTACAGCATCACATGCAGGCAGCCTGCAGTGAGGGGACGGGCAATGATGAGGAGACATAGGTTGCGTTCCGAATCGCATACTCTTTCTTTTTTTCTATTCTACATACTACATCGATAAAAAGAATCTAGTTAGGATGCAGTAGGCATACTATTGGGACATACTTTTACTCTTTTATTTCATCATAACATTGTGCCTTGATCTTGCCTCTTGCTTTTATATCCGTCGCATCCCCGTTTGTTTTCATATGGAGGCTTCGTCGATGTGACGTCACTTCACGTGCGCACTGGATTGTGGGTCAGAATCGCCCAAATAGGATGCAGTTTTCAACACTAACAATCTTGGCCGGAGGAACTAGGAGGCCATCCGGGCACTTCTAACCATCCTAAATCTGGCCACAAGAATCGGGACATCCTAAATCTTTTTTCTACATACTATATAGTAGAAAGTATGCGATTCGGAACGCAACCATTATCATAGACCTCCTGACCACGGTGGCTGTAGGGATCAAACCAACATTAACAGCACTTGGCAGAGAGGTTGCAGGAGGTCTCACTCCAAGAGCAAATAGGCTCTTTAATCTTTCAAGAGTGCTTCTTACTTTATCCAATCTATTTTTAACATTGAGAACAGGGCAGTGTGAAACCCCTTTATCTGAAACAGTGTAAATGTAGCCTAGATTTTGACAAATCGGCAAAACCTTCAGTCAACCAACACTGCGGACCAAAAGTCCAGTGCAGTCAGTGTCCTTTGTTTGTGAGCGGAGATTAAATGTGTTTGATGTGAGATTATACAGTACAAAGTGTCACTGCGTTGTCCCTGTAGATAGTCCCCACAGTGCGTATAGGCTGACCTTTGCCCTCTCGAGCTGCACAGTGGCCTGCTGCTCCCGCTCCTGCCGCCCGCCGCCCTCCTTCTCCTCCTCCAGGGAAACATCCGAGTCGGATGGTCGGCTTGTGTACGAATCAGCTGAGCCCTGAAGCAAAAATAATATTGAAATAGCATGTTAGAAAAAAAGATATAGTATACTATATTTATATGCTATATTTATAGACCAATACTGGTGAAACAACTGCAGGGTGACAACTCCTTCATGTGATAAGAAATTCAATTTGACATCCAAGGCGCAAAAATAATATAATGTATAATTTGATGTGTTCTGTTCACAAGCAAAATCACATTGAAATGCAAAACAGTGCAAATAGATGCAGGACACAATAGGAGCCTGTTTCTTAAAAAATACACAAAGACTGAGCAAATGAATGGGAGTTTGAGACGTCACAGAAACCCAAGTGTGTGTGTGTGTGTGTGTGTGTGTGTGTGTGTGTGTGTGTGTGTGTGTGTGTGTGTGTGTGTGTGTGTGTGTGTGTGTGTGTGTGTGTGTGTGTGTGTGTGTGTGTGTGTGTGTGTGTGTGTGTGTGTGTGTGTGTGTGTGTGTGTGTGTGTGTGTGTGTGTGTGTCCATACAAGATCAAAGGCTGACAGATTAAAGATGACGAACCGACTGGGAGAGAAGGTTCAAAAAAGGTGTGTTTCTATTTTGGGATACACAATTAGAAACACCAAGGGCGGCAACTATTAAGCTGGTGTGATGTCAACAGGAAACCCTCTCTCATTTGTTTGGTAACCATGGTAGTAAGAGTTGATATCATTACAAATGACGTAGATGAGTACTCCTTGTTGTCTGCAATCTCATAGAAAATCTTTAGTTTTTCTGCACTTGTGACCTCTATGGGCTGAAAATCGACTGCCACTTAAAACAGCTGAGAACTAAGACATGCGTTCTATTCAGACGGGTGACAACTTCAAGGATAAAAATTGACATCAAGTGTCTTTGTGCAGTGTTGACAGCTTGATCTGCGTGACTCCACTGGAGGGATTAACAAACAGATATTTTACCTAAGTTGGTCGTATTTAATGATGAAAGTGGAATGCCAGCTGTAGTTCCTGGTTGAGCTTTCCCATGACAAAGGCATCAAGAAAAACTATATAAAAATAACAGTCTTTCAACTGATGGTCTTGTTTGCAGTTATTTGTCAGAAATATTTAAAAGTACCTTGTAGCACCTTTAAAATCCAAAAATAGAGTTACTGGTTTATGTCTACTGTATATAGGCTACATGGGACTATTCTTCTGGGACACAGTGGGTGGCTTAACCCCCACACTATAGTCTGCCTCAGGCTAAATATCACTCATATACCATCACAATCAGTGGAGTCATCTCCTTCTTAACTCTCACCGCTAGAACAGATCTCAGTCCAAGTCCAACACACTTAAAATATGTAAAAGGATCTCAGGCTGCTGACCCTTGCACATGCTTTTATATTCCACCATGTGTCTTTTTTCGTATCCTTACATCTGTAGAATGCAATGCAGTGCAGGGTTAATGCATTAGACTGAAGCAAGTGTTATTTATATATAAAGAAAGCTACCCATATGTGTTAACAAACAGCCATCCTACAATATTGTACCATGATTGTACTAATACATATTGATAGTCAGTGAGGTTTTTGGTCCAAAATTAGGGCTGTCAAATTAACGCGTTAATTTCAATGAATTAATCACAGAAAAATTAACGCGATTAAAAAAATTAACGCAGATTAATCGCACTTCTATAGTGCCCTTTGACCCGGTGCAAAAGTGGTGCGCAGCTCGGTGAGCTGCACCAAGCATACACAGCCCGCACGGGTGAAAGGGAGAAAAGTAAAGAGAGAAGCAGAGGAAAGGGCGGGGCCGAGGGCTCTATGGACGGCTTATGGGATGCTTTGGGCAAATAAGCATGAAGGTAGGAAGACATATTACTTTATTCTCCGCAGTGTCTCTGCATTATTGATTTAGTGGGTGCAACAATATAGGTTCAAAACAGTATCTCTCAATCTTCCTCCGTGTGTCTCAATTTTGTTTGCTAACTGTCTCGTCTCCCGCATCAACGGACACCCGCCCCGTGTGTGTGTGTCTGTATATGTGTGTGTGTGTGTGTGTGTGTGTGTGTGTGTGTGTGTGTGTGTGTGTGTGTCAATATTTTTGCCTATGAGTACGACGATGGTGAATGAATCGGCATAGGCATCTGTGGAAGTGCAGCGCTGTCTGTTGTGGAGACAAGTTACAAGAGATGGAGAGAGAGAGAGAGAGAGAGAGAGAGAGAGAGAGAGAGAGAGAGAGAAACAAACTGTAGCAGGCTATACAGCTGTTTATAAACAGGTATAAAAGTGTCATAAAAGTATGCGTTTTATTCAAATTAATTAATCACAGAGCCTATTAATTAGATTAATTTTTTTAATCGCTTGACAGCCCTATCCAAAATATATCAAAATGTCCTCCTGTCAACAGAGCATGAAGGTGAATGTGTTGGCACAATGTGCTACTGAGCATTTTTTTTTCAAGATATTGTTTTTGCCATTTTTCATGCTTTTTATTGATAGTGTAGAGACAGAGTTGAAATGGGGCAGAGAGGGGAGTGACATGCAGAGAACGACCGCGGGCTGGAATCGAACCCGGGTCCGCTGCTGGCCGAGGCCCATGAGGGGGACGCCCTGCCAACTGAGCTAAGGGCGCCCCTGGGTAATAGACTTTTACTATAAATCCATCCATCATCATCAGTCAAAAGATGGCTAAATCTACAACGCAAACTTTCACTCTCCACCACTGTCAAACAGCGCTCACGTTTAATGATGCTTGTGTAACCGGAACATCTTGACGACTTCACCTTTGGCTGACCAGTACTGTAGCCGGTTGTGTTCCCATGTGGGAGATCTGGCTTCAGGTCAACTTTTTGGTGCAACCGAACCATGAAACTATGCCTCTGTGTGTTTTATACAGTGGAGTGTCTGCAGATTGTTTGTGACATTTCATTTTCTTTAAAGCTATATAGTGCGTAACTTCTGTCGCCCCCTGTGAAAATTATAGCAACACTGTCGGCGCATATATATGAGGTAAGCCTTCGGTGATTGTGCATGGATTTTATTATTTATGCTGTATGTTCAGGTTTTTCTTAGCAGTAGAATCATCAACTGAAACATTTCTTGTGCGCTTTTGGGAATTTTCTTCTGAGCTTGTTTGACATTGTCAGGTGGGGACACCAGTTTGTAAACGCTGGGCTGCCATACTGAGAAATACAGAGAGAGTTTTGTGGAGCTGATGGGCTAAATCAACTTTTTCTCAACTCGTTTGGCGATGGGTCTCACGTTCTAGTCCAATCTACTGTTATTCTGCATCCCATCTTTATGGTGTTATGATGTGAATACAAAAACTGTACTTTACACAGCACCACCACAGCTTATAGTATTAACTTTATTAGCACCGGATACCTGGCCCATTGGCAGGAAACAACACATTCAGTTCACAGACTCTCTCGGGTCCAGATAACAAATTACTACTCATCATTGCTTTTTTAATACAGGTAAAGGCAATGCACTGTGTGTATTTTTGTCGCCTGCAGGCTGCCGTACACAGCCATTTATTCTCCTTGTCAACAGCAATTAAATGAAAGGAAGAACTGAAAGATGAGAATGAATATGGCTGCTGCTACTACAGTTAACACCACTGACATCAACATCCTTTCTCCTTCATTTACCCAGCACGGTGTGTGTGACGCCTGTCTACAGTCATTTGTAACTCTGTCTATCTGTCATTTAGACCTTAATGTCTTTGTGTGCCTTAAAGGTGCAGTGTGTAATATCGGTGTATTTTTTGGCTGGTGAACAGGCGATTTCTGGCTGACACCCACTGTATATAAAAACCTGTAAGGCTGTTAAGTTGGTCCATTCTGTGCTATTGTAGAAACATGGGGGTGCAACATGCTCCTATGTTCTAAGGTCATAAAAAAGCATTTTTTTCAAACACTAATTAAAATCTACTTTAACTTCCATTTCTACCAAGTCTGTTTAGCACAAATGCACATATGTTGTTTACGGTCCACATCCAAGCTATATTTATTGTCTTGAATGAACACTTAATGCATGCCACAATTGTTTCCCTATGTGTAATGTAACATGCAAAAAAAAAACACTATGATATGGAACCATGTTCCCATGATGTAATGCTGCACACAATGTAGTGCAATGGCCATGACAAAGTGCATGCATGAATTCATGCATTTTAATGGCTTCTCCACTTTCATGTCATGCAATCAAATCGGTTCATTCAAACCCCAGCAGACTTCCTGCACTCAGAATTCATCTTCAAAAGACTGAAAACTATTGAGCATATAAATCATAGCACAAGCTTCTGTACCAAAACTAAAGTCGCATTTCTTTTTCTGTTTTACCTTAAACTTATGGAACTGTTACATACAGTAAAAGCATGTGGTGACCTTTTTAATCTTGTTTTTTCTTTTACATTTTGAACTGACACAAGACGTGAATTTTTCCTTATTTAAAACACATTTGTTGTAAAAATTCAATGTGCAATGTTGTCTCCCAGATCTATTCCATAGTCTATACGTGAACACGATGTACTTCACAAGGATAAAGCTCACGCATCACAACACAATGTCATGTTAACAGTGGAGCAGGTGATGCTACATTCTCTCTATGCTCCTCCTGAACAGTCCGGTACACTGGATATCATGTTACTGTGTGTCCAGGCAATACAGACATATCTGTGTAAATACACTGACACTGCTCTCACAGTAATGTAATATTTCAATGCTTTACTGTCAGCATTTATCTCCATAAAGGCTCCGCATGAAGTCAAATTAGTAGGGAACACAACAGCTGACTCCAACGACAGCTTGAATGCATTGTGACAAAACTCTTAGCTAAAAACAGAGTTTATAAGATACGATATAATTCAGCCTAGGACTAAAATCAAAAAAGGATCAGGGATTTAAACTTTTTGTAAAGTACATTTGCATCTACACAACCAAAAGTCAGGATTCTAGTTGGATGATATACTTAATTCAATACAATTTGTAAAAGAGATTACTTTGCATTTGGAATTGATTGAAACTAATTGTTTTACACACATACACACACACACACACACACACACACACACACACACACACACACACACACACACACACACACACACACACACACACACACACACACACACACACACACACACAGAAGGAAGCAAACAAACAAATAAAGAGACGTTCATCTATTAGCCGTTCACAAACCCAAATAAATAAGTCTACTGTATACTGTATATAAATATGAATTGCTAATTTAATCATGAAGACGCTTTGTGCCGTTACACCAGTACAGTACATCACGGCTCTGATCCGGCCAGCTGGTGGAGGTTTGGAGTCCTGCAGACTCAGCCAAATGGGGTGAGAAACTCTGGGCCCCGGCACAATGTTTACCTAACAGATGATGGAACAGTCTGTTTCCCCCGTGGAACAGCCTGCATCCACAGTAGCAACGGATATGCCGTGTTAGAAACAGAGCCTCTTTCATTCATCTGAACACTTCATAAGAGCTGAGATTTTGCAAGCAAGCGAGTGGATCTTTGAATAGCCAATGGAATCTTTGATCACACTGCTCACATGTATTTTTGGAAATGTAAAAAAAATAAAAAATAAAATAAAATACAAACAGACATAAAAAAGGATCTTTCATAGGAGAAGAGCGGTGCTGAACATGACAATAGTGTATGGTTAAAAGAATACAGAAAATAATTACATTTTTCTATTTATGTCGTGTTATGCTATTAATCCTCACAAGAGCAAAACACACAATCTACACACACTAAGTAGCCTTTGTAGAAACAAGACAAATGATAAATAACTCAAAAATTTGAGATAAACACAACATAATATAGATTTGAAATTATGTGGAAGCAACCGTAAAAGCTGTCCACGGTGAACGTGAAGGTACACAAGCTCATAAACACACACACACACACACACACACACACACACACACACACAATGGGGTAAAGCTTGTGGGAGCAGGAAACATGCTTACAAAGGGTTGCTTGACACAAGGACTAAGGCGTGATGTATTGCTTTGAATTCTGCTCTGTTCATCCATTTCTTCTCCTGCGATAGCACTTTTATATTTTTTTCTCAACCATCTCGTTCAAATAGCATCCTCTGCCCCTTTCAAAGCGGAACAGATGTTTGACATGGTTGCATTCTCCGTTGCAATAAGCTGTTTACATGCAACAAAGAAAGAGACGGATGTGTGGTCTGCTCTTCATAAAACTCTGTATTATCTAATGACATAGTAAATAGATGTGTCCTCCTGTACGCACGCCAATAGTGAGTCAATCACAAGCCAAACTGATTGCAGTGACTTTATTATATTGGAGTTTTCCTTCTGAACCTTTTACAACAAATACAGGGACATTAGAGGGGGTGTCAAAATCACTTATTGTCAAAATCAGTGAATACCACCTCACAATCCGCTACCTGTCTGAACTGTGTTTGCACAGAAAGAAAATCCAGTATAAATACACAGCCTACACAGGTGTGTTGCTAGCTTGCTACGGTGGGTCCCCTTTGCTTACATACCCATTGTAAACATACCAGTTTACAGAGGCTAGGCCATGTATTAACACAAGATTTGTTTTCAGCTCACACACACTATGGACTGGTAGCAGATGGTAAGAAGATATTCACTGATTTTGACAACAAACGTACCACATAATCGCTGACTCCACCGTTGACTGGTTTGTACCCAAATGGCAGAAGCTAATGTTAAAGGAGTAATTTTTTTTTTTAAATCGGGCTGCCCTGCATGTTGAAGCATTGTTGAAAGCCTGTCACTTTAGAGAAAAAAATACTGCAATTGCATGATATCAATAATTGAATGAAACTAAATGGCCAAAATGTGCAACAGGGGATTTGTAGTGCAATAAGTCTTCAAGATCAACCTGCTATAGCCTAGATGGAAATGACTAATGCCTTCGTCCAGAGCTTCCAGGCGCCTCTGCTAATGATCCACTGGGAGCCCTGGGACTCTTTCCTTGATACAAATAACTGTTATTTACTGCCTCATTGAAAATGAAATCTATAACGGGAGGACTGGTGAGAAAGGAAAATAAAGTGCCCACTGTAAACCGGCCGCTGTAGAAGAGCAACTGCATTTTGTTACACAAGTACCTCTCTTTTGAAGCTAAAGATACATTCCGACCTCTCACAAGGCAGTTCGGATTTATTTTTGCATGTCTGTTAGTTAGTTAATGCTACTAATAATTATTTTCATTAGATATATTGCCCATATATTATTTACGCTTCTAAAATATATTTCATTTACAATTATCTCTATGAAACATGTCTAATTTGAGATGCCTGAACCTCCCATGGTTTTTTAATACAGCTTGATACACAACTTTTAACAGTGAATTTAGTCACCCAACATAGTTTAGCAATAGCACTGACATCAAAAACTATCAAACAGATTGGCCCAAAATTTGGTAAAAAGTTAGAGGGAGTAACAAGACAGAATTCATAGGTTGTTGATGATATCAGCACCACTGTATGGTCATTTATAAAGCACATTGCATTTCTGGCATCAATTCATGAACTATAGGAGCCATCATAGAAGAATACATCACTTAATGATCTCAGACACAACCAACACCGCTGGCAACCTCCTCCCCTCTGTCTGTCTCCTGCCTCAACAAACACACACACACACACACACACACACACACACACACACACACACACACACACACACACACACACACACACACACACACACACACACACACACACACAATGAGTTGTTTGCGAGGTTGTTATCTAGGAGTGTGTCAAGTGGCCAGTCTTGAATCCATCGTGCCACACTCAAGCTTTATCATTGCAGACGCCAAAGCCGGGTCTGTTCTCCCATCTCCATCCATAATCTGTGCCTATCAGATTCAACCACTAAAAGCATTCTCTCTTCATTACGTCCACCATTACTGTAGCAAGTTTGGATAGTTGCAAACATACCCCGAGGCTCCATTACTGTAACTCAACTCAGCCTAAATAAGTAAATAAATCATAATTCCCTTACACATAATTTTACCTTTAAAAATGGGCTTTCTCAGGAGGGTGGCTGGCGTCTCCCTTAGAGATAGGGTGAGAAGCTCAGTCATTCGTGAGGAACTCGGGGCAGAGCCGCTACTCCTTTGCGTTGAAAGGAGCCAGTTGAGGTGGTTCGGGCATCTGGTAAGGATGCCCCCAGGGCGCCTCCCTAGGGAGGTGTTCCAGGAGCGTCCAGCTGGGAGGAGGCCTCGGGGAAGACCCAGGACTAGGTGGAGAGATTATATTTCCACGCTGGCCTGGGAACGCCTCGGGATCCCCCAGTCAGAGCTGGTTGAAGTTGCCCGGGAAAGAGAAGTTTGGGGTTCCCTGCTCAAGCTGCTGCCCCCGCGACCCGATTTCGGATAAGCGGTTGAAGATGATGATAATTTTACCTTTAAAAATGACCGTTTGAATTATGAAGTTTAAGGGCTTTAGATTTAGTTTTTGGAAAGTAGCTCTGCAATCCAAATGATTCAAATGAAAATATTGCAGAATAACATCTATTTTTTTACTTAGCCTTCACTTCCAGATGAACTGAAATTTGTTTAATCCATGCGTCTGGAATTCATGTTCTTCTATCTGACAATAATATCATTAAACTAAAAATTGGTCGTAGCCACCAAAGTGAAAATGAGTTAGCTCAAGATATTGGTTGCATTTTGTGTATATTGAGGTGATTTTGTCTTGACTAAGATTTCTAGTGTTTCTAAGTAGAGTATATTATAGCACATTTTCAAGGGGAAAATCAACAGAAAATGAGTCACACACAAGAAAGCCTGCAGGTTGTAACTGCCTGACAAAGTCCAACTTCTGAACGAAATGCAGACACCCAGGGGCTTTAAGACAAGTGCTGATAGCTAATCACAGGGCCAATAAGAGCCACAAAGATGTTCTTTGTAGTGCTGCCAATTCCGCTCCAAACAATCATGTACAGTCACTGCTCCTGGCTGGCACACAGCCTCAGCAAGGAAGTTTGGATTCAATGGAGGCTTTGGAAGTGGAGCAAAGAAGACCCACACACATGCTGTGTCAACAGAAACTTAAAAGGTTGTGTCAGCGATTCTGGAGAACACTTGTTATCAAAATCACTTGTTGTTAAAATCAGTGAATATCTCCTCATGACCTGTCCATACAGTGGGTGGACAAAAACACACAAACAATCCAGTGTTAATATACAGCCAAGACTTTGTGTTAACAGGCATGTTGCTATCTACGGTAGACCCCCTTTGTTTACCTGCTAATTTACATAGCCTAGGCTGTGTATTGACACCAGTTTCTTTTCAGCACATACACAGTTGACAGGTAGCGGATCGTTTGGAGATATTTGACTGACTTTGACAACAAGGGATTTTGACAACAGGCCTTCTCCAGAATCGCTGACTCCACCTTTAACATGGATCCATATACATTGTGGCTCAATCTGTATTGAGTCAGAAGACAAGATAAACCTCTTTATAAAAATGCACGTCAATGATGGCATTAGAAAGAGATAAAAAAAAATTCTTCAAAACCAATCAAAGATGACCTTTTTTCTAGTTACTATTGCAGAACCAACTGTACATTCTCTCGGTTACACTGTGGATAGGAGGACAGCATGTGTGAAAAATCCCCCCTCCATCTTTAATCTGCAGCCAGGATGTCAGGTGGAGTTACAGAAAGGTCTTGACAGATTCTGGCTCAGTGGGATTCCCCCCCCCTCCCCTCCTCTCCCCTCCCCTCCGCCCTCCTACAGTTATTGCCTTTGTAAGCATTTTTCTGCTACTCCCGACATATTTTTATCCCATCGGCGCTCACTCTGCCCATCAATAATAATAATAATGTTGGCTCCTTTGTTTCAAAGGCAGCGTACTGTGTTGGTACTGTATATCTGTGTGGATCATTACAACAGATGAGACTGTTTAGTTAATGGTAAAGAGAATTTGACATTTCTCTACCATTACCATCTACCATTGTGTGAAAGGCGTTGCAGTTGAATCAGTGTGTCTGATACAGATGGCCTTAGTGTGTGTGATCAAAATGATCATATAAGCTTTTGGTGTTTTACAGTAAACCCTGATTATGGAGACGGATATAGACAAGTGAGTGAAAAATACACAAGGAATATACATTTTATAGTATTCTTGCTGGCTATTCATCCATATGAATAGAAAGACAGTAAAGAGATACTGTTGAGCTCTGCAGAGGATCAGTGCAGTCATCAGTGTGCGAAAAAACTGTACTATTGGTTGATTGAGGATCCCCTAAGACACACACGCTCTCACTCAAATACCAACATACACAGACAGACACACACACACACACACACACACACACACACACACACACACACACACACACACACACATATACATATACACACACACACACACACACACACACACACACACACACACACACACACACACACACCCTTCCCCCAACCCATACTCCTCTATAAACTCCCCCGAGAAAAAGTGCACGCTCTGCCCACTCAAGTCTCAGCGCATTGTGGGTGTACATAAAGGGGTTTCGAAGCATCCACGACTGCTACACACCAAACAGAAAAGCATGGGGGTTTTATGAGTGTGTGACGCCTATCCACTCACCGCCTCCGAGTCTTCAAATCCGTGTTGGTACAAGTTATCGTACATGGAGGAGTGAGAATCCAAAAGGCAGATTCCAAAAGCGGCAAATGATCAACCTGTTCCTCTTCTTCTTCCAGGGAGGATGGATGGTGATGAGGAGGAGGAGAGGGGAGTGACTGAGCCTGCCAGCACATTGAAGGTATAGACAACAGAGCAACCCAGACCACACACACACAAGAGCAGTAGATAGATAGAAAGAAAGAAGGAAAATGATAAAAAAAGAAAAAAGGTGAAGCTCTGTGTGTTCTTTTTTTCTTCCCTGATGCTGAATTGGATATTATTGCTCCGGAGTCGAGCGAGTGTTGGTTCCCATTATAAGGCAGCAGCCTGGCTGTCCCCAGAGGCAGAGCGGACCTGGCATTTCATCTGCCTTCTTCCAAAAGCTCACAATCACACAAGCCAATCCGTTCCTCTCCTGCACTGGCTGATGACAGAGGTGGGGATGCTTCGTGCCTATTGGACGGTTGGCGGCTCCAAGTCAATAATACTCACTAATAAGGAAGAGGCAGAGAGAGAAAGAGGTCTGCAGAACTGGGAGCACTGTTAACCAGCTAACTGTTTGTGTGTTTTGTTGAGCATTGATAAATCAAGATAATACCTAAGCCTAAACAGCAATTTGGAAAGACTTAAAATGTACACACACACACACACACACACACACACACACACACACACACACACACACACACACACACACACACACACACACACACACACACACACACACACACACACACACAAATACAGAATTCAGGAGGCCAAAACATTTTTCAAGGACTGGTCAATTCTGATATTTTTGGCAGTTTTTCTTCCATATGTTTTCTTTCATACTAGTATAAATCATAGGTCTAAAAATATAGATTCAGATGTAAATTTTACTAAAATTTTTTGAGTCTGTATATTTCCCCTTCCCCTTTACAACAATCTTTAACGACCATTATCTCAAAATTCTTTTTTCTTCAAATCTGAAAATCTCAACTTCTGAAGCACTAACATACATCAATTCAACTTTTAACTAAACTTTCCAAGTTTACATACACACACGCACACAAACACACACACACACACACACACACACACACACACACACACACACACACACACACACACACAAACAAACACACAATCAAAAGGTGATCTGCTGAGCGATGACCCTTTGAACTGGAGGCAGACCAGGCTGAGGCTGAGCCACACAAGGGTTCTTGTATTTGACAGCTCCCTTGAATGCATTGGGGCCATATAAATCAATCTATAAATGTATTTTTACAAGGAAACTAATCATATGGGAAATCCGTTAAGAAGAGAAATACAGAATAAAGTCTGAGTTTTGAGGAAAGTCCCATGACAAAGCATGACCGAATGGCACGCTATCGCTTTTTTATTATCCTAATGGGAAAAATCTATTTATATATATATATATATATATATATATATATATATATATATTATATATATTTTTTTTTTTTTCAATTGTACAAATGCTGTCCAACGAAATGACCATTACATTTATGTTTATATCCTATTTCTACATTGTATGCAACTCCTGTGTGGGGAATACAGATACAAAAAATACACCCAACAATTAAAGGCCTACTTCACCGGTTTGAATATGAAGGTGTATTGAATTCTGAGATCCTATGTAGTATAAATGTGCAAAAAAAATTAAAATCGGTTCATCCTAGCCTGAGAAAAGGCAGAAAGAGTGTTTTTTTTAACCCTATATTTCTCTTTCTCGTGACATCACAGAAAGAGAAATATAGGGTTAAAAAAACGTACTTTGTAAATATTACTGTGATGTCACAGTAAAAGACATCACAGTAATATTTACAAAGTAAACTTTCTGCCTTTTCTCAGGCTAGGATGAACCGATTTTAATTTTTTTTGCACATTTATACTACATAGGATCTCAGAATTCAATACACCTTCATATTCAAACCGGTGAAGTAGGCCTTTAATATGTAATGAAATTAAAAACATTTAACTATCCAATCCAAGTGCAACTGCAAGAGAATATTATTTCCTGAGTCTCGGAGTCTTCTTTGACAAAGTAGAGCCACAGCGCCCTCTCCTGGCAAACCATGTCACTGCAGATGCACCTGCTGCTGCTGCTGCAACCAAATGATGCATCAAACCATTTCCATCAAACCTGCCTCTGTTTTCTTTTTTTCCTCCTCTTAACAAGCAGCTCTCCAAACACCAGATGGCTCCTTTATCATCCATATTCCAATGAAGGAACAGAGCTAAAAGACTGAAAGAGCTGAGTGCTACTTTTTTAAGCCACTCAAACAATTACCTGTGTGTGGAGCCCTGAGCAGCTGACAGCCCCCTACTCTGGGCTATTCAAGATTAACACTTTAGATCAAGGAGGAGCCTTTAAGAGTGAGTATGGCATCATTGGCCATCATGTTCCACCTTGAGAAAGTGCCACAAAAGGCTGCAGGTATATGAGGTAGTAAGTAACACATAAGGATAGAGTAGATAGATAAAATATATGTAAGCTGAGAGGAGGTAGGTTTTAAATGAGTCAATTAAAATCAAAGTTGCTCTAATCATCACAAAGCTATGCTGTTGTAATTTGTTACCAGTACACTATTAGCGTTACTACTGTACACATACGAAGTCGACATACCATCAAACAACCACAATCATTGGGCCGAATTAAAAAAGAACAAACTGTTCAAGATTTCGTTTGATTTACTGTGTGATGTTGTGTTTATTTTGTGAAGGTGGATATTCAGCGTCCCACTTTATAAAAATGTTTAAGGCTATTATGTTTGTCCATCCTGTGCTAATGTAGAAACATGGAGGTGTGTAGTCCAGGCTGTGGTGCCATGGAGAGAATTGGGGTGCAGTGATAGTGAATACATCTTAGCAGTATGACGTTTTCTCCAGAAGTGCGCTATTCATTAGGTAAATTTGTTAGGGCGTCTCCATGGTTTACAGGTTTACTCAATAGGAACTGGAAGTGAGTTACGAGAGCAGTGACCGTGCTCCGTCAAGTAATTCACAAATGAGCCGAGTTGAGCCATGTGACTAACATAAGAGAGATTAGCATTCTGAAGATGCTCCCATCGTTATCTTTGCTACAAGCTGAAAAATTAGATTAAAGGAATATCTCTAATGTATTGTGATTCAGAAATTAAATTTAAATTTCTGGGAGAAAGCTTGACATCCCAAAATGAGGGTAAATTAAAATCTACAGGCCTAACATTCATACTTCGAATTTCAGACGATAGAGAATTAAACTTGGTGACCCAGGGAATGAATCATTTCATTCAGATATTTTTTGAAGCAGGCGGTGACGAGGTCTTTGGTTCACAGCTGCAGTTGTCTGCCATCACTGAGAAGTCATTTTCTGCTTGGCTTCAGCTGAGAAGACCATAAAAACGTTTGACAGCTCCCGCAGAACTCATTACAGTGCAACATTCAATTTGCAATTTGCATAACAAACAAAGATTGTTTCTCACAAGAACATGCTGTGTGTGTGTGTGTGTGTGTGTGTGTGTGTGTGTGTGTGTGTGTGTGTGTGTGTGTGTGTGTGTGTGTGTGTGTGTGTGTGTGTGTGTGTGTGTATAGAGTATTTTGTTGCTGGATTCATCTGCTACCTTTAGAAATGGCTGTCTCTTTATGTTTGCAAGCCTGCATCAATGACACAACGGATCTCAGTATGTTTTAACAAAAGTGCTGTAGGCCAACACTGCTGGACCTGGGTAACGCATTTCGTTCCATTATGTTTTCAACATGTTTGAATGACAAAGGAATTGAACTGAACTGAACTGAGCTTGCCATGTCTGAAACCCCCCCGGCCATTTTGGTGTGGACACGGGAAGGTGCATCAGACAACTGTTGTAACTATGTATGTGGAACAGGTTCAATCAGGTGCCCTACCTGGCTGACCTAAATCATATTATGTCTGCTGTAATCAGTGGTGTAAAACTTAAGACCTCTTTTTTGTGAAGGTCTCATCCTTGTCCTGGGAATCAATATTTTTTAACAGGTCTAGTCTCCTTCTCAGACAAACAGGACTTTATATTAAGACTGGTGAAGACCATACAGACATACAGCTCTGGAAAATCAAGATCAGTGTCTCTGCTTTTACTATTTATAGGTACAATGTGTTTGAGTAAAATGAACATTTTGAAAACCTATACCATATACTGTTCTTATCAAACAATAAGTATTTTGAAATAATCAGGGCAGTCCTCTGCCTGAGCGTTCTATAAAAACAATTGGCCATGTCCACACAGTCCTGTCAAAAAGCCTGGACAGTAAAACAGCTGTTATTTTAACTAAGTTTTATAATATTTCTGAACATTTATTTTCAATCGGATTTATGCAAAAGCTTATTGAGACACAACTTTGCTATCATATATTGATTTTTTTACTTTTTAAGACCAGGTTTCTAGAGGCTTTAAAGGCGAGTACTGTATATTAGCTCAAACAAAACAAATAATGAGCAACCAGGGCAAAACATTCTACTGTACCACTTCCATGCTGCCACCCTGGATTATTCCAGATAGCAAACATCTGGCGGGCTGTGGCATCCTCTTAACGCCGAGCTCAGAGGTCGGCCCGGACACACACACACACACACACACACACACACACAGAAAGCATCTGTCCACACGAGCAACGGTGAGCTTATATATGTTCAGAGCGCCATCTGGGAGACTGTGCATTCTACCAGCACCACTTCTCTGTGACAGATCTTTCTGACATGGACATATACCACGCAGTGACTCATGCAGTTCAACCTTATCTCCTAAAAATACATACTGTCCTCTTCATTGGAAATCAACTGAACGTCGGGAACACACGCTGACATTTTTATAACATTGACATGAAACAGTTTTTGTCTTTGAACATTTCTCTCTTTCTTAATACGTTTTCTATTTTTGACTTCCTTGTCCCTTCGATGAACTTATCTCTTTGAAGACATCCCACACTGGCCCAGACACTTGGCCACGCAGCTTATCCTCCCTTAGCCCCAATAACTTAAAGACAATCCACAGAGAATCACCCTTCGCAAAATTCCACTAAGAGTAAAGCCCAAGAAAAAAAATGTTTTGTATGAAGTGATAGGCTCCCATATGAAGGCACTATTTTATCTTTCAAATAAAACAACTGTATTATTGGTATATTGGTTTGTATTGTGCTCTTCTCAATGGTTGCGAGCGGATTTGAGTCACAATGTGATGACAGTTGCGTGGTTGTTTGTATTACGTTGCCAGCACAGTCAGTCCTATCTGATCAAACCAAAAACCCACACAGTCTTGGGTTATTGTATGTTAGACTCTTCATCTTTGATATTTGTTTTGTCTTTCAAATGTAACATTACAAAGGAATACTTGCGCTCTGAAGTTACGTTTTGAGAGGGGGCTTTAACATGACCTTGGAACGCATCACACACATCTCCTTAAATCAATTCTCCATTACAGAAAAAGCTAAATATCAAAGCTATAAGATAAGGATGAAGTATTGAGATCCTATCAAGCAACTCATATTAGGCTATACTTCCTGTAACAGGCTTCAAAGTTTTTAAGTGAAGTAGTAAGACGTTGAGAATGAAGACGAAAACATGAGTAAAGCTTATATAACATATATAGATAAATAGATACAATCTCAGTTTCCGTTGAATCCATTTGAGTATATTTTTACTTTGAGGTAAAAATGTCATTTTCTGCTAAATAGGAGGAGGAGCAGTTTCCTGGTAATCAACCTTCTGTTCTTGACCTCTGTTGTTGAGGGGTGGGCTGTTACTATGGACACATAAGTGAATCAAAGCCGCCCCACTGTTTCTCTTCTCACCTAATGGCCATCACAACAGTGATGACACAAACCCCAAGCGGGGGCGTTTCAGAAATCTGTCATTTCATGGTTACATTTCTCTGTCCTTTTGTCCTACTTAAAGTTGTACTACGTAATTCTTTAACAGGAACTTTCAGTCTCTTTTCTGACTGCTCTGCCAATGTTCAATAAGTAGCCAAATAGTAATCAACAGTGCATTTTTGTTTTAATTTTTGTCACCTATACATTTCCGATCTACAGCGGCGTGATTCTGTCATGCACGCAGGGTGCAGACAGAATTAGACTAAAAAAATATGAAGAGAAGAAGTCTTGTCTACTCACAGGCAAATTTGAAGTGGAATGGTAATTATTGACAAAAAAAACTAGGCTACTTTTTTAAAATTATAAATCTAACATAATTATGGCTCATTCTATGGTGTGAGTTAGTAATCAAAATACATGACAAAAAAAGATTGTTTTGTTCAACGATTCAATAAAATGACCATTTAGACCAACTCCGTATCGAGTGTCTTATTCGCCCCACTTCACTGTAAAGGTTTTATTAATGAGAATCCAACATCATGTGGTGCTATGCTCTGCAGTTGGAACGTCTATACTTAAATGAGAAATTTAAACCTCAACGGCTCACTAAAGAATATATTACACGTACAAACTGACCTACATCTGAGCCCCCGATCACCCGATCATAAATCAAACCTAGCTATAAGTGTTGGCAAGATGCAGTGTGCCTTTTGTTAGCATTTCCATATGAAACAGTCAGCACAGGCCAACACATTATGGAAATCTAAGAGGTCAGGGATAGATACAGGGACAAAGGCAGTGAATGACAAACTATCTCCAATGTTGTTGAATAGCCCGGGCCAGCTCAGTTCCCTTGGTAACTTGTTAGCGCGATAACAGAGTCCAGCATAAGTCCCAGTTGAGTTTTGTGAATTATTTACAACAAGAAACCAATTTGAATTTGTTTTACATTGGTTCACACAAAAGAGGCGACGGCTGCTGAATGGCCCCGGCCTAACTCCGTAGTTATGAATTAAACATGGCTGCTGTTTGACGCGTCATGAGCAGTAGAATAGGCTGAATTCCCAGGCCCATCCAAAACCAGGTCATCGATTCCCTATACAACAGCAGAGGGCAAAAGCTCCTTAACCACAGTTCTACAATAAACAGGGTCCTTAGGTGGTGAAGACGGCTAAAAATATGCTGCAAGTTATATAAAGGGAAAGATAAGTATGAACTAAATACATATTGTAGATCTCCTGACTCTGCCAAAGATCAGCTAGAGTTCCTCAAACTATTTTGTCACAACCAGTGGTCTAAAAAGGTGAGGTTTGTCCCACAGATGTTTTTTGTATAACTAGTTTTTCAACTTTAAAATAACTCGTTCAGCATAAGGTAGGATGTAACATTTTAAAATAATATGACATTCACAATATGTGTATCGTGATGGATTTTCATTATTGGGATAATGGTGAATATCCACATTCCTCACATGACTGACTTGAAAAAATCTGGCTAGCTCAATAAGATACAGTCTTATATTGATTTTTACTGTTTTTACTGAATTGCCTCAAGGGGGCTCTGCATCTTTCTAGTCAATCCTGAAATCCTCAAGTTGTCGCCATGGCTGAATGTTCGACTTGTCTATTGAATTAGTCAATTTACACGAGGCACACTGAAATCTGTCTTTTATATACAGTATCCCCTCTCGAGTGATCACTTCGGAGGGGGTCAGAGCGCAGGGTCAGCCATAGTACAGCGCCCAAGGAGCAGTTTGGGGTTTACTGTCTTGCTGAAGGACACAATGGTAGAGATGGTGAGCACCGTAGAAGAAACACCAGCGACCACTAGTTTTATAAATAAGACTCTTCTGTCCGGAGCCGGGGATCGAACCAGCGACCTCATGGTTACTGGTCGTTATATGTTCATACGTTCATATGTTTAAAGATGTGATAAATTCCAGCTTTGGTGAAGTGTGCTAAAGTGTCCCTCACCTGTCTGAGGATGAAGCTGGTGGAGGTGGTGCTGCCGTCAGACCTCTTCAGCCGGCTGCGTCTGGAGTAGGTCCCTCTGTTACCCTGGTAACCACAACAAAACACACACACACACACATAAAAACACAGGAACAAATCCTTCATTTATTATGAATGTTACAAACTATTGTTGCATCTTTCCTATGTCTGTGTATCCTGTTTTCTTCCTCTCCTCCACACTAACTCAAGGGCACCTTGGTCGACCCCAATTAAGACCAGCAGCATCTCAACCTCTGCAGCTTGACAGGTCTTTGGCTGGTTCCAGGTGCCTCTCTCTGTCCTCTGTGATCATGACCTGATTATATGAAGTCGCTCTTTTACTGCCTTATTATGTTGCATGCCATGCCAAAATCCATCACATATCATTTATTTTAGTCATTTCGCTTAAGCTATACCACAGATTCATTTTGCGTGACCCACTTTCAGGACAAAGACCATTTGTTTTATTGCCAGAGAAGCCGTCAAGGCAACACTTGACCTAAGAGGAGAGAGGGTAGGAGGAGGAGGGAATATGATAAATTACTTCTCAGCATTTTCCTGACACTATGTATGTGCAGCGTCCTGTCCATTGGGATGCAAAACCAGAATGCTGCTTTCCGAGGGCTCCATTTATCTATCACATTCATGGAAGTATACAGCTTACAATTGTTTTCTTTATCAATTCATCTGCTGATTCTTTTTTCTATAAAAATTGGGTGGAAAAAATGCCCAAGATGACACGCTTCAATCGATGGCTTTTTCCCGACCAACAGTCCAAAACTCAAAGATATTAAGTCCGCAAAACGTTCTCAATTCAAGTTGCACATACACACCTTTTCACAGGGTCGATTTTAATCAGGAAAAGTATGCAGCATATACTCCATTATACTCACATTTGAGAAACAGCACTGTTGCTTAAAACTGTCTAATTAATAACTAATGAAAACATAACTATGTATAAATGCAGTAGACCTAGTTGCCGATAGATTTCCCATCAAACAATTAATTCATTAAATAAACAAAACAAATTGTTTCAGGTCTACAATCGTTACTAATTGATCTGTTCTTTGTTCTTTCAATGCTGTTCCTGCATTCTCTTAGACTTTTTGGACCCTCTAGAGACAATCAGTATGTACAATCTGTCAATTTGTGCAGTATTTGTTATTCAATACACCTTATTATAACATACCTCTACCTGAGAGTAGCCTGTTTCAACCATCTACTTCATTTCATTTTACAGAAGGTCTGCAGTGCTTTAATTGGCAAACGTTCACTCATGGAGGGGGTGTCTGTTAAAGTTTAAAACTATTGGATCTGCCCAGTGCCACTCTGGATTAGCCAACCAATCCATACGTTTGGTCGTCACGTGTGTCATGAGCGCTTCTGGCAACTGAAACTGGATCGACGTCATCGTTCTCAGCCACTCGCTCTGTTCGCTGATTGGACCCTGTCCAATCTCCAGCAAAACTGGGAAATGGGCTGTACACCCAGACTGACTACTGAAGGGAAAATAAAATTTGGCCGGAAGTAGGCGGGCGGGCGGGCGGAGCCAGGCTAACCTGAGAGTGCACTGTATATTTAATGTACAATTGATTTCATTTTCATATATGCATGCAGCCATCCCCGGTCCAATCTTCCTACATTATATCACATTTTCGGATATAATGTTCAATGTATAATACTGATAGCACTATCACTTTACACTTTTCACTTCTGTATATTCAATACACATTTCCTTTGAGAGTATGGTCCAAGTCATTCAGTCTCTGCTTTCATGTTTTTATTTTTCTTCCATTGTATTGCATATTAGTTTTTGGTTCTTTGTATTTTTATTTTTTATTTAAATTAACGACCTCCATTGTGTCATGATTTATGACCTCTATCTACTTATCACCTATTAGGGTTGGGTGCAGAGCTGAAACATATAGTCCATTCATCAATAAGTTGATCACAAGAAAATTAATCCGCAACTACATCTACAATCTAGTAATTATGTCAGCCCCCCTTTTTTTTATCTAAATGTTTATGCCACATATTTGGTAGATCCAGAATCACACATATAGGAGGATTTTCTGTTTTACCTTTGACAAATCAAACAATCAATAAATAAAAACACTTTGATCAAACCAAGCAAGACATTATAAGATGTGACCTTGGTTTTTGAGAAACTGTGACGTTTTTCTCGACATTTCATTGACTCGACACATAAGATTGATTGAGAAAATAATAATTGTCACATTGGGCCATTAGTGGGGAACATTACAAATAATTATACAGATCATATTTTGAAGATGACATACCTTTCTCTATCATATTTTTTTAAATTATTATCTATTAACAGCTTTCACTAGATTTATCCATCTCTGTAAAATGCAAATATCTTACAATGTTGATTAGTCTGCAGGCATTTGAGGACACTGACGCAGCAGAAGTACACATTAAAAGCCCTCTTCTGCACCAACTATCCTATGTGTGCAGTGGATTCTGCTATGGTCCACAAAAGTCTATTTCTTCTGTGGAAA
The DNA here is from genome assembly GCA_026929865.2 of Hyperoplus lanceolatus. Lineage (NCBI taxonomy): Eukaryota > Metazoa > Chordata > Actinopteri > Uranoscopiformes > Ammodytidae > Hyperoplus > Hyperoplus lanceolatus. Next base: position 7,969,361 of record CM049405.1, on the reverse strand, counting down.
AGCGATTTGCTCCATGGATCATGAGTGCGGTCCCATCAGAAAATGTTTAATAATTAAGAACCCAATCTAATTTCTTTTGGAATGAATCAAATTCTCACCATGTGCCTCTGTAATAGATAAATGACACCACAGGGAGTGATTAGTAACGATGAAGTTTGAGTTAAAAAAGGGAGCAGTGCAATTAGTTTAGTGTAACCTTTCTGTGGGGATCACAGCGCTCATTGAAATAAGAATCAATTTTCAATGTTGCTGTTATAGCCAATTAGGATTCTCTTAAAACATTATTATCTTTCCTTATCAATACTTGTATATGCATTCATGTATGCATGAAATATGCACATCTTTAAAATGAGTTGAGTATGTCTGTAGAGAATAGGGCTAATTTAATAAAAATGAAAAAATATATATTGAAAAGAAATTCAATATAGCTCTTTTATTATGGATATATTGTTGTCCTTTAACAGGCTTTTTTTCTCTCATCAATGAGCTCTTATTCATATTAGTTTGGGACACATGTGCATCTTTTCTTTTGATCCATTAAAATACAAGAACAGAAGAAAAGAAAAATAGCCATTTGCCATTTTCTTCCTACCTGAAACACTGGCTTCTGCAGCCCATCTCCGACCCCGTGTCGGGTGTAGATGTGCCGGGACATCTCGGCAAGTTCGTCGGTCCAGGGCGGAGGCTGCCGCTCCGAGCCGCTCCACTGGAACTGCGTCGGGTCCGCTGGGGGACAGTGGACCGCCGGCTCCAGTTTGGCTTCGGTTCTTATTCTCGTTATACAGGAGAAAAAAATAAAGTAGCTCTACTCTGCTGCAGTAAAGGTTCTGAATGGATGGATGGAGTAGCCCCGTATATCGGTGCGACCACTGATAACTGACCCTCCCCCTTCACTCCCATCACATCATAGGGGGGCTTAGTGGTGGTGCGTTCGAGGACAACGCAGAAATGTCAGCATTGCAGCAGAGATGGACGTCTAGGGATTTTCATTTTATTCTAATAAATAAAATGAAGCTCAAACTTAATGTTATATTTTTTTCAATCTAACCCTGCAACATAATATGCATTCTGAAATACAGAGGATCTACATAATGTCTCAAAATAAACATTTCTTGATTGTTCAACGATAAAATATGGACACAACCAAACATGTAGGCCTGCTTAAAAAACAGATTAAAATCTTCACAAAAGAATGTATTATCTCAAACAACAAATGGATGTAAAAAGAAAACTTCAAAGCATCTTCATAGTTGCAGAATAACATGGGATAAACCCCATCAAAGGTTTTCTGTAAATTTATGCCAATAACTAGATTTTATTTTAGTAAAAGTACTTCCTCACTGGTACAAACAAGTACACTGAAAAGATAAATTAAATGGAACAGGTCTGAAACTAGTTACTTAATGGGCGACATTCTTAGTTATCTATTTATGATTGAAATGATTAAAAGCTTCATATATAAACATTTCCGATCTTGAAAGTTTGTTTCTACGAGCAGCATTTGAAGGCAGCGTTTAGTCTTTAATTGAACCAGCATGACCTGGCATTTGGCTGGAGTTCAGGGAAATTCATTCAATTCATGGAATAAAAAAACACAACACAATAACCCCCATAACAATGAACACCCCCTACACAATCATGTAGACAAGATACAATTTTAAATCTAAAAAAACTAATCCCAAAAACACATATGCAGTGCAGCATAAATAGAAAAAAAAAATAGTCTAGTACTTTTCCAAAATGTTCCATGATAATGGTGGGTAATTTTACATAATTTCTATGTTAAATAGAAAATATTTTAATATACAGTGTATATATATAGAATAATGTATTGGATTTATATAGCGCTTTTCAAGGCACTCAAAGCGCTTTACAGGGTTCCAGGTTCTATTAATTCACACACAGTCATACTGGTGGTGGTAAACTACAATAGTAGCCACAGCTGCCCTGGGGCAGACTGACGGAAGCGTGGCTGCCATTCAGCGCCTACGGCCCCTCCGACCACCACCTCAAACATACAGCAGTCATACACATTCACACCAGGCAAGTTGGGTGAAGTGTCTTGCCCAAGGACACAACAACCATGACACAGGTGGCAGAGCGGGAATCGAACCGCCAACCCTTGGATCATTGGCCAACCCACTCTACCAACTGAGCCACGGTCGGAATGCGCATTTGTATCTCTGCATAATAACAATCTATTGATTTAGTGGTGTGTTCGATACTTAAACACTAAAGTTGCATCTCAGCAAATGAACTAGGACATTACAAGAGATGATAAAATCTCCTGTCATCTTCACCAGACAAACAGCGCTATTTTCAGACTATCCCAATGCACCTCTGTGAAAGCCTCCAGGCCTGTGTACGTAGACTGTGGTGTCTGGCCTTCAACATATAATGAAAAAGAACAGTTGTGTGTTTTTTTTTTTACTGTCACCTGAACTTTGCCACCAGAGTATCAGTGACATTTAAAGGATAATTTTTCTTTCATGTCTCCCGGGCACAACCACATTATAGGCTCGTTCATCCCATGTATGCTGGTGATGTCTGTAGTTAATAGGAAAAAGGCTTATTAAATAGACTCTTGCTATTTTTATACGTTCCTCCTCCTAACTGTACGAATGTAATTGCTTAGTCATCCAAAGGGAAAATATAGAGACCAGCCTCGACACAGGTCAATTTCTTTTTTATTTCAAAAGAAAATTATATGTTTGCTCTGTTACAAAAGCAGTTTTAAAATCCTGGATAAACGGGAACTTCTTCCTGGAATATTTTAAATATACAGAATTATACATAATATCCAAAAGGATTCTGCGACTGAAGTGTTTTGCCAAAAGTTGTGTCCGTGTCTTTCTCAGATTTTTTTTTCATTTTCTAAAGAGAAACAAGGCATCGAGTGGTAAATAAATGTTTACAAAGCTAAGGTGCATTGTCAATGTCACTTGGCAAAAGCAGGTATTTTACATCTAATATACAATGCCTTTAATATGAGGCGTGTAAAAGGAAATATAGACAGCTCTGGCTAAAATTACAACTATAGGAGCTGCTGTAGATTCTATGAAAGCTGCTCCCTAATCTTAACCCCACAATTTAACAAAAACCTTCCTAACAATAGGTTTAAATCATGATGTCTCATTTCCTTATCCACATATTACCAGCCACTTAGCATCTCCAAACTTCTTAGAAAATGTTGCTCCATTTACATTATGCTGGGAAAATGAATGTAAAAGCAGAAGCAAAAGTTAGAACAATAATTACACATTCTCCAAACCATGTAAATTACACATGTATAATGTCTCAATATATATATTATAAATCAAAGGTACAGGCAATGTCATTGACAATTTTTTTTTAGATTTAAAGTATTGTGCATTTGTATAAAACAAGGACTCCTAACAGGTTCTGCTCAATGGAAGAGATCCCACACATGAAGATGAGAGGCAGGATGTTACTGATGGAATAACCATGAACCAATGCAGCAAGAGATCCAAGCATTTCTCACTTCACCCCAAAAATCTGCCCTCAAACGCACACATATTTTAAGCATACACACATGTATGTTAAAAAACCAACAACAAACAAATATGTTCAGAGACATACACACACAAAGAACTGTCTATCTTAAATATCTCAAATGCAACGACAGAATGCATTACAAGGCAGTGTGTTCAGGGGGAAAGTAATGTTGGAACCATTTACACCGATACAGCTGTTAATATACATATCTGAAAGTTGCAAATAGAGTTTGTGTACTTCCAAGAGTTCTGCTCAAAACACAGGTCAGCTACAGCGACGGATGCTGGTAAGGAAGAAAAAATAGAAAATATTTGAGCTCCTGCTTTTTCAAAAATAACTGCACACTGTGTTCTGAAGCGAAGCACCTTACGCACTGCCGCGCCCCACCAACAGCAGTAAGTGCTGGCTCGGCACAAACACACGCTCTCACATGGTTTTCAGAGTGTTGCAATCTGATGAACTCACCTACAGACTTAAAAAACAGGATGCTCATTAAAAATTAAAAAGAGAACAAAAAACACACAACATCCAGGGTCTAGGCCATGTTGCCATTAATGCAGGTACATTTGACTTGAGCAGTTTGGAACTTTTCTCACTTTCCTTGTCTAAACTACCATGTCAGACCGGTGCTTTCAAATGCATTTACATCTGCCAAACACTATTCCAAAAGTTGTGTTTTCGCCGTCTTTGCTGGATCTATCAGCAGTGTTTTTCAGTCATTCGTCTCACAAGCATCTGGCCAGAACAGAACAACCTCCGCTTTGATCAATAAAGCTGTCTACAGCAGCCGTGCAAAAGGCTTGAGTAAAGGGGCTCATATTTCACTTGCAGAACTGCTATTTCAGTTCATTTTACCCCCGATGTGTAGATACCCCCGATGTAAGTAGATTGATCTTGTTTTTAGGCTCTAGGGGCTGCCAAAGCACTTATATAGCACAATAGTACAATGCAGGAGGGATCCAGTATATAGACATCGACAAGGTAGTGTGAATAACAGCCTATAACAGAGAGGAAATATAAGCAGTTTTCATATTTATCTACATTAGTGCGGACATGGCTTGACCAAGGACATATTGTGTGATTTCTTTGTCGGGGGTCGATTCAGAAATAATAGATTTTTATTGAACTAGGAGTTAAAAATAAATAAAAAGCCAATTTCTTCAGAATTACGGTAGGCAATGACTGCCCATTACACGGCCCTGTATTGGTGGGCAAACCCAGCACTTCGTCTGTGGTGGTGACCAGTGGCGGTAGTGAAGACAACTGTTCACGTTCAGCCTGGAAAAAGAAGTGACGCCATTTTAAGCCTCACATACAGTCGCTGAGGACGTGCACACGGGGGGAAAGTCCTTACTCAGATGCACAACAGTCCTGCGTTTACATACACACCTCAGTTATTTCGACTTCCGTAAGGTGTTGTCAATTCAGCTTACCAGGCACAACATAAATGGTTTAAGGAATGTTCCCAAAGCAATTCACACACAGACACACATACACAAACAAACAAAGGTAAGCTAAATGAACAGACAGCTAGAAACTGAAATAACTGGAGTGTGTATTGAGCGTAGGTCTGCTGTCAGTCATAATCTTACAACAGCGGCTGCTGATAATATGCGGCCTGTTGATGCTGAGGTGGAGCCTGGTGAGAGGGAGCAGCCATCTGGTAGTTGGCAGGAGGCATGTTGGAGGTGTGATAGGCCGACATGTCCATGCCAGGTTGGGGCTGGTAGGGTGCTCCGGCCGGGTTCATGTACTGAGCGTTCATACCGCCGCTGTGAAGATAAATACAGAAGTGACACAGCTGTACATACATCACATATTAAGGTAGAGACAAAACTGTAAACAATTATAAGTTTCTTTTATGCATGTAGTGTTTGAATTTGAAGTAGTTCCTCTTAAGGTCTTGAGTGTAGAAACATATATTTTAGTTCATCGTCCTACAAGAGAAACGTAATTTGGAATCGTTTGTATGTCTGGCAAATATTGTAGCAATTGAGCTGACTTTGACTTTTGACTTTACGGGGGCTCACCTCATGTATTGAGGCTGAGCAGCCTGGTTGTTGGCTGAGACGTTGTGGGGCATGGATTGCAGCGGTCCTGGGGCGTCACTGGGCAGAGTGTAGGGCTGAGCAGGAGCAACCTGAGGCATGGACTGAGGCAGGTAGGGAGCACCGGCTGGGAGGTAGCCCTGAGGAGAAACAGAGGGGGAGGGGAAGGTCAGAGAGCATTAATACAATCACAATGTATTGTATGTAACAATGATATGAAATGAGTTCACTGTACTATTTCACTTGTCTATTTACCGCTAAATAGTGACTATTCAAACTAATTGTTACTTCAGTTAATTATGACTATGTTGAGCCTTTTATGGGCGGGTAATAAGCTCTAATTGGTTGGGATACTTTTTGACAGTTCAATCTGTGCTTGTAGTAGCATTTAACTTTTGGACAAAGCCAGACTAGCGTTCTCCCCCTGGTCTTAATGATAAGCTAAGGGTGCTGTTTTATGCTCATTTAGAGTACAGACGTAACAGTGATATATCTTTATAATAAAAATTACAAACCTAATCAAACCATTCCTAATAAGTAAGGTGTGTTGCTTGCTTTACTTTTTCAAACCTTATTCATATCATGAGAAATACCAGCAGCAAAAACATAGAGTAGCTGTTATAGAAGAGTATATGAAATATGAAGATCGGGATCGGATTCTGTCTGATTTCAAGTCCTTCTGTTAACAAAATCCTTTTCTCTCGCAGGTGCAACATAGCCTGGTGCTACCAGACCATCGTACTTCATTTCATTTGTACAGAAGGTCTGGCAGTGCTGTAATTGGCAAACGTTCACTCATGGAGGCGGGTGTCTGTTAAAGTTTAAAACTATTGGATCTGCCCAGTGCCACTCTGGATTAGCCAACCAATCGCATAACGTTTGGTCGTCACGTGTGTCATGAGCCGGCTTCTGGCAACTGAAACTGGAGCGCGACTTCGACGTCATCGTTCTCAGCCACTCGCTCTGTTCGCTGATTGGACTGGCTGTCGAATCTCCGGCAAAACTGGGAAATGGGCTGTACACCCAGACTGACTACTGAAGGGAAAATAAAATTTGGCCGGAAGTAGGCGGGCGGGCGGAGCCAGGCTAGGTGCAACAACCACTTGGTGGAAAGTTTTACGCTGCTCTGCACAAAACAAGATGAAGACACAGCACAACAAATATATAAATAAATGAAATGAGCCACAGACTGTCCAGTGAAGTGGAAATCTTTCTAAATCTCAGGGGAGAGACAGTGACATCAATCATTACAGAGAAAACAGCCACTGCTGAGAAAAATGCAGACTGCTTGGGACTCTCCAGGGAGCAAAAAGAAAAAGGCTGACTCAATGTCAAGCTATATCAGCGACGAGAACAAGAAGCAACTCAAACAAACTACTCCACTGGCCAAATATAAACAGACCGGTTTAAGATGTGAGGAAGAAAATAGGACACTTAAATAGCAAGGTATAACCATGTGACTGCTCTTAAAAATGTTCCTCTTCAAATAGTCCTCTGCTGTCTCTCCACATTAAACACACACACACACACACACACACACACACACACACACACACACACACACACACACACACACACACACACACACACACACACACACACACACACACACACACACACACACACACACACACACCTAGAGGTCAATAGAATCAATCCTCCTCTCCCATTGGGTGGGCACATTGGTAGAGTTTGAAAAACACCTTCAAAATCTCCAGCCTTGTGAAGCGTGAATCAACCGCTGACTGAATCCATTTATTAAATTATGCATGACTTCTCGGGTGCTGCTCTTTATTGACTCAGTACGCATCACAAGACAGATGGCTACAGCACACCAACAACAATCTTCCATGCAAAGAGCGAAACTCATCTCGTATGCCGACCTTAATAACTCACCGTGATGTGTTTAAATGGTCTGTCATTTAGACTGAAGACATACTGTATGACCAGCCGCTTATGTGGTTCGGTTAACTTAAAAAAAAAAAACATGTTCTTCCCATCCACCGATCACATTACCCGTAGAAGCAAATTCAACTGAAGAAGCAAACTCTTAGTAGATCTTAAATGATTCCAACTGAAATACTTGTTTGTTTGTTTTATCTGAAAATGAACACTGTGAAGGCAGTTCTCTTTGTGTGAGGCACACACACATTTTCTTTACACTTTGTATTTAAAAAAAAAATATATATATAACACTTAGTGTATTTTAGATTTCACTTATATTGTATTATGTGGTTTTTTTCTGTAATTTTGGAGGAACCTAGCAAAAACAATGTCCTTTGATGTGAATACACTTGTTTCTTATCTTACTAATACACCACCCACTAGAAAACCAGTCTAAAATGTAGGTTTCAATCTGTGTACCGTTGTTACTTTGTACTTTGCCATATTTGATTTGATTGTGTGCCGACTTATTACGATGGTTTAATTGGTTGACTGATTTAGACTTTAGGCTTGTATTGTTAATGTCCCATGATGCAAAGCAACATCTAGAAATGTGTCGACACAAAACACAAGCATACATCCTTGTCAGGGTTTCTTCTTCTGTGGTGCCCCATATGTGCCTGTGTCTCACCTGCATGGCTACAGCGGAGCCTGATGGTGCGTACTGCGTCTGCATCTTGGAGTAGGCCGAGTAGAACGGAGCCTCGTTCATCAGCTTGTTGTAAAGCTCCAGGGCCTCCAGAACTTTCACATTCAACTCTGACAACACCGAGTGCTTACTGCAACACACACACACACACACACACACACACACACACACACACACACACACACACACACACACACACACACACACACACACACACACACACACACACACACACACACACACACACACACACACACACACACACACACACACAAGAGACAGAGACAGAAACAGAAACAGAGAAAGAGATTTATTCGACAAGGAAAAAGCATGGCCTTTCAAACATCTTGACAGCACAATCATAGCTACTTTTACTACAAAACTCATAGTCAATGTAAGACAATCTCAGACACTAGGCTGAAACAGAACAGTACCTGTCAAGCTCCTCTAGCTTCTCATCAATCATGGGGTTCATCTGTTCACACGCACCTGTTCAGATATCAACAGAATCTGAGTTAGACAACAATCACTGTAGCAGCACAGACCGCCTGCATTCGTCACAGACAGAGCGACTTAGATTAACACAGGCATTAAGGTTTATACCCTCCAGCTGGAGCAGTTCTTGGGAGTCTGGGGCCGAATCTGCAGGATCTGCATTCTGAAGCAGCGCCAGTGTTCTGTCCATAGTCGCCTGAAGGAAAGGAGAGAGCATGTTTGGAATGGTATTTTGATCAAGAGGCGAATTGGGTTTGTGAATGTATTTGTGTGTTTGCACTGAGGGAACTCAATGTAATGTTAATACCTCATCAATGAAGACGGGCTCTGGTTCTATTTTGCTGTCCATGATTATCTCTTCGGGTGTGGCTGTCTTTTCAACATAAGCCACTGTGGAGGGGAATGTCAAGTTAAATAAGCAGTTTAAATGAAATAGCAGAAGACCGTGTGGTGTGTGCGCTTTCTAAAAAAGGTACAAAACTTGAACAATGATTTTACTTTGTGTTTCAATCAAAAAGAAAAAAACAATAACCTGGCTCTGGGTCAGCATTCAGGTTGGTTGTGACAAAGTTGGAGGGGAACAGCCCCACCCCTCTGTGGTTCTCTCCTTTCCACCAGTTTGGATCGCTAGAAAACAAAATCATGAAAAAGCAATACACAATAATATTAATAGTAGTTATGCTACCTGGGTCGTATGGAGTCTTTTTAGGATTTCAAGTCTTCAGTGTGGTCCATACTTTACTGGGAGAATAGACTTTTCCTCACTGTTTAGACTAACATAAATCCACATTATTAAGTTGAGAGGTTTTAAATAAAATGATGTTGATCTTTCAAAGCAAACAGAAGCATTTAATATATCCTATATTAGAATGTCTGAGAGATGATTAGATATATTATTAGGATTTCATATATCTGGGTGAATCTTTGACCCAAGTCAACAAACTATGGGTCCAGCTTAATAAAAAGGTAGGATTTCGTATGTTGATATGACGCTTGTGTGCATTTCTCCATCTGAAAATATCTCTGCTTTGTAAAAAAAAAAAAACTAGGAAAGTCTGCAGCACCATTGGAGGTAACAGGACACAACTGATGTGTGAAGAATAAAACAAGGGCTGATTCAAGATTGGACAAATACTTAAAACATTGGGGTGCTCGTGGTGTAGTGGTTAGAGAGTCCCCCAAGGAGAGGCTCAGTCCTCAGAAGCAGCAGACCAGGGGTTTGAATCTGGCTTGTGGTCGTTCTCTGCATGTCATTCCCCTCTACAGTATGCCCCAATTCCTCTCTGTCTATCCCAATCCGTCAAATAAAGCAAAAAATGCCCCCCCCAAAAATTCTAAAACATTACCTATCATCCAATACCAGGATAAGTTCTCCAGTTTTGAAGGTCAGCTCATTGTCTTCAGCAGCTTCAAAGTCATAGAGGGCGCGCACCTTGCGGGCCTCCGTCCCCCCGTTACCGTTGGTGTAGGTCGGGGGGTCGACGGTCACAGTCAGGGGCCGCGTCTCCGCCTGCTGCTTCTGCTCCTGCAGGGACAGCTCGATGGCTGGGAGAGGGGGGGGGGGGGACAGAAAATGAATTGTGATACACACTGATGGTAATAACAAGCCTTAAATATGCAGTATTGTAGTGGGTGAATGTGAATTTGTAGGTGAAAGTGTTGCTTAAACCAACAAATGAAGTGAACTGATGACGTGTTCTGAATGATGGCGTCTCACTTTACCTTTTGCCAGGTCATCATCTGTTGCTTTGCTCACAGCAGGTGTGCTGACCTTTGTGCTCGACCCCTGTGGCCCATAGAGAAAAAATAAGGTCAGAAAATGTGTATGTGAATGTGTGTGTGTGTTTGTGTGTGTGTGTGCATATAGGAAAGAGTGAGTAGCACAGAAGACTAAAAGTGAAAAAATGATTTGAAGCGACTATCATGCCACCTGCAGTTCATGTGGGGTACTACAGTATGTGTTGGTCAGATGTGGCTCTAGGCTTGTGACAGAAACCATTCACAAAGAAATAACAATGCAGGGTAAAACAGGTCAACTGTGCATTGCTGCTAGCGCTAAACAACAGCTCTTCACACCCACATGTTCACAGTGGGTGTGAACTAATGCTTAATGCTGTAATTTGTGATACAGACAGAATGAGAGAGGCTGCTCCGCACTCAGGAGCAGATTAACTGGGCGTACAATAGTTGCAAGCTGTCATTTACTGTCATTTTTAATTGATTTCTTTTCTATTCTATTGCTCATTTGTTTTATTTTGTGTTTGTATTATTAAAACATGTTCCATAAATTGACTGACTGTCCTAAAGTGGTAACTTGACACTTAAAGGTTTTATATTTCCCTTTCCTATTCTTAAGCAAGAAGAATACAGTGCAAAAAAAAAGGTAACAATATCATCAGATAATGCTCAGCATTTTAGTATGAAAACAACATTAAGTCATAAACGCATCCCAAAAGCAAGCAGCTTGTGCCTGACTTTAATAAACATAAATAGCAAGAAAACTAAATGCGATGTGTACCAACAATAGAGGAACACAATGGGCACCGGGGAACTCATTTGGCTTGAGGAAAGAATGTCTGCGTGATGTCTAAGACTGACATTAACACTCAGCTGAAAAGATAAATACAAGGAAGCATCGCCACAGCTTGACTCACACTACCTGCTGCTGTCTGCTCATCAGCTGATAGACAGTAAATGTCATCCCTGCTGCCTTAGGGGCCACCTGCTCTCCACTGAAGAAGGTTCCCCCTAATCCTTCCCCATAACACAATACTCAGCAGCAGTACATCACTACCACCAGACATTTGGAGCGCAGCCATTGGCAACAAGTGGGCAAATTATATCCAGAGATTTCAGATTATTTCTTAAAAAGCCATAGTGATTTTTTTTAGCAATACATGTTGTTTTGAATTGGATTAACTGCTACACATGTACCCCCCGATTTAGAGCTTCATTTTGGATTTACTCATCCCTTGCATTTTGGCCATTTGTTTACAACAACAACAACAACAACAACAACAACAACAACAACGTTTTGGATGACTACAAACTAAAACTTTTGAAACCAGGTTCCAGAGTGAAATCTTTTCAATACGCACAAGTCTCGGCTGCCGTGTCAACCATGACCCACTCCGGACATGGACATATTAGGTGTTGGCCAGTTTGGGACGGTGACTACACGACTACTCTGCATGGCTTCCTTGTGGTTTGCACCTTGAACACATATGCACCGCTTTCATTGCTGATTCTTCACACTCCATTGTTCATTGGAGTTAACCCTTGTGTTAATAAATAACTCATTTTAATATAACCTCTGTGTGGACACATGCCAATCTATATCTGTACTGACGATTTTAACAATCTTCTCCACGCATCAGAACCTAGTGCCGCTGTTGTCTAATTAGATAACCACCATTCATGTGTTAGTGATTTGCCTTATAACAAGTGAACATTTGAACATATAAAAAAATAACAATAATTGTGAAAAATATATAATGAAACTCAGTAGACACACAATATGTAACTTATTAATCCTCTTTTCTGACTTAAATACATAGAAGCTCATTCAATAACTAAAGAAATAAAGCCCCTAATAAACACACACAAGAAAAGGTCAGCTGCTTTATGACAACAGCTTCAACCCTCGACACATATAAAGTGGTTACATAAGACATCTCCCAGACATCAAACAAATAATGGAAAACTAACTAGAAGGCAGCTCTGTCCACAGAGGTCATAGAGACAATCCTGATATGGGCGACACACACACAGACACACACACAATTATGTGAAATATGTGGACAGGAAATTCCATTGTAACCACTTGCCATACACACACAGACAATGTGAACCGTTAACACTGTCAGCACACTGGGCAAAGAGCATCCACAAACACACTTATGTTGTTATTATGGTTCCACAGCCTTAAACTGTGATTGGAGGAAGAAACCCAGCATATCAAAGGAGTGTGAAAGAGAAATGTTAACATGCACATCTGTTGAATGAGACCCAGTGTAAGCCACGTTCCTTTTTGTAAAATAACAGCTGGCCGGTATCATTGTGAATGTGTCAGAAAGATTATGTTTTATTATTTCCAAGAGGAAGTGCACTAAGTAATAACGGCTTACAGTAAATACTAATTTGACTCACCAAATTGGTATTAACTCAGATTGATATAGCGCTTTCGTAAGCACTCAGTCACTATGGCCAATTAAAAAAAATTTATAACTTTATTAAGTCTTGGAGTAAGAAAAGACTAATAACACTTTTGTTTTGTGGATAAACGCAGGACTATGAAACATGCATTTTTCTTTCTTGCCGAAAATTGAAGTTTCAACTTGTTTGCCCTTTGATTGTTTGAATAATATTTACTGTACAACGTTAAAAATATATGTTATATAACAATGGTAATATCATTGTCTTGTAAGTTGAGTCTGTCTGTTATAAGCTACATGACTGAATGAGGCATTGAACATTAAAGAAAAGTGAAAACAACCCATCGGATACAAAACTGATGAAAGCTAGATGGCTTTTGATTTACGCCTTAGCTTTGTAGACATTCTCAAGGTCAGACGTTGACATTGTGTATGATGTCATTGTAAACATACCCGTGTGTGATGTCATTGTAAACATACCCGTGTGTGATGTCATTGTAAACATACCTGTGAAGACGCAGAGGGGAAGGTGATGCCCTCTTCCTTTAGAGACTTGATGGTGGCACCGATCAGGCTGAGCTGTGGATCCTTCTGGAAGGTGTCCACCCACTCCACCATCAGAGCCTTCAGCTTCTCACACACCTTCGGGTGGGCCTACAGAGGACATGAACACAAACCGCTTGCGTTTTCATGCCAGAAGAAGACTTCATAACAAGGCTCAAACACATACAAAGTTATGATATGGTTAAAAAAAAAGAGAAGGAAATAAACAAAATAAACAAACTATTTTACATACCCTGCCCAGCACACTCCGGACTTCACTGGCAAACTCCCTAGAGCAGATTTCCAAGTGGAATATTTTGCCGCAGTTGGACACACAAGCACCCAGCAACTGGAAGAGGAGAAACAATTAGAATAAACTTCTGGTGTTATTGCTAAATGGGACAGAGGCGTTTTCAATGTATTTTCACCAAGGAAGAGGATTCTTTTCTTCTTCTCTTCAAAGCACTTAATTCTTAAAAGGGCATAGAAATAGGAGGCCCGGGTGAAGATATTGTAGTTATAAATGTTTTTTATGACAAATATCTGAGTGAGTGTGGGGCGCTGAGGTCTATATATAGAGCAGGGCATGTGACAGTACTGGCTCACGATGACTCAGACAGAGAAACAGCTTTTAAATTCCTCATCCGGAGTTAAACCCTGCCAGCATGAAATCTTCCACTTTTCCTGTTTGGCTTTAACAAAGGGAGGATTAGATTCTGTAAAACTCAACCGCAGCTGAATTACAGTGGTGAAAATTCACTTATTTCTCACGCTTCCATGGGAAATTTAGACTCTCCTAACACGTATTCAACTTCTTAAAAATTTGTTTTTGTTGTTTCAAGGAAAATTATGTATAATTTAAATTTTAAATAGTAAGGGGGAAAAAAAGTGCAGGGCAACATCATTTGTGAAGACACACATATGAAGAAAAGTGTTTGCCCTGATGGTGACCTTTTGAGGTTTAAGATATCGTGATTGATTCATTTGTAACTTTTGCTTTGTAAAGAAAGTTTTTTTTTGCTATTTCTGAATTATTAATATCAATCTCACAGTCTATAAAGCATATCTAGTCAAGAACGTAAAGATATTTTTTGGGCATTTTTATGCTTTATTGATAGTGCAGAGAGACAGAGGTGAAATGGGGCAGAGAAGGGAGTGACATGCAGAGAACGACCGCGGGTGGGAATCGAACCCGGGTCTGCTGCTGGGCCCGGCCCGGGAGGGGGACACCTTACCAACTGAGCTAAAGGCGCCCCCATAGTCAAGAACTTAAAGATATGTATTGCATTGTTTAGGTCCAGGGATTTTAGCTTTCAAATAAAATGTTTTTTTTATCTTGGTTTCTAGTTACTTTTTTTAAACTGGTGGATTTTCATGAATGTGGGAATGTTATTTGTCTTTTTTAATATAACATTGCCAGATGATATTATGCATAAAAAATTTACGGACTATATTAATGATGATGGCTGTAACCTGGATATAACAATGCTTTACATGTGCAGTGGATTACTTGATGAGGTGAAAGCCTATGGTAACACACTCACATTGATGGCCTGCATGGCAACATGAGGCACTTTGTGGTTGACTCTCTTCATAATGGATCTCAGCCCGTCCTTTGGTCTGGAACAGAAGAGAATAGAATACAATTCATTTTAGTACACCGATTATTAAGGAACAACCTCCTTACATCTTCCTGCTCCTGTCCTGCTGCTGATGATGTAATGTACTGTAGTTTAAGATTAAATGTCACATACAAACGTACTGTACCTAACAATAAGCTATTTAAACCATAGTGCTATTTGATTGTTAATGAACTAGTAAAGTTACAGGTTTCAAGCTTACCCATTGGCGGTCATTCCAATCTTATCACAAATGTCCATAATGAGCCCCCAGTCTTCTGTTGTGTTGTTTTCATTGGTAGATTTTTCTGGAAATATGTCAAACAGGGACACAGTCAGTTCATATTATGGTCCAGTGAGAATATATCTTCACTGGCATCACAGCTGTTTGTCTGCAGACATTATGAGTTCATATAGGCTGGCATGCCAGTCGCAGTGCAAGCCAGAGTAATAGTCATGAATGGTAAGCGTTAAGCCACTACCTTTTAGAACTGGCTAATGTTGTACCAAAGCTTGTCAATCCTCCATTGAAAGAGAGAGGCTGATAATAAGGCATATAAAATGATGTCCGTCTGTTTTATTGCATGAGCTTATGGGTATTGAAAAAAGATTAGGGGTGGGAAAAAAAAACGATTTTCCGATTAATATCGATTCTCTCTCGGACGATTCTGAATCGATTCAGAAAAGATAATAATCGATTTTTTTTTTAAATTTTTTATATAATTTTTTATTTATTTTTTTGTTAATACTAATACTTCCTGCGCCATTGCGCATGCACACCAAACATGTGCGAGTTGTTTCCAAAGTGGCTTCAAAAGGGCTGAGAGCAGCAAACCCATGACCTGCACCGGCTTTATCTTTGTTTACGTTTTTGTATGAGAGCTGAATTCCAAGCCATACTTTTTGTACAATGTGTTGAAATGACATAGAGAATAATAGAATAGAAATCCTATAGAAACATGATTTATGAGATTAGAAATAAAATAAAACTGAATCGGTTTAGTTTTTACATACTTCCATATTGTGTTGAAATGCAAGCTGCATTGATTATTGCACTGTTCATAGAAAGTCATATTTGTGACAAGAAAAGCTTTTCTCTTAATACAGTATTAGAGAAGGCAATTCATCTGTTGATTGTCTTTAATGATCATCACAAAAGTAGGAAGTGATTAGCAAACTCCGAGTAGCAAACTCAGATGTGCATATAAAAATATTTTTGAAATTCACACATGGGTATGTACATAAAAAATGTTTTGCATTGAGATGCAATGAAAATCGATTTTGAATCGAATCGTTGACCTCTGAATCGGAATCGAAAGGTGCCAAGAGATTCCCACCCCTAAAAAAGATGGTGAGCCACTACAGTGTTGACACATTTTTTGCATGTGATCAGTTTAGTAGATGACACTTTTAGTGTATAGTGCGAGTGTGTCCTTAAACAATAGCCACACTCATTACAAAAAGGCATGAGAAAAAAAGTTATGCTGCTAAAAAGCACATCTGCTCTGTAGTTTTTAGTCTTGTAATATTGTGTATAAAAGTTTATACTAATAGTGGAGGCTAGATTTTTGTCAGGTGCATCCATTGAGATGAGCAGGAAATCATTCAAATACACATACACTAGTATCATATAACAGTGGACTATTGTACTGTCGGACAAGATCGTTGGTGTTGCAGGGACAGGTGTTGACATATGAAGTTTGCATGAAATTTTACATAATGGGCAAAATGACTGCCGAACGTCAGCATACTTCCAATAATGTTTACATCCGTTAATATTACATCTTTTCTTGTATTTATATGATGACATCTATATTTAAAACACCTGTTTATAACATTATTTTATATCTGTCCTAGTTACATTTGTACATATATTTCAATATAGCCTACACTATATTTTGAATAATATATGTTCATACCTCCCCACACCGATCATCATCCTGCACAGTTTTTTTTATTCTGCATTCTATATTATAAATATATAGTCGCTATATTATTAATTATGTTTTTTAACACATCCGATCACTTTATTCATTGGTTTGTTTAACAGATATTCCTACAGTTGAAAAACTGTTGTTGTTTTTTTCAAGCATTGAAGAGGAAAAAACTCCTGGCTCAGTTTATTGTAATTCATTTATAAAGGGGTTAAACTAAATCTTTAATTTTTGACGAGGTGTTCATGTTAGAATGCAAATTTAGACATTAAATAATAACAAACTCGGACGATCTTGTGATTGACGTGTATGTGAATCGGACTCAAAGTTAATGGCCTGACAGTTTCTGACCCATAAAATAATTGGAAGTAGTTGACAACCAGTCCGCCACATACTGAGAAAGTCGATGATACTTGGAGCTGTCGTTGTCTATCCTTTTCTGCAGACAACAACAACGCTACAGCGAAATAAAGAAAACTCATGCTAAGCTAACGTTAGCTTAGCTCTGATACACTTTCAAAAAACACCAAAAAAACAGCACTTCACTTACCGACATCTTGGTCGAATGGATTTTGGGAAAACAAAGGCATGCTAGCGACTCTTAAAAAGGGAGCCTGGCTATTTTAACGATAGAAAAGTATGCGTTTTTAGTCCAGACTAAACCTAAACAAATATCTCTTCCTTGTCCATTAAACCAGTTGCTCTTCCGGAAACTTAGCTGCCTTGAACAATGCCTGAGCAACATTTCTAAACTGGCAAAGTGTACTGTGTTTGTATTGAAATCCTACTTTTGTTGCATTAAATTGTCATTTTTGAATTATTGAAAATACTACTTCCCCGAAAAATTCATTAAAACAAATTAAATACTTGATATTTGAGTTTAAGACCTCTGTTTCCAATTCAAGAATAATGTGAAACACTGACATCTAGTGGAGAAAAGAGGAACATCAGCGTGTAAAGACTCGTGTTTTGTGGTTTTGTCCATACTATCTGTGGTTTTGTCCCACCACATAGCATTTGACCATACATTTAAAATGCTGTCTATAAAAAGTGATCATAATCAAAATACATTAGATATACAAATAGATAGATAGATCGACAGACAAACAAGCAGGAATAGGACCTCCTGTATTACACACTGCATCTCATGCTAACCATGACAAAAAGCAACAGATAGAATTATAGGAAATAAATAAAAAACTATTTCTGTACGTCTTACTGTAAATATTTTTAATTTCTGTACTCATTGTGGGGTTCCATCTGACTGTTATTTATAATGTTTTGCTTTGAATTTGTGGTCACTTGTGACTGGGGAATACTATATTGTTTTCATGTTTTGAAATATGTAGGTTATATAATTTGATACCTAGAAATGTTTTTTTCCCTTGGAGATCTATGGCATATCAACATGCAGTGTGTACAGTGCAGTGCAGTGCAGTGCAGTGCAGTGCATAGCTTCAAAATATTTTCCCACAAGCCCTAGAAAGGTAGACTACTAATACTATTCTTATTTTCATTTATAAATATGCACAAAGTAAAAAGAAGAAGAACGAAAAACATTTTTCTTAAACAGGGCCCCTCATGACAGGGCCACGAGATCAGATTAAAATGTAGAAGAAGCCACCTTCAGACCCTTTTCATTTCCGTTGACAGTATTGGGCTCCTGGGGGTCTGTGGAGCCAAGTGGCAGGTGCTTTTTGCTTATTAGAAAGCCCTTGTTTTTTTTCCATGCATGTAGTACTGCAGTCTTGACAATAGGGGGCGCGCTTATCAAAGAGCGTCTCATATAATCCGACGAGCTAACAAAGATCACAAACTCAACTCAAGACAGTTCATGCATTGTTAGCACTATTCAATCTTTACCTACTTAAATCCTTACGTTAACTAAATTCAGCCCAAAACACGACACAAGTAGTTTAAATAAGTATATTGAATAAAAAACTAAGCTGTACGTTAAAAGGATGTTGAAACGTCTTTAAGGGGATATTTTACTGAGAGCGTCTGAAAAGCGAAGGCGGAAGTACGGAGGAGTTTACCCTCTCGCTTCAGCGTAACACTTCCTGGCTGTTAGTAGCCCCTGTTCGTTTCCTGACTCCAGTGAAGCTGACAGCCAGCCAGCCAGCACAGCCGTCGTCCAGGACCATAGACCGTCGCGGTGGTTGCAGTCATGTCGGCAGCTGCTCCGGGGACCAGCAAGACGGGACACATCGATGTGGGCCCGAAGAAGAAGAAGGGACCCGGTGCCCTGGCCACGGCGTACTTGGTCATTTACAACGTTGTTATGACAGCGGGGTATGTGGCGTGTTTCCTCGTGCTAATGCTGCTGTGGTAGAGAGCGTGTGTGTGTGAGTGTGTTTCTGCAGAGCAAGACGACTGAATAGGAGCTAGATTTCCCTAACGTAATGTTACAGCGTTATTTTTAGGAATATTAATTTTAAATACATGCAGGAGTTATTCTAAGAATTGGCCTAATAGTGGCTGCATTTTGAAATAACTTCAGATTAACAGATTAACGTGAGATGAGCAGCAGACAGCCACCTGGCGCTCTGACTGACTGGACGGGGTCACAAGTCACCACCACCGCGTCCAATACAAAAATATTGAGACAGATGGTGTATTGTCTGCAGACAGCGTTGTTTCCACACCAGAAAGTGTGGGGTTTCATCTTGCATTGACGTGTAATCTTTGCAGGGCAACGGCTGAATTTGAGTTGTATTCAATGCATTATAGGAAAAATACAAATGTATGACCTAGAAGTAGCTATAAAAAGTAATATGCAGGGCGGAGAAAAATAGCCATCTTAATTTATCTACCTATAAACTATACTCAAAACTGTTTACCCATGCATTTATTAAATGAACACTGGATCTTAACTATATACAGAGAGTGTTAGCACCATCAAAAGCTGTCTTAAAAAAAATAAGTGTGTGATAGATTTTATTGCATTTAGAATGATTTTAGTTGGGTAATGCAAGATTGATTAACCCTAGATGGCCATTTTATAACATCTGAGCCCAGATACTGAGGAATGTTTCTGAGATTTTGGAGTGTTGTTGCACAACTGAATGGTGGGTGTTGTTTGCTCGCTGTTCTAACCAGTTTGGTCACATTGTGTGTATGTCAGTGGTTGACGGGCCATACAGTGCTGGCTTTGTATTGAGCACACACACGTTAGGGTCTCGTACACCCACGTCGTCACTGTTCTAATGCAGAGTCTGCATTCAGATGCTGCTGCAGCAGCTGAGCAGGCATTTCCAGTTTCTGCTCAACTGGCCCTGAAGTTGAAATTCATCATCACTGATACAGCTGACTGAGATTGGGACAGAATAGATACAAATCACTTTATTTACTCTTTGAAAACAAAGTCTGAACTGATGCCTGCTCATGTCTCCTCATTAGTAACACATACCCTCTGTCTTTAGGTGGACAAGTTCATTCTAAATGGTGCAATCAATGTAATACATTGTATGCGTCAAAACATTTTATCAGGCAAAAGTTCTCTATTCATACAAAAGACATACTTGGTTCACACCTTTTGTGTATTTGTCTGCTTTTCTTTTTTTTTTTTTCCCTTTTTACTTTAACTCAAGAATAAAACAATACTTTCTCCGTTATATGACCTACATCTGATCAGTAGATACATATTTAGAGAAATTATCATCTTGGTCAATAATTGACCAATATTAAGTTGTTAAACTTATTAGGGCTGCAACTAACGATTATTTTGATAATCGATTAATCTGTCGATTATTTTCTCGATTATTAATCGATTAGTGTTTTGGTCCGTAAAATGTCAGAAAATGGTGAAAATTTTTGATAAATTTAACGTCCTCAAATGTATTGTTATGTCCAAAACACACAGATATTTCAGTTTTCTGTCATAATAGGATTAAAGAAACCAGAAAGTATTCACATTTGATAAGCTGAAATCAGAGAATTTGTAAATTTTTTATGAAAAAAATACCCGAAACGATTAATCGGTTATCAAAATAGTTGGCGATTATTTTAATAATCGGTTAATAATTGATTAGTCGATTAATCGTTGCAGCTCTAAAACTTATATTCCTGAATTTGTGTATCCGTTGGCTGATGTGCAAAAATACGTCGCTTTGCAGACAGTAATAATGGCCCCAACACATTTTTTCAAAAGCTGCCTTTTTATGTATACCTGCCCTTCATTTTTCTTAATGTATTTATTCGATATTCATTTTATACCATTTAATGTTAAGATTGTACTGTGTTGTCCAGGTGGCTGGTAATCGCTGTTGGTCTGGTCAGAGCTTACCTGGCCAGAGGAAGCTACCACGGGCTGTACTACTCCATCGAGAAGCCCCTCAAGTTCTTTCAGACTGGAGCCATTCTGGAGGTGAGATGAGCTCAAAGGGCTGGGAAATACTGACATTTTATAAATCACAACATGTCGGATTTAAACATCATTTTTTTGATTATTTCCATCAGTAATACTTCTTCGCATTCATTGATCACCTTTTTATTTAGGTTATTCATTGAATGGTTTTACAGTCCTGTTGATGATCAAAGAGCAGTAAACTGGAGTGAATGATTTATTTTAAACCATTGGCACAGATTTCCAATGGCCTGATATCTGTGCAATGTTTGATATCCGCACGGTGACCCAACATTCCTGGCTAGTCACACTGTGTTAAAGGAACAGAACCGACAATTTGCCTTTGAATTTTATAATGACATTTTGTCAGATTAAAAACTAAATTGGCAGAGAGCAATCGATTGCCCCTATTTTATTATTATTATTATTATTATTATTATTATTATTATTTATTTTTTCAAACTTAGTTAGGAGAGAATTGCCTCCTTCCCTGCCATGTGTATAGAGTGCTTATAAACGCACCTACACGGACACACTTATGTGTAGAGGCTAAACAGCATGAGGTGTTAAGAGTGAGGTTGTCCAGACACACTGTAGCTCACTGATAGGAGACTTAGCTTAATGTCAGTATCTTCCATTCCTGAAACAATCTGTGCACACAGACACAGACTGAACACTACCGGCACCATATTACTAAAATGATATTAACTGGGTCAAAATAAACCCAATGATTAACAAGTCAGCTTTTGTGTTATAGAGAATTGCACACGCACTAAAGAAGAATACTTTTCAGTATGCTTTGAGAATTTGAATGTGAAATACTGATAATAATATAAAAAAATTGTGTTTTAAAGCATGAAATAAATCCAAAAGATTCCAAATTATTTCTGGCAATGTCGAAATCAATACACAACAAGCTAGTGCAAATGGAAACAGGGTGCATTGCTTCACAAGACTGTGTTGTATGAGTTAATATAAGCTGTGTGGCATATCGAGTCATTTCTTTTCTTATCTTTTCCTTTCACAGATCGTGCACTGTGCCGTAGGTGAGTGTCTCTGCAGCCTTCACCCTCACCTCTCCTCCACTGCTCCCTGTCTCTGTTTCGAAGTCAAGCAGAAAACACACATGGCTGACATTTTATAGCAAACCATTTTTATTTATGAATTTTTTACTGCTTTGTATCTGAAATTGAAATAATTGACTGCCAGAAGTCCTTTTTAGAGACGCTTGTGAAAAGATATTTTGAGCTACTCTACCTTCCTTTATCATTGTTACAAATTGAGATATATATATCTTCATGTATCTTATCCATCCAAATGCAGCTGTTGATATCAGATGTCAAATGTGTATGTCGGAGTGTGTACATACAATTAGATCACCAGGGGCCTCATTTATAAAGCTTTGCGTGGGATTCACGTGGAAGCTGGCGTACGGAAGAAATGTAGGATGTACGTGCGAACAAAAATATTCGGATTTATAAAACAGTGCGCACTCACGTCCTACGCCTGTTTCCCTTTATAAATCACAATCAACTCTATATGTGGCGCAGACTTTGCGGGCTTCACGTACCGCCCATATTTACCCATACATAGTCATCGACACGCCCAAATTAATATAATTTACTGAGTGCATGAAGGCGGTAGTGGCAATCGCCGACTGAAAGGGAAATGGAAAATAGACTCCACACGGTGTGGATCACTGCGGTCACCCCGAAGTAGGCTACCCGTTGGAGAAGTGGCGACCAGGGAAAATATAGTTTGGTGGCAGTGTGAGCGTAAAGGCGTCAGAGTGCAGCCTGTGGCGATCTCTGTGAACACTGTGGCCGAAATAAAAAGATGCGATCCGACATAAAAGTGGACGCAAACAAGTGCATATCCTCACACAACAGTGTTTGTGCCACGAGCGAGGGACACTGAGACCCCCCATGAGATACAGATTCGGAGAATTCATCCCGGGGCAGTGGCGGGCGGCGGAGGGTTAATAATAAACTTCACAGTCCCTTTCAAAACACAATTGCGACGTGCTTAAACTCAAAGAAAAACACATAGATAAAACGGACTAAAAGCCGTGAAAAAATCACATTAGCCTATATGATGTACAGTAGGCTTATCATTAGTGTATGAAAAGGTGCACTCCTGGCTGCCTGACTGAGGCATCGAGAACAGCGTCAGTGTAAAAGTAATAGGCTGTATTCCACCTCAATATTATCAGAATTAATTCCACAACATGCAGATAGGTTATTCTAACTGCAGAGCTTATTCGAACGCTATTTTGTTTTTATTTGCACTCATATAGCCTATCTCCGTTTGTAGGCTATGTAAAATCCTAATTCGTTTTGTTTTTGTTGGTATCACTCCATGGAATAATCCGTGGAGGCATTTGTTCATTAGTTGTAAGAATGGCTTCATCCGTTTTGCAAAGGAACTCCCAATATATGATAGACCTACATGGCTTATAATAGGCCTATCTGGATTCATTTTACACAAACACATTCGTTCTCGCACTTCATACATGTGCCGACGGAGTCGCCGTTTCTCCTTTCTCCACTTTCTGTGCGTACGCATGGGTCAGAGTTTGCGTGGAGGACCGCACATCTCCCGTCAAGTTTGGTTTTTATAAATCCCAATATTTGCTTAGAAATTGGCGTGCGCCCTCTTCTGGGCGTACGCAACGTTTATAAATGAGGCCCCAGGGCTGTTGTCTAGTTCCTGAAATGCTATCGGAAACAAGAGTTTAATTTACCACAAATTCCTTTTGATAAAGTTGTTAATCAGTCATTCTTCACAACACATTTGATTATACAGAAGGATAATCATAATTGTATGGATGTATAAAGTGTAGTTATTAGTAATCTCAACAGCAATCATTGACCTCCAGTTATTGTTTGGTTTGTTTGAGGAATTAAATGAGCAGTAATGTTATCGCAATTAGTTATTTCGAATACTCCAAATGTGTTTGCAGATTATCTTAGCTCACTGTGACAAAATCAGATCGCAACCTTGTAATTATGACTCGCCACATTGCATCTGTAGATGTGTCTCAGATGTTAACATGCACAGACGCTTTTCATATCTGAAGTGTTTGCCAGAGAGAGAGACAGAGACAGAGACAGAGAAAGATAGATGGAGAGAGAGAGTGGCGAAGCTGTTGGCCCCTCACCGTGTTAATGTGTGAGGAGAGCCTGCTCTCGCTTGGCTGCCTTGCCTTCCGCTCCCTCTCCGTTCCTTTCATTATCTTGATTTAATGAAGGATTATCTGGGCTCCCTGTAGCTGCCCTCCACTCAGCACACATACACACTTACACACACACACACGCATTCATACACACAACATGCGCACACACACACACACGCACGCGCACACACATACACAGTCAAGGTTCCTCTGCTGGTCATTTGTTGACACTGCATCAACATTCATTCATTTGCCCTTGTGGTGATCTCACAGTCTCTAAACATTTTCCATCAGTATGTCATCCAGTCACAAGTGTTTGTCTGTTTTATGGACAATTTTCATTTTTCAAATTCTTTCCCCAGTCAAGCACTCAATCCACATGACAACCAAGGTTATTATGATCATTTTCCATTTGACGTTAGTAGCTTGGGGTGACGTAACAAGGAACATTTGATTGCAGAGCTTCAAGAAAAACCACTAAAGCAGCAACCAAAATAGAAAAACTAGATTTGAAAAATAACCCGACTCCTCCTTCAAAGTGCATAACCACATTAGCAGTTAGTAGCCTTGAAAGTGTCTGAAAATATACTTAAATATACAGGTCATTGAAAGTTCTTGATTTGATATATTTTGTGTTTTTTTCTTCGAGAGAAAAAAAGTCGGTCGAGAAAGTACGATGGTCACGTGTGTGAACGAATGACTTAAGTCGGGTGAAATCTTCTGAGCTTCTGTAAATCTGACAGCTCTCACTATAAAAATATACCTTGATAACCTTCATCCATCTTAAACTTTGCCCTCATGTATATAAATACACACACACACACACAGTTTATTCCAATACACATAGCCTATGTGTTCAAGATGTGCAAAGACTTGCGCTACAAGTAAGCTTCTGAGTTTCTAAGAAAGCGCTACACAAATATATTGTTATAATTATTATTACTCTTGGGGGCGCCCTTAGCTCAGTTGGTAGGGCGTCCCCCCCATGGGCCTTGGCCAGCAGCAGACCGGGTTCGATTCCAGACCGCGGTCGTTCTCTGCATGTCACTCCCCTCTCTGCCCCATTTCTCTGTCTCTACACTATCAATAAAGCATAAAAAAGATGCCAAAAAAAAATATCTTTAAAAAAAATATATATTATTACTCTTGCATCCTTATACTGTATATATATATAATACAATAATATATATGTATATTTGTGTTTTTTCTCATATCCCAGGAATCGTGCCGTCCTCTGTTGTCCTGACTGGATTCCAGGTCATGTCTCGGGTCTTCCTCACCTGGGCCGTCACACACAGTGTCAGGGAGGTAAGATCAGGAGCTCAAACGTACACACATAAATCATTCTTTCATAAAACAGTCTTGTTTTCATATGAAACGACACAGCAATGAAAACGTAAAGATGGATTTGGGTTCCCAAAGTGACCGGCTGATGTACTGTTTGCCCTATTGTTAATAGATCGGAGAGGAGTAAATGTGTAAGTAACGTCAGATGGTCTTGCTGTAGTAGGGGTTGCAGGAATTAATCTGTTGAATGTTAGTGCACCGAATAACGTACATGATGTATGTATTTCATCTTTTAAAAATGCTACGTTTTCTTTGTGTGTCTATTGTGCGATACCGTACCACTGACATTTTTTCTCGAGCTGCTCTCGCTCTGTCCCTTTTCTGTACGTGTATGTAGGAAATGTATTGAGAATGTGAGTGTGTGTGATGCGATTGAGAAGTGTGCTTTTTCCTGTTAACATAATATTTTGCATCGGTTTTAATCTAATATCTGAACTCTGAGCACCCGAAACAAACAGCATGGTGGACATTAGCCTACATTAGCATGATTCTGCTGGTCCTCGTCCGCTCCTCTGTCCTCCTCCCATAATCCTTTGCGTGCGCTTCCATAGGTACAGAGTGAGGACAGTGTGCTGCTGTTTGTCACAGCCTGGACCATCACAGAGATCATCCGCTACTCGTTCTACACATTCAGTTTGCTCAATCACCTGCCGTACCTCATCAAGTGGGCAAGGTAAGGAAATCAACCCAAGATAGGTGTCAGAGCACAGACATTTGTATCCACATGATGAGAAAAAATGGGTCAACAAATTGTTTTCAAAATTAAGTTATAAGTGTGTAGTTTTAAAGGTGCTACAAGGAACTTCAAAATAAAAGACCTCATCTTATCCTCAGCAAAGTTGTGTTTTGAAATTTTTCCACAATTTTGTACATGAAATACACCAAAGGATATTCAGATTAAATAATTGATTGGTTTGATTATTAGGATTAATTGAATCAGCTAAACCGTAGTATTTAGTATTGATGCTGAGATTCAAGTGTTTATATAAATAAGTACATTGGTACCAATGATGTAACATGACTATACTTGGCTCTGAATTTCTCCTGAAGCATTGTTCAGACATGACTGTTATTAATGGAAATTCAAGGATTAATATATATAATATTTCTGTCAAAACCAGTGAACAATGTTCTATTTTTAAATAGATAGAAATCAGGATCAAAAAGAGGCTTTTGAATGCTTTATTCCTAACACTGACTAGTTAATTAACCGAATCTACAGAAAATCTTGTGCTGATTCGACCATAAACCTCTTTATGTCTCCATCCTCCTCCCTAATGGGATTCAACTGCATCTTCATCCACGGCAACAGTTGTTGAGTGCATCCCTCCCCGCAGCCTCTGTTGCTAGGTAGCAAATGAGGCCATCGTTATAGGTTGGCATTGGACTTTCAGTGTGTGACTTGTACCCTGAGAGACAGGCAAATTGGCATCTGAAGGGGAAATCCAGTGAGGGATCAGAGAAACCCTTTGCTGGGGTTTGGAGAGCTAGATAAGGAATAGATAAAACGATTAATTTTCTGTCTTTGATGTTAGTTATCTGTGTAGGACAAGGTGTTAAATGTAATAGCAAGCCTTCTCCTCAAAAGGAAGCACTTTTAACAGATCCAAAATAAAAAAATCTAGAAGCACGAAGAGGCAGTGAAGCAGCTTTATAGCAATTTATAACTTAAGAATTTTGGGTGTAGATCATTTAATACTATGAATGCAGCATTTTACTATTAAGTAGGCCTATCTCTATCAACAGTTGAAATGGTCAGAAATACAGAGTTATTTTGTTTATATTTCCATTTTCTTTAATAGCGATTTATCAGTTTTCTGTCATGATTTACTTGAATCATTGTCTACTTGCACTACTTGTGTAAACACTTGAGCACATTCTCAGTCCTTCCTCATACTCCTCCACTTGTTTTCGAAGATATAAGGAATATTTCTGGTATTGGTGATTGATTTTTTTTCCCTCTCTCTTCTATGCCACTTTCATATTTTAAAACCAAGGGCAAGACCCAAGCTATTTCCAAACTATGGCTACAGGTCCTCTTGTAGACCTCTTTCTTTATCGTGATGGTGTCTCTGTGAGCACTGCATTCTTCAACCCACATTTTTCTTACCAAGAAAATATGTGTCCGAGTGGTAAGAATTAGTTCATGTTCAATGTGTCCAATACACAAGTTCAGTGTCACTGATGGTTTTGATGCAATCGGTAAAAACAAAAATCCATATCATGCACATATCCCCCAGTGTGTCGCTGTTTATACCTGTTATGTTCCTGAAACCCCTCATGTTGCAAAAACTGAATAATAGAAATGTTTCATGTATAATTTATTGTTTCTTTCTCTCTCCCTTGCCGCGCTGCTTGCAGGTACACCTTTTTCTTTGCGCTGTATCCCATGGGAGTGACTGGGGAGCTGCTGACTATCTATGCAGCGCTGCCGGTGGTGCAGAAGACAGGCCTGTACTCTGTCACTCTGCCCAACAAGTACAACTTCTCCTTCGACTACCACTCCTTCCTCATCCTCGCCATGATCTCCTACATTCCCCGTAAGTCCACAGCAAGCAGATATATGACCTTTTTCCCTATTTTGTTGTTGTGAATGTATATTAATTATATTATTTATTCATTTATTTATTAATATATAAATGTGCTCCGAGGAACTTTCAGTTTGTGTTAGCTCGTGAACCCCCTTTGAACAAAAGCGGTAGTGTTTTTACGACGCCAGCTGTTGTTCCTGGGTGAGCGTACCCATGACACAGGCATAAAGAAAAACTAGATTAAAATGGCATTCTCTGCACAGATGGTCATTAATGATCATCAGAGGAAAAATGTGACTGTTTCAGAAATACTTACAATTTCCTCTTTGCACCTTTTAATATCAATTATATTGTGTTTTCAGTAAGTATTTGCTTTCAATCATATATTCAGTTTAGTGTTTTATTTATTTATTGGTAACACCCTGATCCCCCCCCCTCTCTCCCAGTCTTCCCCCAGCTTTACTTCCACATGATCCGACAGAGGAAGAAGGTCCTGGGCCACGTAGAGGACTACAGCAAAGTGGAGTGAGCCCACTGCTGTTCAGACACAGCTGGTGAAGGGAAAGAGAAACCAAAAGATACCAACGAAGAAGAAGAACAAAAATCACGTCCGCTTAAAGAAACAAAAGCCAAACCAGTTTTATAAACTGCCAGCACCGACACTGGCAACAAGATCTAATTATCGAGCAAATTTCATTTTCTCCAGCTTGCTGTTGTCCGGTGGGCTGCATACTGTAGGTGCTCACACAACAAAGGAACTGGAGGTAGCTTTGTTGTTGTTGTTTTTATTTTATGAAGTTAATATTGTTTAGTCAGAGTTTCGACTTTGATACGGGTGAGCTGCTGTGTGCGAGCAGCAGAACAGGCAAAAGCAGTGATGCACTGATGATAGAATCGATAACCGCCTCTTAAATGTCACTATAGAAAATTCTCAATAGATGTTTTTTTTTTCACTTTCCAATGGCTCATCTTTGGGCCTGTTTTAAGAAACAGTTTTTTGCTTTTCTGTGATGTAGAAAGAATAGCAGGAAGACTAGTACAGAGAGTAGGTTGTCTGTAGGTTTTTTGCACCTGCACAGTGTGATGCAAACTGTGGTCCAGATTTAGTAATTTTTGTTTTTTTTGTGTTTGTTTTCTTTCATACATTTTCACTTTAAAGTTTATTTACATTCCTAATTTAGTTCAATAAACCCCTTTTTCATTCTGTGCTTGCATGGTCTTTCTATCTGTGTTAGCTGTGTTTGCTTGGACGTAGGTTTGACGTCTGTCTCAGTTGCATCCCTAGTGGTCTGACATCGTTTATGTTGACTTTTTTAAAATCTGTAAGTTCCCCACGTTTCCCAGTGATTGTGAGTTGTGTCTTTTGATTTCCTCCATTGTTTGATGTTTAAATGGTTAATGCATTCATAACCCTAAAGTAGCCAGTATGTTGTTCCATCACACATTAACCCAACTGAGCAAACATTCCCTCTTCTCTTCATGTAAATGTTTTTTTCTAAAGACATTTTAGTGATGAAGTGATAAACTTAACTTAACTTTAACTTATTAAGGACATGTATACTTTTATTCTTGCTATAGTAAGCTGTCAGTAGTCGATTTTCACCTAATATCATATTAATTAACCAGGTCAGTGTGACTTATACATAAGCTTTTTTTTTTTTTACTTTTCTTACAAAACAACAATGAAGACATCATAGTTTAAGATATGGGAACAGATTGCACAACACACAGTAGCAACAGTGTTTTATGATGAAAATAAGCTCTAATAATGTAACGCAAACAAAACCGCATTGTAGCCCAAATGTATGTTGGATGTTTAACATAATTTGAAAATATACGGAATGCTGTCACAATACCTAGAAATACATGTTGCTGTTAATGTGGGAGTCAAACTTTAGATCGGAGCAAACAGACTTGGTTCTAAATTCACTTAGTGGGCCTTCTAGTCATGCCTTTTCAATCCGTTTTAAATATAATAACACACAGTACAAAGAGAGAACTTAGAATCAGACTAGTTCTTAATGTTCATTTTCGAGGCAAATTCCATGATGTTAGTTTCGGACAATTTTACATCTACTTAATTTTGGAGTTGTTATCCTAGTAACCCGGCTGATAAGAATTATTTTACTGACCTCTTTTAGTAAAAAAAAAAAAAAGGGAAAAAAAAACATGTCAAAATATTTGTAACAGTACAAAAAACAACATTCCCTTCACATTCATTGGATTTGGGTTAAGGCAGACATTTCAGAAATAGAAATGGCAAAGCTTTTTTTACGTGTAAATACTGTTCTTGAGGTATAGGCCTATATAAAAAAAATTTTTTTGTGTAAATTAGGTGAAGTGACCCTTTAATGTTTCCAAGCCCAGTGGCTACTGCAATGTGTTCCCTTTCAAATGTGCTGCCGAAATATTACCAATATTGATCATCAATCCACCTCCAAAACATATCAAATTATGTCCTGCTTCTTTCATGATCATACACCTGTCTTAACAAGCCTTTATTATGTAGCAAAGTGAGCAGCTAGTGGCCCTAAAGACAACGCTTTTCCTCTGTCTCTCTTCTCCGTAAAATGGTTGAGCATGACTTGGAGATACTTGTTGGCAAATGTCTTGCAGAAGTGCAGCTCATTGTAAAACTGCATGAAAGAGGAAAAACCTGGATGCCTGGAATGACGATCAACCTCAAAATTAGGCAAAAAAAAATATATATATACAAAAGTATTGCATATGTTACTCTGGATCTGGTTCTATACTGAATAAAGTTTTGATACAAATGTTTTGCATGGGGCCAGCTGACTTTGTACAGGTATGAATAATGACTATATATTTACAATAAACCTATAATATGGGATGCATATTCATCAATTTCTATTTTTATCTTCACTGAACAAAATATATAAACGCAACACTTTTGTTTTGCACCAATATTTCATCAGACAAAATTAAAGTTCAAAGGCTTTTTATGTACAAAAAAGGCCTATTTCTCTCCAATTTTGTTCACAAATATATTTAAAATATGTTGGTGAGCACTTCTTATTTGCAGATATAATCCATCTACCAGACAAGTGTTAAATATCAAGATGCTGATTAGAGCAGCATGCTTATTGCCCAGGTGTGCCTTAAGCTGGTCAAAAATTAAATGCCACTTTAGAATGTGCAGCAGTTTTATCACACAGACGTTGACATCAGCAATCTGCTTACCACTGTCTGCATGTTACATGAAAAATTGGAGCAAAAACAAAAGCCTTGCATTTACATTTTTGTTAAGTATAAAGACATGACCCGCATGCACTGACACATGTATACAGTCAACGGAAGATGGGTGGTATTCTAGACTTACGTTTGGTTCCAGGTGCCTCGAAATAATTTAATTTTAATGTATGATGATTTACTTTGTCAATACTAAGAATTACATTGCAAATCACAAATATGTTTTGTAAATAATTGCAGGCTCTGCAAATGTAAAGAAAACCACCCTCCCCTGAAACTGCATAGTGCACCTTTAAACTTGGGTGGTTTCTATGTGTTCATGAAATGTATATACCGTTTATAGTACCTGGGGACTCACTCATTCATGCATCACGTAGACGGGAACATTTTCTGCTGTTTGACAATTTTGCAGCGCCGGAAGGATTCACCAGCTAAATCTAAAGCCACTCCAAAGCATCTTAAAAGACATCAGTCACTATGCTCTGCATCCAGACTAATGGAAATGGATTTGATGCACGTAGCAGCAGGTGCATTTCCTAGAATGGCCCATTGGCCCTATATACCTTTCATCTGTGTGAGCTGGTGTATAGGCGTACAGATCAGATCACCGGCTTTTTAATATAAAGCTTTCTATAGGTCTGGATGGCAAACATTTGGCTGACTGACAAATCAGTCCCACACACAATACATAACAACCACTTGTTCTGTCATTGGCGGCCTAATGGAATAGTGCAGGTATCACTAGCAATCATATACTGTATTAGCCACATATAGTCGCCACACCTTTGTTTCATGCAGGTTTACATTATGTTATAAAATACACATGAATGAACACACTTTGATTCATTCATACACACCTTAAATCACTGACTTCTTCCAAAGCTCCAGGAACAATCTTACTTGTCTTATTAAATAGATTAATTCTGCTAATCTCTACTATGACATTTTTGTTATAGGCCAACATAATCTTTGGTTTCTTTCTTTTACAGATTGCATTACTTTGTGCAACGGACACATTTCACTCGGTCACAAATGATAACATAAGACAGCTCAATGTCGCTCAATTTAACAACCATCAAAATAGAAATTAACAATATTTTCGTCATATAAGCTATGACAAATTCAATTTGAGCATTGGCTAAAAAAAGCTATTTCAATCAAAATATTTAGGATACGTGGGTGGCTTATGCACTTATTGCATATACACCATCATGCACAATAGCAGATTATAAATGTGACTGTATGTGTGTGTGTGTGTGTGTGTGTGTGTGTGTGTGTGTGTGTGTGTGTGTGTGTGTGTGCGTGCGTGCGTGTGTGTGTGTGTGTGTAGTTGATTGCACAATCCCCATAGTGACTGTAAAGACTACTTTCCACCAGGATTAGTCACGACACTGCTGCACACATGTTCTCCCTTTTTATAAAAGAGAGAATATAAAAAAACGTCATTGATTTGGACCAAATCTTCATTGCCCATTGTCTCACCGTGTGCGTTTGCAGGCTGCTGTGTCGTGACAGGATTGTATTGCCTTTGTCAGTTCTTGGCCTCATGTTAAAGTCTTACAAAGTATTCATCAATTCTATAATCTAAATCTTCAATGAATTCAGCCACTATAGATTTGCACATGCTATGAATACATCTGGAACGACTGTTGCTATTTGAGACGTCACTATGGCTCATGGCAAACAGTACAATGGATGTGTGATTTGTCAATGGGAATCAGACAGAACTTGTCCTTGATCGGAGGCTCCAATCAGAGCAACTGACTAAATCTGTGAAGCCTGATAATCAGGCCAAATTGCTATTTATTAATTAATTAACTGTAGATTAGCTGCTGCATACGTCCTGGGTGTAAGCAAAAAAAAAAAAAGCTTACATAATTTGTGAATTTGTGTCTTCTTTTTTCTTCTTACTGCAGCAGCCCTCTGAATTTATTTTATTTTCATCATCACTTTACACTGTATGGTAAGTATTGATTTGAATGCATTTGGTGTTAAGCTTTTATAGACACTTTTATAGACCCGTGCAGTTTGTAAAGTAGTACAGTGCAGCGTTGCGGTAGGACTACATACTGTTTGCGGGTGTGTTTGTCTGCCTGAAAGCTTATTGTAAACTTTTCCTAAGTCTGCAGATGTTGGCAGTGTGGAGAAAAAAAAATACAATAGCATCCATGCCCATGTTCTGTTGTCTGAAAAGGACACAGTTGGCTGCAGAAGCTCCCCTTCCCACTCGTGATGACAAGCTGCCATTGAAAGAAGTATACTGTAGCTTTGATTGAGAAACTCAATATCTTGCATTGGCAGAAGTCTGATTGTGCTAAATGGCCGTGAGTTACCAGAGGGACGAGGTTGGATGATGCACTGGCCAACCTTGAAGTCAGTGCACTCACATCTTTTTCTTAGAATTTAAAGATCTTTTTTTTCCGAGTATAGTTGATATGAAAGACCTGGACAAAGTACAGTGTCTCCCTTGGTTACAACTAGGGTTGCAAAGGGGTGGAAAGTTTCCACGGGAACTTTCGCTCGGTAATTTGGGGAATATTCAAAATTGGAAATTATAGGAATTAACTAAATGGCGGTAATTTTTTCTTATTTTTTTATATCCAAACATAAATCTAAACATTTAAACACTATGTTTGGTCATAGGCAGACATCCATGCAAACTAATACAATAAAAAAACATTACATTTGAACAGATTTATTTGTAAGAAGAACTTTATCAAGTTTTGATTATTTTATGAACAATCAATAATTTCACTGAACAACAAAAGGATGGAGGTTGAGTAAAACATTACTTTTTTTTAACCTTTATTTATACAGGTATATCCCATTGAGTCCGAAGACTCTTTTGCAAGGGAGACCTGTTCCCATTTACACGTTACCATTCACACACACATTCATACACCGATAGCAGGCTAACTATCGACATTCACACGAGGCAAGGTGGGTGAAGTGTCTTGCCCAAGGACACAACAACTATGACACAGGTGGCAGGGCGGGGATCGAACCTCCAACCCTTTGATCATTGGCCGACCCGCTCAACCAACTGAGCCACAGTCGCCCTATTGCTCATCTGTCTGACCCCACCCATTCAATAAATAAAGTCATAATTCAATCATCTTGATGCTAAACAAATCTAGCCACGGGTATCAATAAAGTAACCTTACCTTGGTTTACCTTACCTCCTGTCCTTATTCCTATTCCGTCACTTAATGTTGGTTCTATCTACAGTATGTTGGTTATAGTATCAAAGGATTTCGCTGAACTCAAGAGATGATTCTGGTTAATAAAAGTTAAAAACAGACATTATACCGAGAATGGCTGCTGTCGTTTTCCTAATATTCAACAGCTGACTGTCCTCCGTGTCACAAGAAAAAAGGGCATCAACCACTTTTGTGCGTGTGTTAACCCTGGAGAAGGATCTCCGAACAGCTTATGCATCATATGTCTGCATTTCCATTGACCCCAATGACCTTTTTTAAGGGCTGAATGCAATCTCCGTCACTTTTTCCCTGAGCACAAATTACTTCTGATCTTGCAAACAATTATTTCATCAATCAAGACAGGACCTTCACTCTTCAAGTTACTGTGTATATACTGTATGTACGTTGTCTTGTGGAGAATGAAATGGATGGAACATTATGACGTCTCTCGTTGGCCTTCACTATCTGCAGTGTCTAACTGTGCTCACTGCATCACAGATTGAAGTACAGTGATATGAACAAGTCTTTTGCAACATGTTCTCTTTTCTTGTTATTCCACAATGTTTTTGGAGAGAAATGAATTTTCAGGAACAGAAAATGTTTTTTTTTTCAAGTGAACTGAACTGAACGTCTCTTTTTCCTCGAACTGTTCCCCTCCCATCTTCAGTCTTTAGTCTCGTGCTTGGTATGAGTGGACTCCATTGTAGTAAAATATCCTTGAGCATCAAAAGACAAAGTGATATATTTCAAGTGTGCATGTAAGAGAATGAGCATAATGGGAAAAAACCTTCACTTATTATTTACTTATTTTTTATGCATAGTATGTTAAAGTAATCATGTTAGATAACTTACACAGGCATATTTCACCTTTGAAATCAAGAGGAAATGCAGGTGATGCTGCTGCCAAAAACAAATTCATCCAACACTCAGATGATGGCAGTAGAGTTCTGTGTCAAATCAACAGGGGGTTTTAATCTGTGGCTTCCCAGATTATAGGTGAAAAGCGTTTCACTTTGATACAAAGCCACAACACATGTGTGTGTGTGCCTACTTTGAAACATCAGATGGAAGCAGGAAGCACACACACATTTTCCACATTAGCCTGTGAAGATGAGGAACTCTAGATGTATTGCGATTTTAGCTCTGTAGGCCCTCAAGATGTTCAAAAAAGTGAATTTGCCTGGACATGGGCAGTTCATCTGGTTTACTGCACGGATTTTAAAGATTTGTATGACGTAACAATTAATGCCAAGCAGCTGTGGAAGATTTCACACTGACTGCTTGATTTAAGGCGCTATGATCCTTTAGTAAAACTTGTGAAGGAGGTTATGTTGAGGTTCAATTACATTTCCCATCTTTTAATTCACTATTTGATTGGATTATAATACGTTTGGTGACTTTTATATAACATGTGTTCCGCATGTTAAGTCTTGTAAAGTAAGTGAACACCGCTCCGGGGCTTGCTGTGTATGGTTTGGGCCTGTCCCCTTTAGTTCCAGTTAAGGTCAATCTTATAAAGCTACAGGGGGTATTTTATAGACACTAGTGTTCTTCCACAGTTTGGGGAAAGCCCTTTCCTGTTTCAACATTACAATCCACCATGCGTATTAATGAACCACAAAGATTTTTTTTTTCCAGTTTGCTGTTGGAAGAATTTGACTGGCCCGCCCGCGCAGAGCTGCACTGTCAAAATGAAAAAGTAACGAAAAAATCCCAATTTCAAGGCAACCATCTTCATTAGTTTTTTTTTTCAGTTTGGAGGCCAAGTAGCTCTGCTTACATGTACTGTTTGGGTGTGCACTTGCATTTGGCGAAGTGTTACTTTTTTACAACACATTTAAAAAAAGCTTCCTCTAAGAAGTGGTATACAGGTGAGTTTTGGTAAATATGGTATGGTAAATGGACTTATATAGCGCTATATCTCCTGAGTTTTGTGTGAGATTGGGTAGATCTCTGTATCCTTGCGTTATTCAACAAGAAAATGTTGATAGTCAAGTGGAGCAGAGCACAAGAGATAGCTCACAAACAAGCAGTTGCACAAATTGATAGAAAAATTACCATCTGGTTTTTATCTCCAAGTACAGCTTTTCATTTGGCGAAGACGCCCTCAATGGGATCTCCTGTTCTCTACCTTAACACAGTTTCACACTCGATGAATTCCGAAAAGGTCTAAGCAAACACACACAAGGTTCCGTGTCACATGCCTTTCAATTTACATTCATTAGCACACAATGTGAACTTACATGACAAAAACTCTCTATTCACCTGAATGTATGACCTTTATTGACGCTCTATTCACCTGAATGTATGACCTCTATTGAAGCTCTATTCATCTGTATGGCCAGTCCACACACACACACACACACACACACACACACACACACACACACACACACACACACACACACACACACACACACACGTGTCTATTGGGTCTATATACTATCTATGATTGGGTCCCATTCTCCAAATTGGGGTCCCAGGACCTCTGTACTCCGCAAAATAACAATTCAGTTTTACAAAATTATTCTCACGTTTCAAAATGAAAATTCGAATTTTCTCTAAAAACATCTTTTTTAGACTGAGCAAATCCAGCTCATAGTGAAATCAAATGTGTAACCCACTATGTGTAGTAGGCCTACATGGTTTAATTGATATATATTCTGACTAGAATGACTCAGATTTCCTAGTCATCTAATTGAATCAATTATTTGTTCTTCATAGTAAAAGTCCCCCCTTTTACAACTAAACAGAGAAACATGGATTCTATATTACAGCCCTTGAGAAGAAAAATAAGATAAGATGAGATACATTGTTACACAAGAACGCTCTGCAATAAAGGGTTAATTGGGAAAACTAATCAACAATGAAAATGATGATTTCTTGCAGCCTTTCGTATGTGTGATGAAGCTTGTGTGTGTGTGTGTGTGTGTGTGTGTGTGTGTGTGTGTGTGTGTGTGTGTGTGTGTGTGGGTGTTGTGTGTGTGTGTGTGTGTGTGTGTGTGTGTGTGTGTGTGGGTGGGTGTGTATATACTGTATGTAAGGTCCATCCAGCTGTGAGAACCAGACCCGCCCATTCATCGAAAGCGCTCGGGGGTCGCGATTAGTGAACGTGGTTTGGATTGACTGGCTTGTCGTCCAATGACAGCGCGTCAAAGCGTGACTCAACCCCTTTCCTTTTCCAATGGAAGAGCGTGGGAGAGGCGGACCGCAGGAAGCACACTTGGTTGAATGACCACTGAAGCAGCGACCAGCGGTAAATATGTTATTATGATGCCACCACGCTTCAAACATAGGACACCGAACGGATTGACCGAGGCTGCGGGAGCCCGCTTAGACACTTTGGTAGAGATGCTGCCTATGCACAACTGACAATTTTGCTTTACGCTGAGTCTCTTGCTGCGAATCACACCAGCAGTATCTCCCTGTGGGGTTTTGAGCAGTGATGGACAGCTGTTGGACATTGATTCGTTGCAGTGGTTGATGATACACTGACCGTGCGGCAAAACAATGCTACACCATGGACCAAGGGGCTGTTTATTGTGGCTGTCAAAGGACGAGAAGACGGATAATCGGCTGAGTTTTCTCCCCCCGGCCCGATCGGCGCATGTGTGTGCGTAGATCGTGATGATGATGCTTTTTAACCAAACGTGAATCTCTCTTCACCACCACCTCTGCTGCTGCTGCTGCTGCTGTTGTGCGTGCAGGCTGCAATGTTTGGTTAGTACAGGTGCAACAAGACTTGACTGGACCAGACAAGAGACGCCAACATGGGATTCACCTTTTTATTTACCCAGACATCCTTGTATTCTGTCAACAAACCGTTTACATGTAGTCAAACAGGAAACATGTCAGCTGATATAACGGGTTCATAATTGATGGTGCTGCTATGCTCTCTAGGGACTATCTGAGTTGTGTAATGGGTTTTCTACAGCGCGCGTGCGTGTGTGCAACGTCTCCATGGATGGGAGTTAATTGGGGCCCAATGATGTAGAGACCAAGAAGAAATCCTCCTGGATTGTATGTTCCCTCCTCTAGTGGCCAAAAGTGGCTCCCCTGTGACTTTTGCCCATGTTCAATTGTTTTTTTTAATGTAGGCTATTCCCAGGGCTTTCTCACCACTGATGGTTATTGCTTTGAGTGGGTAATGAAAAAGTATTTTTTTAAAGATTTTAGAATGACTTCTTGACTCTAATAGTGGGAGATTAGGTCAGTGACAGCTTGGACCTTTTTTTTAACAGCGCTTGTGCCGTTTCAACAGTGATCAACTATGGATAATTCAATTTATGAACGACCCTCAAAGCACCTCATCTTTATGAACGACCCTCAAAGCACCTCATCTTTTGGACTAAATAGGAGTTTTCCTTCTCAGTGGAACAAAACTTTTTTCCTGTAGTGTTTTTTTCTCAATCGGCACACCATTTCTGTCATTAGCCATCGCCTCCCGTTCTCCTCCAGCACTACCTATCACTATGTCGAGATCAAACAGTGTCAGCCCACCCGGAGTCGGTGGTGCGCCCGGCGGGCTGAGGGGAGGGACCGAGCTCAGATCAGCTTGGGGAGAGTCTGAGTCTGTGGCGAACGGTCTCCCATACGCGGCCAGCAACAGCAAGAAGCTCACTCGCACCAACAGTCGGTGGAGGGAAGACGATGGGGGGCGACCCACTACCACTACAGTCAGCAGGGTCAGCTTCAGGTCCCGGTCCGCTTGGCAGGACCATGGCGAGGAGACAAACAACCGCGCGTCCCTTAAACGCCCCGTCGGAGAGGTAGGACCCAAGTCCGTGGAACTGGGTCTGGACGAGCGCAGCAGACAAGCCAATAATAAGAATACTACGACAAGTAGGACCGACGAGTTGGCGTTGGTGGATGAGGCGGCGGCTGCTGTCATGCCCGAAGTGAACTTTTCCGTAGTGGCGTGCTGCACGGGCGTCATGCACATTTTCAAATCCAAGAAATTCCAGTCGGAGAAGTTGGAGCGGCTCTACCAGCGCTACTTTTTCCGCCTCAACCAGAGCAGCTTGACGATGCTGATGGCGGTGCTGGTGCTGGTCTTCACGGTCATGCTGGGCTTCCACTGCTCGGTCGGCGGGGCACTGAGGCCGAGCGTGACCTATGTGGTGGTGTTTTCCGTGGCCATCTTTCTGACACTCACGCTGATGGTTGTATGCAACAGGAACGGTTTTCACCAGGATCATATGTGGATCGTGTGCTATGTGGTCATACTGGTGGTGCTGGTGATCCAGGTGGTGGGAGTGTTGCTCGTGCAGCCTCGGAGCGCCTCGGAGGGCATCTGGTGGACCGTGTTCTTCATCCATGTCATCTACACGCTGCTGCCCGTCAGGATGCGCGCGGCGGTCATCACTGGAGTTATTCTTTCTGCCATCCACGTGGCCGTTTCTTGGAAGTTAAACGAGATGGACAGCTTTCTGTGGAAACAGGTATGTAGAGACTAAAGTGTTTTGCTGGTAAGGTTTTACGATAATCTGTCAGAGTGGGGATTCCACAGTTACACTGTGCGTAATAACGCGCAGGTGAAGATGGGCTGTACTTTAAGTCAGAGCTTTCTCCTGCTGAGCTTGTTCTCTCTTGCTGAACGACACGCAGTCGTGACAGGTGTTTATCAATGAGTAGCCTGTATTATATTAAAGGATTTATTGGTCCGTGCAGTGTAAAAGTTCCTCACAGCAGAGGAATGCACAGGGAGAGAAAATGAAAAAGGGGCAAAACCACCTCACGGAGGCTTAATTCTTCACACAACCACTATGGTAACGGTTTTGTGGGAAGTAGAAACTAGTACAAACCCATAAAACCCTAATCTTGATGTTGCCCCAATGGATATTGTTCTAGCCATACAGCATTTTGGGCCAAACAGTGACTTGGTGCACTTGAGCTGATATGAGTAAATGAAAGAGGCAATTGGGCAGAGCATATGGACATTTGAGGGATATTAATTTTCCAAATTTTCCCTTTGCGGATCAATAAATCTTACCTTATGTTATGGGCTAAATGATTCTTAGTAGAGCCCGATCCTGTCTTAGCAACTCCTTAATAATTTATTTTTTAAATAAAAAAGGGCATTAAAGAGCACTTAAGCAAAACAAATAAACCCAAAAAAACTTGATACTGGTTTTCTGTCAGTAACTTCTCCTCATTATGTTTGCAGTATGGCTCTTGAATTAACAGCAAATTGAGCTCTTGTAATAAGTTAACAAACACTGCTGTGCAATAGAGCTGCTTTAGTTGCCACTGAATCAGCTGGCTTGTTGCATGTCAGGCGTGCAGATCAGTAGAGGTTTAGCACAATTGCACGTATTGTGAAGTTTACTGTATCCAAATCTTTTCCGATAGAGTTGGTTGAAGTTTCCTATTTCCCTTATATCGTGCCACATCTTAGAGCCATTTGTTAACCACGACCAACAGCTTGTGACTTTACAACAGTGGACCGTCATCAACGTAGAAGCATTTGTTGACTACAAAGTAGAAAAAATAGCGGAATGCTGTCCCAACCAAACAGTGAATATTTTAGTGTATAGCAGGGCCACACATTGTGTGTTAGAGTTGAAAAGTAATTGTTATGGTACACAGTGGTTTCCTTTCCGGATGGATTGTGTGACTGTTTACAGTATTCCTGTTACACGTAATGACCTTTTTGAGAACAAATTAGAATGCAGGGGATGTTTATATGACATTTTGGTGTTTCATGTTTTATTTTTGACCATGTTTATTTATAACATCCTTAAGCGACGGTGTAGATACACGGCTAATGTGCTACAACTGCTCAACTTTTGCTCAACCTAAGTTTGGCCTTTTTAAAAGCACTTTTTTTTTACCATGGATATGTATCCTGTTTAGGACAAATTATTTTATTATGAAGTACAGGTCAAATTGCTGGTAAATACCTTTTTATAACCAAGCAGTATTAAAGAAGAAAACTTCTTTTGCCCTCAGCTGGCAAAGAGTGATTTCAGGTTGTTTATTTACTTCATCTGGACTTTTAACAGGCTTACAGTGTGTAGTTTAAGGGGATACTGTTTTAATTAATTTTCCTCCATAAAATCCAAATGCCTCTAGTATTGCTTTTCCGACATCAATATTAATTTCAAAACATTTCTCCAGGGCTAGTGGACTTTATCTGTAATAAAGGTGCTTATACAAATGGCTTTCATTTTCCACAATTACTTAAAGGTACACTTAATTGCATCGTCTACGGAGTTCTACAATCAGTAGTATTAACCCCAAACTATCCTCTGGTGTGTGTGTGCGTGCGTGCGTGCGTGTGTGCGTGCGTGTGAGAGAGATAGATAGAGAGAACTCTGTATGTTCTCCTCTCTCCCAGCTCCTTCTTTTGGTTGTTCACTCACTCAATTAACAGTTTTTAACAGGCCTTGTGCTGCTCATAAACATTTTCCCTTACAACGTGGCTCCCCTAGGGTAAGCACTTTAAAGACGTCAGAATGAATATGGGGATAGTCTCCCATTGTTTAGTCTCGGGCACGCCAAGGACCTACCTGAAATGAGATTGTTTAACTCAAAAATGGTTGAATTTTGAACACACTATATACGGCCAAAAGCACGTGGAGAAGCCCGTCTATGTAGTTTGTTGTACTCTTGGTCTGGGACTGTTTTTCATGGTTTTGGCTATAGGCGCTTTTTCCAAATAAGGGAAATCTGGAAGCTATACAGTTTAAAATGATACCCGAAGACTTCAAGCTCTGTCCGCAATTTCTCTGGGGACTTCCCTTTCCTGTTTCAACATTGCAATTCCTCTGCACATAACGTGAA
This sequence comes from Hyperoplus lanceolatus, assembly GCA_026929865.2. NCBI lineage: Eukaryota > Metazoa > Chordata > Actinopteri > Uranoscopiformes > Ammodytidae > Hyperoplus > Hyperoplus lanceolatus. The sequence continues at coordinate 7,926,866 of CM049405.1, read as the reverse complement.
GAAATGCTTTTCCAAAGTTAGTAGGGATTAATTCAAATGTAACGGAGACCTTAACATTCACATCAGTGGTCGACCTCCTTAACCCCTGTACTGTTGTCCTGCTACAGTCACAACTACGGCCCTGTTCTCCCCTCTGAGGTCGCAAAGTTCACTTTTCAGAGGCAAAGTGTCTTCAAACAGTCTTAAGCAGCCACGTTGTTTGTGATCAATGTGGTAACAGGTACTTGGAGGCTGTAGTTTACTAGTTATGACTTTTCTGCCTTTAATTTCTGAAGATAGACCTGTTGCATAGTGGAGTGAGAAAAGAGCCAAGAGTGAGATGCCGCCTGCCTGGAAAAAAAACTAAATTGAAATCTAAAAATAACATGAAAGTAAAACATGTGTCTAAAAAGATGTGTCTCTTTATATATGCGTTTGGCCATATTGTATAAATGAATATATATTAAGTCCTGTTGAACTACTTAACGCAAGGAATGTGTTGAACGTGCTACAGGATGTAGGATTTTGAGCTTTTTCAACACTTTTGTTTCTTTTGGGAATCTAATGTTTGAGTATACAGTACAAGCGAAAAACCAGTCTGATCTTTGTAAATGGTGTATGACCCGACATCTATTTGTATTTTCTGCAAAAAAAAAAAGAAGAAAGCCACATTGTCATTAGATGTGTTGATGTGAGTGTGTGGGAACGAGCTGCTGTATTTGTTGTTCTTTCCTCACCATACTGTTGTTTTTAGAATATCTCTTCTCTCCTGTTTACATAGGACCCGGCTCATCTCAGTGAGACCGCTGTTGTGTATGCGAGATCTCAAGATAATTTCTTATACTGTACGTGTGGGCTCTCAGGAATATGCTGACTTTCCACAAGTCTTTAGAAAGCCTGAACAATTGTACCCCAAAATCACATTGTCAGGTCTAGAATGAGGCCTTTCACTTTCATTTCCAATTTCACCAATCAAACAGGTGTTATTTGGAAAAAAAAAGTGTTATCTCCACAGTCTTTTTTACCGAATCTAAAATGTCCAAGTATACGTCATCCCAAGTCACAGTTTTGGTTCCTTTTTTAAACATGGTACGTCATGCCAAGAGTCACTTCAAGGCTGTGTTTTACTCAAAGATTATTGTGTGGTGATTTATTTGTTGAAAGTTGGAAAAAAAGCTATTTAAAAACTCTGGTTGCAACAGTTAACAACAATGAGTAGATATAAATGTGAGTGGTTGTTAATAGCCATGGTACTTTAAACCAAACTTGGCTTAGTTCATCATTACGGGTGAGACCGAAATCTGAACTGGGATTGACATCGCAGCAGGGCCTGTTTTATGAGGATAGAGAGAGGAAGATGTTGACAGGACATGATGCAAAACAGAACTCCTAATTCTCCTGTGGCACTATTGGACCCAGGAAGCTTTTTGCGTGCTAAGGACAGAATCAAGCTCTCGTAAAAATCATTGTTCCCAGGATACTGCTCTTTTGTGGAAGTAGGAGTTTGATGGGCTGAACTGCAGCCACTTGTGTACAGTAACCAAGCATTGGTTCGTGCTGGTATTAGTCATTTGTATGGGAACTTTTTATAATGTTGTTGACATCTTAAAGGGCACGTGACCGATTTTATTATCTGTCAATCCTTTTAAGATCACAATTGTTCCAGCAGAACCGGAGAGATAGTTCTCACATTCTTATATTCTACGCAATCTTCTCCCTTGTGAAAACCAAGCGGCGACAGGTGGCTTAACCCAAGTTAAGATGACTTCTTACAAACCCCACATAACCAGTTATACCCCCCCCGAATATATAAAAAACATTAGCCAAGCAAGAGAAAAAGCACTTGAACAGTTTTGTAATGTTATTTCAATGAAGAAATAGAAAGATGGAAACACTTAAACACTCAATTTAGCCACGCTTGTCTACTTCTATCTCACCTCTGCACATCTCCTTTCCAACTCTGTTTTGTGCAACAATGATCTCCAGTCTGATCTGTTACTGGTTAACCACTCCTAATCTGAACAGTTCTTGAAATAAACAGCTGAAATGCAAAACAATCCTGAGTTTGTATCCTTGGACAGTTTAGTCGAGGAGCCCATTTTGCTTACATGCTTCTGTGCCCCCTTCAGAATTCAGGAACAGGGTATAGGTAAGCGGACCAGTTGCAGTTGGCAGGATTCCAGAGGTAACCATGATTTTCTACTCATCTAATTAAATTGTCCGTCTCTCTTAATGTGTGAAAACTGGAAACAGATGTCCACATTGTCTCTCTTCTCCCTTTACCTGCCTTCATAAACCCATCCGCCCCGGTCCTGACCTGCCTCTAGAAGTGCTTTTAATTTCCCTGTGAGACCCCAGCCTGCCCCCCGGAAGACAGACTTTTAACCACTGTCCTCTCTCCGTAGAACGAACTGTGCCTTTAATGCAATGAGATAAAAGTGCCCCCTGGGAGAAAAAAACTGTCTAAATCAGAATCTTAACATTAGATTTCACATCGCTGGCTTCACCGTTTTTAGCCCCATCCCCCCTGCGGCAGCGTGCAAATGTAAATATAGCTCCAGCTGCTATTTGCTTTGTCATATTTAGTATTTTTTTTTACAATGTGAGACACCGGAGGCAAGATGTGTGTGTGACAGAGGATGCTGACGTTTTTGAGATTGTATTTGAACCAAAATGTGGATTCCGGGCATGCCATTACCTTTTTAAAAGAAACCACTGCTGATGACGCATTCCCCTGCGAGTACAGAACACTGTACACCTGTAACTTAGCAACTGATTTTTATTTCACACACAAACAACATCCAACTCTAGCCTATTCATTGCTTCCCTGGGAGAAGACGTTGTGTGTGTGTGTGTTTTATTTTTATTTTTTTACCTGCAGCCATGGACTGCCTGCATATTATTTTGTGTACTATCTATGTATACAAATAACTTTTTAGAATGTTTGTATAATTTCCCCTTGGTACTGGATATGTTCAATGTGTATGTTGGGTACTTTATGGCTATATAAAACTGACATACAGCCATTAATACTTGAAAAATGTAGTAGTCTAAAATACTATTTTTTTTCCTCAAATGGGCCATACCCAGCTAACATCTCATTATTAGACCGTGCATTGCCCTCCAGTAACAGCCAAACGTGTCATTTAATGTGTATCTGCTACGCAAACTAAAGCTCCCCCCTAGACATCTTCAAACTGGATGATGCTAGTTTAATGTTAGCCAGCTGTCGTCGTCAAGTATCTCCCAATGTGTGCTATTTTCTTTCCCTCTACATGCATCATGCAAGGATCATGGGATTACTGATTTCTATTGACTAACTTAATCTGTGCTTTAGTACAACAGCAGGTCAGGTGAATAAGTGAACATGAACTTGGAACAATCATGGCCAAACATTATTAGTGTTTTTTTTCACATTAAATTCCAAACTATTTTAATATCTAATCTCTATACAGTATATCGGTTGTCTAAAACAAATTGCAGGGTAAAACATTAAAACCTCAAAGACACTCCTTCGATGGAGTCCAATGTTGGAGTTATCATCTTGTCGATCACACACAACATTTTCCTGAAATAGACCAAGCTGTCAGACATTAAATGTCTTATGTTATCCATGTTGATCCAAACACATCCGACCGTATGTCGCCCTCCAGTAACAGTTGAGTGAAATCATTTACAGTGCTGTGTGTCTGTAGCACACATGTTCACACTGGATGTTGCAAAGTAGATGTTAGCCAGCTGCCATCTTCAAGCGCTCCTATATTTGTAACATTATGGTTCACTAGCCTAAAAGGACACAACTTGGCCTAAATCCTTCATAGAAACAGACACGAGTTAAAGATAGAAATACTAGCATGCAGACTAAAAAAGTAGGATTCATCATGGATCATCAAGATCATGTTTATCATTACTATTCTATTCAGGCAGATGTACTCATCAAGCCCATTATAGCCTAGCCTAAGAGCTATGTCAATATTGGATTGATCCAAAGATCACTATTTGAGTTCAATGCCTATGCATGCAGGAAGTAGTATGCCCTTTTTGCAGTAAGACGGATGGTATTAGTTTTCCTCTTAACTTTTACTAAGATTGAGTATCCATATCCTTAACCAGGAATAAAGTTCCTTAACTGTTACTTCCTGCCATAACAAGGATCATAGCCTGGTTGGTTAGAGTTAGGTTTGGTAACACAGAAGTGTTCGGGACTTTTGTTGGGAGGGGGATATTTCTGCTTTAGAGTTAATCCAAGATACAAGCAACTACCAGGTACAGGTAGTTACAGGTACTTGTACACTGTATTTTGGTCTCCCTTTGTTAACTAAGTATGGTAAAAGAAAAAAACTGTCAGCACACTCAGCCTTGGTGAAATTTCCGCGGGTCAGTGTGACACAATCACAGCACGTCTAATCAGAAACATCAAGCCTGAATGATATGAACGCGTTACAGAGAAAGCTACAGCACTGGGGATTTGTATTGGTTGATTACTTCCTTAATTCAGAGGTTTTTGACGTTCATTTAAAGTCTTCTGCTTCAGCTAATCATGAGCTTTTCATTCATTATTTCCCTGTTCAGAACTAGAAATATGTGCAACTTGTTACTGAGAAAACCCCATCTCCTGAGAAAGAGGACAAGAGTTTTTTTTTTTTGTGTCAAACACCTCATTGATATCTGCATGTTGCTGTAATGATGATCAAGCATGTTGACGATGCATTTTAAAACTGATGGATACAGTGTAGTTTTCACTTCAGCATTGCTGTGTGTTTTCTCTGTGCTGAGCTGAGCAAATACCTGGGCTGTGTTGGGCTTCATTGCTTCATTCCGCTCATCTGTCTTTCATTAACTTTCCAGACTCATGGTGATATTATTTAAAGGGAGAATAAAAAATAATTACGAAACACGATCTCTAATATGGAATGATTCCTCCCAGCGATGTAATTCCTCCGAGAGCTTGTATTATAATAATGCAATGCAGTGCTTCTGGCTGACAATACCTTTTTTTGAGATTAGTTTTGTTGCTGATATGCTTTTTTTTTATAAAGATAATTTTTTGGGCATTTTCAAGCTTTATTGGATAGTACAGAGTTGAAATGGGGAGAGAGAGAGAGAGAGAGAGAGAGAGGGGGATGACCTGCAGTAAAGGTCCACGGGTCGGATTTGAACCAAACGTAAGACTAGAATATGCTTGTACACAAAACTGTGGGCCCTGCTGCTGTAAAAGCTAGCTTTTCAGGTAACTTTTTTTTAACTTCAAACAGTGCTCAAGGGATGCAATTTTCCTGTGAGGAAAGTTTGTTTATATATGAGAAAATAACTAAGAAAATGCTAAATTCTCTGACACATCTAAAGTTACATAAAGTGCACTTTTAAATGTTTTATTTAGCCTGACATTAAAGAAAAAAAAATGTTTTAGGTAAGGATGTGGGAATCTTATTTTTTGCTCAAGCCAGTAGAATTGTAGTCTTTTTCCATTGAGAGTGACGTGTCTTTAATGAGACCCTGTTTATGTGCGTCATTCACTACATACATTGTATACGAGTACAACCCCTCAACACGTCACATGACCTGAAGGCACTGCAGGGTATTGGGAGGTTTGCCAACAGTCTGCAATCAGTGAAGAACCAATTTCGATTAGTAGACGCCACTATTTATTGAAGAGCAAGAAAAGAGTGCATGTTATCCTTTTTTCATCTATATGCATTTTTAACTAATTATATGTTAAATAATTTCACAAGTGTGTTCTTAAAAGGTGTTAAGGTGTTAGTCAAATTTTTCATAAATTACATGTAACATCAAACAAGACCATCAGTGCAAAGAATGCTATTTTTTATATCTTTTTTTCTTTATGCTTTTGTCAAAGGTACGCTGACCCAGGAACAATAGCTGGCATAATAAAAACACTTCCGATTTTGTCCAAAGGGGGTGCAAGAATAAACCCAAACTGAAAGTTCCTTGAAGCACCTTTTTTAAATAACCTTTTTTAAATATTTTGCACTGTTGGGAGAACTGGAAGCCCAATAATTTCATTTCTAGGAATGACTGTTTGCCAGTGCTGTCATTGTGGTGCATTTGAGCAACAAAGATCATGAACTTTTCCAGCTGTGCAACTGTCAATGAAAAGCATGAGTGGAGGTGAACAAAGGGTCTGAAAATGTTCCTGTCATTGTTCAGAACTCAGTCTAGATTTTGACCTTTTCCAAAGACACACCCCTTCAGTTATCAGTTTTAAATATATTTTGATACATTATATTATTTCATGCTTCAGCCTTGTAAAGTTTGTGGTAATTTGCATTGTTAATATTGCTGTTAATCATGATGCTTAAAATTATGTTGATGTTAAAATGTGAAAAAATAATTTTTCAAACACACTTTCCAATTATTTGATTAAAAAACATTTTTTAACATAATTATGTGATATACATGCAGGATTCTTGAAGTTTTTTAGTTTTTCCCACATGGCTAATCCTCTCGTTAAAAAATAGTAATGTAAAAATGAGTAATGTAAAAGTATCTCTATAAATGTCAGGGAACTTTTTGGCTGTTTTCCAACTATCGAGCCAACTACCTTATATATGTCATAAGAATCATTGTCTATTGTAATGGCCTTTTTTACAATTCTTAGCTGGGTTATTTTTCAACTCAGTAACGGTAGAGAGATGGGTTGCACTAAGCACATACAGCCCATTATCACGTCCTTGAGTTCTCAGTACAAGCATTTCAAACCTAAAGTATTTGCTAAATGGTTGTGTGCTTCTGAGCTTTTTTGTTTCATGTGTCTGTACTGTAGCTCATTGTTTAGTTGTAAGAGCCTTGTGCAGTCAACACCTTTAAATAGCTTTTCCTCCTCAGCCCGGTCATGCAGTCGACCCTCCAGGACTGGGCTCAGTGACACTGAAGCCGGTCCATTGTGCAATGTTAACAAAGCTCTACCAGTTATTTGACTCTCTCTCTCTCTCTCTCTCTCTCTCTCTCTCTCTCTCTCTCTCTCTGATAGGAAATCCATTATGCTTTATTAAAGGTACCCTGGCAAGACTTTGACCACTAGTAGTGCTACAGAGCAATCTTTCTGTGAGTTGGCCGCTTTGCCTGGTTCTCACATGGCAAATATGTTGTGAGGAATGAAATGCATTCAACACATTTGTTAGACCACAATGATACAGACAATGCATTTTGGTGAGAAGCAATGACTTAGAACATTTTCTGTGCATTTATTTAATAAAAAAAAAGAAAAAAAAAAGAAATCTGTCTACTGTAGATATCTGCAGGTAGATAACTCCTGGTCGTAGTTACTCATTATTTATTTCTGATATATTGCTCTTGGTTTAGTGCATCATCTTGCACTTGTATTTCATCACTTCAGCCCCTTATTTTTACAGATATGATAGCATCGGTTAGATTTGAAGTGTGATAATGCCACTCGATATATATATATAATTTCAGGGCTGTACAGTGCAACAGTTTTGATCGCATTTGCTACTGAAATTGATCACGTGCGATGATGAATACAATTCCACTCGCACAAGTGCGACAGCTTGCTAATGAGCAGATGCTGTCCGTCTGAGACACAGAGGAGTGCTGCACAACACTGCTTAGCGGCCTCTACATCAACACTCTCCAAATTCGGGTAAATGTAGTCTTAGGCGAGTAAGTTATTGAGTCCACCCTCCACTTTGGCTGGTGAAAGATGTGCTCGGGACCTGTGCTTGTGCGGCGATTAATACACTTCACCAACGGTAATAACCGGAAGGAGACGGCACACAGTTAAGTTAGCGCGTGTGCAAACAGAACATTTCCTGTGCGCCTTCACATTAAAAGCCTGTTACTAGCCAAACGTAAGTTGACTTTTATTTTGAAGCCGGTAAGAACAAGAAGTTAGCGCTTCACAGCCCTGCAGTGCGCTAGCTTGAAAATCAACTGCTTCAGCTGCAGAGAGCAGTCAACAGTAGATTTTTTTGTCTAAATTGCAATCAGTTCACCCCTATTAATTTTTCTACAATTATTACTGCACACACTAGGATATGATATTAATTGAGAATTTCAAATGAGACCAAGATGACAGGCTAAAAGGTAATTAGAGCAAAATGCATGGGTTAAGGTTGTGCAAGTTTTCGCTCATACTTTGTGTGCTACTGAATTTATTTTTGTGCTACTGATTTTATAAGCTGAGCCTTTTAAGCTCAGTGTGATAAGGTTTTGCTATAGGGAGCTAATGCTAACCCTGTGTGGCTGCTGTATTGCCTGCTGGTGACAGCTCTTTGATATGAGGAAGACAAGCGGACGTTTTCCCTGCGGATTGTCCCACGATCAAGTCACGGATTTAATGAAAATCTGTAACTCAGCCATTATTACCAAGCACACAGGATACTTTCTTCTTGATGATTTCCTGGGAAGTTGGAAGGTGAAGGTGAATTTGACATGAATGAGACTCTTCTTTCTCACATCTTGTAATGTCGGCCTCAACAGGAGGTCAGGGACTACTGGTCTGTTCGAGTACAGAGGGGGGATCCCTCGCTGTGGAAGGCCTGTGATGGATTTGCAGGTTACTGCGCATGTATGTACGCTTTCTCAGCTCTTTGCAGGTGTACATCACCTCATCTAGTAATCATGACTAGCTATCAATCTTAGCTACTTGTTTGCTGTACAGCTGGGATATTTTGGCAAATGTATTACTTGTGATACTGGTCTATTGGTCTTGTATTGTTCGAGGTGTACGGGTTTTACAGGTACTCTGTTATACAAAAGCTAAAAACTCAGTTAGGAACAGCGCCTCCGTTTATTTTGCTTCGAACAGCCCACCATGTCACCTTGCCCTCTCCTCACACTGCCACCATTAATAACAAACACTGTCAAATCCACCGCCTACAGTCTGAATTAATAACAGTGACTCATCTTAGACTAGCAGGAGGGGCCCTCAGATTTTCAGGTACCCCTACCCGAGGTAGTACAAACCTCAACAATGATTTTTTTTATCTTTAGAATGTCCTGTTTATGAAATTGATTCTTGAGCACTTTTATCTTTGGGCGAAATGTGTTTTTTTGGTTATTCTTTAGAACTACCCCAGTCCCTCAAAAAGAGCCAAATTAGGCCATTCCGAATAGGGGATATGTGACAAAACAGCCCATAACTTGGGAATGCTCACTCTTTTCTTCATCAGATTTGCTGAGGTACTAACCAGGTGTCTGTCCCACATCACCAAAAAGTTAGAATGTAATTTAATTTAGCTCGTAAACATGCTACGACCTCGTACTGCTGAGACCTTTTCTAAATATTCACAGAAGGTGTTCTCACCATACATGAAGTCTAAGCTGGAGCATGTCAGCAGAGTGGATGTTGTGTGGGATCAATATTTTCCTGACAGTTTAAAGGCGGAAACACGCAGCAAGATAGATGCCAGGAAGGAGAACAGTTCAGCCTTGTTGTCGTCAATGCGCAAAAACTTTTTCAGGAATGGCACTTGACGGCTCAACTCTTCTACGAACTGCCTGAAGGGCCTGACAGACCTCAACACTGAAACACAAGTGATTAGCAACCATCATGCTGAAGTCCTCTGCACTCAGCCTCGAGATGTAGAAGTTCTTGCACTCTGCACACATGAGGAGGCTGATACTACCGCACCTTGGAGATGCTGTGAAGGAAGGGTATAACAGTGAATCAATATAGTTGACACAGATGTGTTTGTACTGGCAGCGACTGCAGCCCACTCTCTCAACATCAATGAGTTGTGGGTTGCCTTTGGAGCTGGAAAGAGTTTTCGGCATGTAGCAGCACACAAGATGGCAACGGCACTAGGTCCAGAATGATGTATCGCCTTGCCGGGGTTCCATGCCTTTACTGGATGTGACACAGTGTCATCTTTTGGTGGCAGGGGTAATAAAAATACGTGGGATACATGGAGGAGCTTTGAAGATGTCACAAAAGCCTTCTGTGCATTTGCTACCACACCTGACTCCATAGACAACTGGATGGAGCCTCTGAAGAGATGTGTTGTATTGCTATATGACCACACCAGCAGCCAGGAATCTGTGTATTAGGCAAGAAAGCAGCTCTTCACCCAGAAAGGAACATCAAATGAGGGACTTCCAACACAAGCAGCACTGATTCAATACAGAAAGAGGGCTGCCTACCAAGCTGTTCACTGTTGGGGACTTATGATGGTTTCAGCCCCTGAACTCCCATCACCAGGTGAATGGGGGTGGAAGTGGAAGGCCACAGGCAGATGGGAATTTCACTGGGCCGCACTACCAGGATCGATACAGGCCTGTTGTAAACTCCTCTGCTGTGGATATAAAAAGGGGTGCAGTGGACATTGCAAATGTGCCAAGGCAGAACTTCCGTGCACTTTGCCCCTGTGGTGGACTGTGTTTTCAGAAATAATTATAAATGTGTTGATGGTTTTATTGTTATTTAATTCCCTGAATGCCAGTATGTATGTAGTTTAGCATGTTGTAAATAGTACCACTGCATTCCTCGTTCTTGTACAAGTAGAATTAGGACAATTTTGTAAAATGATTTATATGCATATGTGTTTTGGGTGTTACCTACAACTTTATGTGAGTAAAAGTTACTGCTTGCAACCTACCTTGCCTGGTACTTTCATTGTGGTAACTGTTTATATCACTTAGCTACTTCGGAACCTAGAGCAATGTTGACTTACTCAGAGAGGGTTACACGGATACAATAGCAACCTATCAAACTGGCTAAACTGATGTATTGTTCAGGCTTTGAAAAAGATATTTACTTTAGTTGTATGCTGACCTTATATGCTTACAATATAAGGTCAGCATACAACTCATGAAATGATTCTGTAATTCATGAAAATATGCATAATTCCGCTAATATTTGAAGGTTTTACCACAATTTTGTTCCCTGAATGCCAGATATATGAATTTGGGTAATTTCTAGCATGTTTTAAATAGCACCACTGCCTTGTCCATCCTTGAAAATGTAGGATTAGACACCATAATCAAGATCCTAGGTGCTCTACAACCCAAGCTGGTACTATAAGAGCTGCTGCTGGCCATTTTTAAAAGTGGCCGCCATGGGCGCCATAGGAAAAATTGGTGATGCCCTATAGCCAAAAATCTTCCTTAGGGCATGCTCTAACAGTGTGCCAAAGCTCATGTTTGTATCATAAAAAGCACAATGCATTCACATATCTGCTGGACTATGGGCTATTAAGCCACCTATCCCCCATTCGGAATGTCCTAATATGGCTATTTCAGTGGAGGAGTACGTCTAGAAAAATCTCATTAGAAATTGAACTGTAATAGATATCTTCATATAACCACTGGTTATTGTTAAATAGCATCCTAGACAATACATAAATGGTATATTTGGCAGGGATTTATGTTTTGGTGATATTTGAGAGAAAAGTAAAGGAACCCTCTTTTCCTATCACCACAAAAGTACCATTTCCGCCTAAACTAAAGCTATGTATACAGGACTCTATTTCAATAAATGTTTTGGTAAATTACATTCTAACTTTTTGGTGATGTGGGACAGACACCTGGTTAGTACCTCAGCAAATCTGATGAAGAAAAGAGTGAGCATTCCCAAGTTATGGGCTTTTTTGTCACATATCCCCTATTCGGAATGGCCTAATTTGGCTCTTTTTGAGGGACTGGGGTAGTTCTAAAGAATAACCAAAAAAACACATTTCGCCCAAAGATAAAAGTGATCAAGAATCAATTTCATGAACAGGATATTCTAATGATAAAAAAAATCATTGTTGAGGTTTGTTCTACCTCGGGTAGGGGTATCTCGAAAACTAAAGCCTTTTTTGAGCACTTGCTGCTAGACTATCTCTATCAGGCATCAATAATAAAACAAAATCGTTGCCCGATTTAATAACTTATTCACGTGGCTTTAATTAATTTTAAATGTGTTTTTTCACTAACAATGATGCATAAAGAACAGCTGCATAAGTGTGTGACCATGCATATTGGTGTGATATAGATCAATGCAGTGAATAAATGGTCGAAGAACATTACAATTCTAAAAATCTGAAGACATTGGGGGGTTCAGTGTCTTGCCAAGGGGGACATTTCGACTTTTAATATATTCACATAACTTTTCATAGTGCTCGCCAGTTCATTAAGTTCTACGTCGTTCTTGCAATTAGGTGGTAAAGTGTCAAAAGAGAGGGAAATAACATCACCACTCGAATGACTTGAAAATGGGCATTCAAACGACCATTACTGTCATTCTCTGATATTAAACGCTCCAGGATGTCCCAAAGCCTCCTTTTGTTTTCTTCCCTTTTTATATTTTCCTTTGACTAGTAAAAGTGCCTTAGTCATACGTGCAATTGGTGCCTCTATTTCCTGTGTCGTGCATCTTTAGACACCCAGTTGTAATTTGCTGGCAGCGTCGTGTGTTGCTTCTACACAGAGAGAACTTCCCTTATTAGTTCCTGTGTGTTATTGTTCTGCATGGTGATAACTCTGACAAGGCAATAATTCTCTCCCAGTGAGAGAAGGTAAAGAGAAAAACAATAACAGGGTTTGTGTCAACACCGCAGCTGTGATTTCTGCTGTCACAACTATTGCTGCCTGGCCTCAAATGTTCTTTTGCTGCTGTATTTTTTCGTGTTGCTTTTTATTGTTTTGTTGCTGTGCTGTGCAACCAAATGGATAAATATTTCTTTACAACTTTTTCTGAAAAAAAATTGTTAACTATCGGATTGTGTCCTTTGCCTTGAAAAGTCATAATGCGTAAGCTGGCACTACTATTACTACAGTGTTTGTACTGCATGTGCGTGGTGGCAGAGAGAGAGAGATAGTGAGTGAACATGTGAATGTGTATGATTGCTATATGTTTGAGGTGGTGGCGCTGAATGGCAGCCACGCTTCCGTCAGTCTGCCCCAGGGCAGCTGTGGCTACTATCGTAGTTTACCACCACCGGTATGACTGTGTGTGAACAAATTGAACCTGGAACCCTGTAAAGCGCTTTGAGTCACAGAGAAATAAAGCGCTATATAAATCCAATCAATTATTATTATTATTATTATTATTATTATTATTATTATTATTATTATTATTATTATTATTATTATTATTATTATTATTATTAATAATAACAAAACCTGCTTGTTTTGTTAACTACCACTTTTACTTTTTGCCATTTATGTCAACAGCTGGAGTGACCTCATAGACCAAGACTTTAGTCCAGATTTCTTGACCTGTTGCATTTAGCTGAAGAGAGAACGTCATTCGTTGTAATCACAGAGACAAAAGGGTGATGGTGGTTTAAAAATAGCAACGACTAAGTGTAGTGGTGTTTTTAATGTAACCCAGCTTGAAATGACGACATGCATGGTATATTGTTTTTTCTTTTGTGTGTGTGTTGTGTGTATTGTGCCTTTTGCAGACTGCGTAGTAGGGGATGTTTTCCTCTCCCATCCTGCAGGATTACCTCATAATCAATGAATCAGAAGCTCTCCATGAGCGGAGACAGCAAATCCCTGCGTCGGTCGTAGCAGCAGCTGGAGCAGGAATAAGATCCCAGTTTAAACCTTATGAATATACATGGGGGCAAAACCATGTGTAAAACCATTAGAGCTCATGATATCCAAGGCAACAGTAAGTCCCTGTTTCCGGGCTGGATTAACTGTGTTGTTCACCTTTCCACCTGGCCATATGCTTTCTAATAGAACCTAACAGTGCCTGTGATTTGACCCAGTAGACCCATTTTTTTTTTTTAAATGTGTCCTCTCTGCATTGAGGGTTTGGGAAGTCATTTTTCGTGGCATTACGTGCTCACGTTTGTGGTTAGCTTTGATCTTTTTATGGCGGCAATGTCATAAAGTGCCATTGTAAATAGCATACGGTAAAACTACACCAATGAATGGACAATGTGTGTAATCTTAAACCCTCCATGAACAGGCATGATCCAGATAAGGTTTTTCACGCCTTGATTAGTGCAAGGCTGGATTTTTGTGATGCCCTTCATGTAGCAGGTATCAATCAAACTTCCATTTGGCACCTTAAACTTGTGCACAAAGCTGCTGCTGCTTCTTTTTTCAAGAACACCTCCATGTCAACAACACATTACCCCCCCCATCCTTTACTCTCTCCATTGACTTCCAGTTCATTTTAGAATTGATGTTAATAGTTTAATGTTTGTTTTTGAGGCAACTCATGGCCTGTATTTAGTGGAGATAACCCTTCAGCACAACAGGTTGTTTTGGCCATCCAAGTAATTTATTCTAGAAGTCCCAAGGTTGAGTTTAGTTACTTAATTAGTCAATGGTTACATTGAAATTCGTCTTTGCGCATATCCCCTCTCAAGCTACCACACTTCAGAGGGGGTCAAAGCGCAGGGTCAGCCGTAGTACAGCGCACCTGCAGCAGTTTTGTCTTGTTCAAGGACACAATGATAGAGATGGTGGGCACCGTAGACGTAATCGCAGCCACTACTAATTTTACAACTAACACCTTCCTGTCCGGTGCAAGGGATCGTACCAGCGACCTCATGGTTACCGGTCGACCACCTTTCCTCTCTAGGCCATCCTACCACCACTAGGTTCAAGCTATGGCGTGATTGCTTTTATTTTAAGCTCTGTGTTAATGATGATAAAATGAGAGGTTTGTTGTGACATATTCTTGTAGCATGAATAAATAGAATGACTCAAAAAGTAATTAAAGTATTTTCAAACTTAACCATTTTGCACCAGCAAACAACAGTCGGAGAATAGCGTAGACCCGATTGAACCGTGTATGCATGCAAAAAGTGTGCTTTCATGCACAGCAACATGGTGCGCTTCACAGGCTGCCTTTGTCAAGGTGTCACGAAGAGTCCATTGAGCCCATTATGTGCCATTATGCTAATTGTCATCTGTAAAAAATGCAAATCTATTGTCCTGTCATCAGGTCGCTGATGGAAGGAAGGGGGAAAATATGGTGTTTCTTTCTGTCACCCGTACAAAAGATTCACCCGCACATTAACAGATGACTCACCACTAAAATTATAGCGCAATAAATGTCCTTTGATATTTCAATTTTTAAAATTGTTGCCATGTTGCCTATTTAAAGTTGTGGGGTGTTAAATGATTTGTGGGGTGTTGAATAATTGTATTTGTATCCAATTTAAAAGTATGATTTCACCACAAATCCCACTTCAGTTTACTGAACTTTATAGATTTGGTTAACTATCAAACCTTACTCAATATCAAAACACACAGACCCTCTTCATAGTTCTATAGAGGCATCATTGTTTGTGCGAGACATAAAAGCAGCTTGTGCATGACAGAGGCTGGATCCAGATTTGGGGCAGTGTGCCCTTCCATATCCAATTACTCCTGCTGCATGAGAATATGGAGAACCATTTGGGGCACAGATGTCCACGTATAGACTCATCGCAAACCTTATTGTTTGAGTCATTGATTGCTTGTTTTATAAAATACGAGAAAATAGAAAAATTATTATCCGCAAAACCCAAATTGACTTACCCAAACAGCTTACAGTTCCTTGCAAAAGTATTCATACCCCTTGATATTTTCGACACTTAGTCACGTTATAACCACACACGTATATTTATTTTATTGGGATTTTATGTGATACACCAACACAAAGTGGCGCATAATTGTGAAGTGGAATGAAAATGAAACATGGTTTTAATTTTTTTTTATAAATAAAAAACTGTGTGGCGTGCAAAAGTATTCAGCCCCCTGAGTCAATGCTTTGTAGAACCACCTATCACTGCAATTACAGCTGCAAATCTATTTAGGTTATGTCTCCACCAGCTTTGCCCATCTACAGACTGACATGTTTGCCCATTCTTCTTTAAAAAATAGCTTGAGCCTCAGATTTAGCATCAGATTGGATGGAGAGCGTCTGTGAACAGCAATTGTCAAGTCTTTCCAGAGGTTCTCAATTGTATTGAGGTCTGGACTTTGACTGGACCATTCTAACACATGACTATGCTTTGATTTAAACCATTCCATAGTAGATCTGGCTGTATTTTTAGGCTAGTTGTCCCTCTGGAAGGTGAACCTCCACCCCAGTCTCAAGTCTTTTGTAGACTCTAACAGGTTTTCTGTCCTGTATTTGGCTCCATCCATCTTCCCATCAATGCTGTGTCCACCACATGGCGTGTGGCAAGTGTTGGAGGAAGGTGCTCTGGTCAGATGAGACCAAAATTGAAGTTTTTGGCCTTAAAACAAAGTGCAATGTGTGGCAGAAAACTAACACTGCACATCACCCTGAACACACCATCCCCACCGTGAAACATGGTGGTGGCAGCATCATGCTGTTGGGGTCCTGTTCTTCAGCAGGTACAGGGAAGCTGGTTAGAGTTGATGGGAAGATAGATGGAGCCAAATACAGGGCAGAAAAACCTGTTAGAGTCTGCAAAAGACTTGAGACTAGGGTTCACCTTCCTGAAGGTTAAATACCCTAAACATACAGCCAGATCTACTATGGAATGGTTAAAATCAAAGCATAGTCATGTGTTAGAATGGCCCAGTCAAAGTCCAGACCTCAATACAATTGAGAATATCTGGAAAGACTTGCTGTTGACAGATGCTCTCCATCCAATCTGATGCTAAATCTGAAGCTTGAGCTATTTTGCAAAGAAGAATAGGCAAACATATCAGTCTCTAGATGGGCAAAGCTGGCGGAGACATACCCCAATAGACTTGCAGCTGTTATTGCAGCGATAGGTGGTTCTACAACGTATTGACTCAGGGGGGCTGAATACTTTTGCACGCCACGCTTTTCAGTTTTGTATTTCTAAAAAAAAATTAAAACCACATTTCATTTTCATTCCACTTCACAATGATGCACCACTGGTGTTGGTCTAGCACATGAAATCCCAATAAAATAAATGTAGGTGTGTGGTTTTAATGTGACAAAATGTGCAAAATTCCAAGGGGTATGAATGCTTTTGCAAGCCACTGTATATTGTCCAACCAACAATCCAAAACCTAAAGAAATTCAATGTTCACTGATAGAAAGCAGCAATGTTTCACAATTCAACATGAGAAGCTTGATCCAGATTATTGTGAACCACTAAAATGATTAATTGATTACTGTTGTAAATAATGGGTTTTAAAACAGGGATTAATTTTTCTAAAAATAGACTCTTTTTTGCTTAGACTCGTCAGCTTTTGACGACAGCATTATTCATATGCTAATGGCTTACGTGTGTAATATTCTGCCTGCTGACGTCATACTGTGGAATTGTGTTATTTCTCTGTGACACATTTATATTTATGATGAAACTGCTGCGGCTCAAACCCGTATAGCGTCTTAATGTTATACAAAGGGAACGGCTTCACTCAGAGAAATACACTTTTGTCTGAGTGTGTTTACACTTACAGGAGGGAGAGAGAGAGAAAAATGTGTCTGAATGTCTGTTTATTCTTTTTATATTTAGAGTGGGCTGGTGAGAGAGATTGAGCTAAAACTGGCTTTGAAAATTTACAGATGGACCATATTGGGGCGAGCAGAGCCATCTTTTGGGCTCTGAGGTTATCATTATTCTGTGGCTGCTTGTCGCCTTACAGTTTCTCAGATATTTGTCCAGCCTAGCTCCCCACAGGCTTCATGACTGAGAGCCAGGGGCAGTTAAAGTAACAAAGGGTGCGATAAGGCTCAGAGTATATTCCCCTACACCTGGCCTTATATGGAGGGGGTTTTGAACTTGGACTGTTTCGTACACTGAGCAGAATACAACTGCTCACGAGTCGCAGGTCAGGGATCAGTTTGAGCTGTCATTCTCATGGAGCTTCTCTGATCCATGGCTCCTCTGCTAAATCATATTCTGTTATTGTCCAGTAAGTGTAGCCACGGAAACAGAAGTGCAGGCGCTATGTGGATCTCAGGGGATGATGCTACAACACACGTTTGAAGTAGAGATTGCATATCTGAGCCCAGTCTTAAGAATGTACAGTACTGAAGCTTCTTCAGTAGTGCTGCAACAAGTGTTTCTTATTGAAGAGGCTACGGGCAGAGTCAGTTTGGTTAGCATGTGCATTTCAGGTCCTGTAGTAAAATTTCAAATCTAACATATTATTCATGAATTCATTACTCAAACTTCATTTTCATCCTAGCAGCTGCACTTTGCAAAGTAACTTGTGACATAAAGTTTACAAACAAATATAATTGAGTGAAAAGCGTACCTATAGATTCGTCATGAGATTTAGCTATTAATTGCAGTGGGATGGACTTGGCATCAGCTTACTTTTGACGCCAACAACTTCCCAAACTCCACAGTCTTTGGCATTTAATATACAGTAGTTTTTTTTATATATACTTGTTTGGGATTGTAAGTGCAGTGATTTAAAATGCAACAATTGAGTGGGAGGTATTTTAACACCAGTGCAAATTCGAGTGACTAATACTTTTACATTAACGATAATTTCCTGTGCCAAATTTCCCCTCTTAAAAACTGCAAACTCTGGGCCAACGATAGCTTGTAAATATGTGCAGGGATGTGAAATTTGAGGTAAAAAAAAATAGGTATTACATTGCACAACTGTTTGCACAATATTACAGTTCATGTTAAGCATACATTGACATGCACATTGGTCGCTAATGTAGAATTTTTGCTCTCCACTACAAGGACCAGAGAAAAGTTTCCCATGTATGGACTTCCACTATTGAAGCTGTCTTTTCTGCTTTGAACAATGCAACGTAATGGCCTCGCTGTCATTTACGCTGCAAGGACTCATCCAGTCACCATCAAACAATCAAAATGGATAATGTAAAGGGAAATTATGCAATTACTGCTTCTACAAAAAGCTGACGCCTTCCAGTTCTCACCTAATCATCCATTCAGCAGTCTAGTCCTCTAGAGAGCTGCTGAAAACACCAACCTGTGTTTGACACTGTGCTACTTTACTCCCTGGTTTTGTGCTTTTGCCAAATGCATTCTCGGTTGAACCTGTCGACATAGCAGTATAGCTTGTAGGCTGGAAGGGGACTCTCTGTCAGTTTGTTGTTTTGTATGGGAGCATACATGGTCCTATACTTCTACCTTTACATTGAAGCATCTGTCATGTTTTAAAATGCCTTCAGGGATTCAGCACTGGAGAGTGTGTGTGTGTCTTGTTTCTGAATGCTGTACAAAAGAAATGCATCCAAGGTACAAGAGAAGCCTTTGGGGAGTGAAAGTCCCAGGAAATCAGATGCTTGTAGAACACATAGCTGCTGACCAGAAACAATGGCGTCTTTACATTCAGCCTGAAAATTAAAGCTCAGAGACTCGGTAACATAGAACATATTGAGTTTTCTTTTAAACGAAAGCACTAGATGTTCATACTTAGGTAATGACAGGATTACATGAACATTTTGATCCATAACCAATGACACAAATTACAGTAAATCTTATTAGTTAAGTTACTTTTCATTGCTCAGCCCAAGTCCAGTAAACATGCCTTTTAAACCTCTCCAAAGCCCTCCCGCTTCACATATTCTGTTTTTAACATGTGTCCTAATAGAAAATAAGACATTTTTAACATGCAGCCACCATACATTTAAGATGGTGTTACTGACCATAAACACCTGGCTTGTGTGGTTAAACGCAGCATGTAATGATGTATGTAAGACTTTATGTAGTGAAGTTGTTTTGATTGGTTCCTTTTTGCTAAACAGCTTTTCAAATGATGACATAAGAACCCCTTCTATCTTCGAGGCACCCTAAGGTCACTATAAAGCTGCTCTTCTGTACCACAGACACCTCACTGGCAGCCTGCTCTGGAGATATGCGCTTGTAGATATGTAGAGATACAACATGCAGGGAATGTTGACACCAACCAAACAACAGTCTGAAGGGGGGATTTGGCAAGCTCCACAGTACAGTTGGCATATTTTGGAAGGTGTTATAGTGTAAACTGTCAGTGAACAGGCCAGTTGTAGTAAGTGAGACTGGGTCCAGCCAGCGGCCTCAAAGGGCTTCCAGTATGTTTTGGCTCAGTGATGTGGATATCACAGCGTGGGTGTGTTGGATCACTCAGACAGAACTGACGGCTCCCAGACACCCAAACACAACAGATGGACAGACACAGTTAACATCATAACAAGGGCTGTGTGGTGTGGATAATAACACTGTGGAACAAGTGGAAGCAGTGCAGAGGAGCATGGGATATGTAAATAACACACACAAACCTTCCCTGCATTCCAATACCTACCTTCTGCTATAAAGTATTGTAGAAAAAAGATTTTGGATGGCCCAATTCTTTTGTTCAGATTTAGTATGCTTAAAAATACCCTGATGCCTACTACTAATGTTTGTGTTGAAAACGGCATGCTATTTGGCCTGATTCTGACCCACAACCCAGTGTGCAGCGGAAGTTACGTCACATCGGCGGAGCCTCCTAATGAAAACAACCGGGGATGCCACGGATATGAAAGCAAGAGGCAAGATTAAGGCGGAATGTTGTGATGAAAAACATAAGTAAAAGTTTGTCCCAAAATTGTATGCCCTAATTGCATGCTAACTAGATTATTTTTATGGTCAGATGTAGTAGGTATAGAATAGAAAAAAGAAAGAGTATACAATTTGGGACATAGGGTCTATGTCCCAGAGTTCCGGACACAAATATTAGAGTTGGAATTTGATTAATAAGCACTTTTATGGTTCTTGTTCGCCTCTTGTTGCTCGATTTGTTCTTTTTGTCTTATTACCTGTACTTCTTTAAGTTTGATACATTTTTCTTCGTGTGTTCCTCTGCTCTCTGGCTCCTTTCAATGGCCACTTCAGCAATGTTTTTCAAAAGGCTGTCAAGTCAATATACAGAACTGGCTGGAGCTTCAAATAGTGTATATATTGAGGCTAAGCATTAATATTTATCCCTGGCTCGGGTCAGTGATGGCATGCTTGGTATGTTGGAGGCTTGGTACTTCCTCTCACTAAGCTTTCCCTCTCTCTCAGCCTCCCTAAAACACACACACACACACACACACACACACACACACACACACACACACACACACACACACACACACACACACACACACACACACACACACATACACATACAGACACACACATACACAGTTTAGTTTCTGTCTGTCTCTCCCACACACTTTTTTCCCTAAACAGGAATTATTCACGCAGCTGCTACTACTCATGAGGCGTTCGTGATCCACTCACATCAAGTCATGCGTTGTTTTGAGTTGCAGTAACCTTAACAGCTCCAACATCCTTTGATCATGTCAGTACTCATTTCTTAGAAAAGATTCTTAAGTGGACATATTTCATTTGTAAAAGCACTCCTGCTGTCTCCCCCTTTTTTAAAAGGTGTCCTGCTAAAAGAGAGCCCTGACATCTGCTGAATCTTTGTGAGTGTTTATGTTTTTTCTTTGAGAAATAGAAGAACTTTTGATCCATGATGCGTTGGGGAGTTTGCACTTGGCTCTTTTTTTAGAGAAGATATTGCATGCTGAGACAGCCCACTGGCACACACATACAAATACTGCTTACTCAATGGGAGTACAAAAGTAGCCATCCAAACTAGATATAAAACTAAGGTCCTCTGTTTGAAGCCAAGCTGTATTCTCACTCGGTTGTAATCATAAAATTCATAGAATCACACGCTTTGCAGATAATTGAGGCTATGATCCACTGTAACAACTGACCAAGTAAAGCCCATCTTTAATGGTAAAAAAAATCAATAATAACCTCTGCAATATAATCCACTTTCTCCTCGTCAATCCATGATAGACATATTTAATTTTAAGTCCAATAGTGCACTGACCAGCTGACTGACACTGCCATTCATAGAGCCATGCTACTGTGGCTACAAAGGGCTAGCTCTATAGGGATAAGGGTTGCTAATTTAGCCTTTGATTTCATACAATGTGGCCACTTACTCACTTGTGGATGCAAAGCAGACACACTCTGTTTGTCACATGCAGAATACAGTTGGTGCCTGTCCAGTCGCCTATTTGCATGGAAATAATTTTTGCTCAGTGATGACTAAATCATGTGCTCCTATGTTAATAGGGTTCAAACACAGTTCAGCCATCCTTTCACTTTTATTATCAGGCTAATTATACACGTGAAATGATACAGATATGGAGAAATACATTTGTAGAGTCGGACCAACATCATGACACCAAATGTTTGAATTTTTACTCCTTTTGGTATTTACAAATATGTATTCATGATTTTGCCTGGTACTTGCCCCTCCGATACTGACAGCATTATAGCTTTGTATTCCCGCTCAGAAACTGCTCTGTATTGGCTTCCTAGCTCAGGTACGTAGTTGTTTCTGACAGTAATTTTTTTTAAAAACTGTACGTTGTCATGCTGTACATTTGTACAGTTATTTTTATCAAGCCTTTAATTTTCAACAAGTTTCATAATTTATTCATGGGTATTGTTGTAGTGTTGTTCCAATCACAACACTATTGTATGAACAAATGCCATTAGTCCAATGATAATTGTAGTACGTTTTTTAATTTTTTGTTTTTTATTAATCTGACAATTTTGCCCTTGAAATGATGATGCCACCTCAAAGACAGCTGTATCTGTTTGAACACAATTCAGGTGTCTGGCCATAGAATACATGATCAGCATCATCACTGCAAGACAAGTCGTCTCAGAAGACACATTAGTGTTTTATCATCGTGTTTCATCATTCAGACACAGGGACGCCTCCGCACTCCACCTTTATTCTCTCTCTATAAAGCTCGGGGGCTTCTCCAGTAACACGGTCAGTGTGTTGGGGGATATTTGTAGCATTGTCTTAGACCATTTCATAAGGCTGCGTCGGTGTGCTGAGGCCGTAAGCAAGCAGAATACTTTGACCTCCAGGCACCCGAATACATCTGTGTAAGTTAAGAATATAATTTTCCTTTTGTCAAGGTGGATAGCGATACACTGGGTCCACACACAGACCTACCTGCTGTTAAAACATGGATTGGTTTCCCTCTCAAAGCACCGGTGGAAAATAGATTTGAGTGCTTTGGATTTGACATCAAATTTTTCCTCCTGTGTTGAAATACACGGCCTATATTTGGAAGAATCTCTCCAGTTAGTTACTGTCCCCTCTCCCTGTCTATCCTCTTTTGAAGCACGCGATGAAAAATTAAACATTCTTTTTTTTGTAGCTGTTTGTCAGTGGGCTCCATGGTGTTTCTTCTTCAAAGGCGTGACTCATACAAATGCCCTTTTAAGTTCCTGTGAGTTCAGTGTCTGCCCTGTGGGGTATCGGAGCTGCCTGAAAGCATTCGCTGCCCCTTTGGTGAAGTATAGGACTCCACACGCTTCCGGTCAAAGCATAATGCTGTTAAATTGCTGCTGCTTCTATCTGAACATTTTCATTTTGTGACAATGTATTTTGTTTGGTGCCTTTAAGCTGTGACATTGGAATTCAGAGGACATGCAGAGAGAGATATTACTTTTTTCTTTATTAGTACATTTACAAGTTACCACACTTCAGAGGGGGTCAGAATCATACTTGAGTCTTTAACAAGCTGTTTGTTCCAAGTGGTTTGGTAAAGGGTCGGGATACAAAAAGCATCCTTAAATTAGGACTCACCAGACAAGTGTTTTGTTCTGTGCCTGTGTCTGTGTAAACATTGCTTTCAGCTGATTCTGTTAAAGCTGCTTCGTCAATATTATTACATTAAGGATGGATTAAATGACTGTAATGTGACTCTGTAGTCTCCCTCCGCTCCGCCTGATGCTTTAGTATCGTTCAGTTCATCCAAGCTGGTGGTACAGTTGCAACATGTTCATCAAATTAATTTCCAGCAGCTGCATTAAACTAAAAAGGTCTGATAAATACAAAGTTTACTAATGTAAAATGGAGGACTATTTCTCTCAGTAAT
The DNA here is from genome assembly GCA_026929865.2 of Hyperoplus lanceolatus. Taxonomy (NCBI): domain Eukaryota; kingdom Metazoa; phylum Chordata; class Actinopteri; order Uranoscopiformes; family Ammodytidae; genus Hyperoplus; species Hyperoplus lanceolatus. The sequence goes on along the minus strand of CM049405.1, from coordinate 7,903,108 downwards.
TGGTGGAGATCAAAACAAAGTTAAAAGGAGGATCAATATTGGCTTTGTTTTCATAATATGGCCAGAAATATGAATCCTAAAGGAGGCGCTGTGGTGGCCTGGCTGTTTGGTTAGCAGACTGTGGTGGGTCAGTCGGGTTTGTGACCTGTGTTTGTTATTGTCCCACATCTCTCTTGCCCACCGCCTTTTTTTTTGACTCCAAGAATAAATTACGAAAAAATAATTCAGAAAAGTGACACCTATTGTTTGATAATGTTGCTGCTGTGAGTAGACCTATTTTTAACAGCTTGTCAACAAGATGATAGTATGTCGTTGTTATGTTTACACCTTTTTAATTGGTTGATGCTGCTCCAAAAATAATTGCATTGTCATAAGTAAAAAAAAAAAAAAAATATATATATATATATATATATATATATATATATATATATATAGGGGAGAACGGGGGAATCTGAGGCATCGGGTAATGTGAGCCACCCCCTGTATCTAGGCAACGGAAAACATTTGTGGTCATGTGAGATATATGTTTTCAAGCCCCTCTTATTTCCCCATGGCCCTGAAAGAGAGGACCTCATGGTGCTGTTGTAAGCATGTTTTTTTCACCAAAATAGGTATTTTGCATGTAAAAGTAAATTTTCTTGCTGTCAACTTAATCAACTGTTGTGCCAAAGCAAATGTATTCACGTAGAAAAACTTCTATCATACGTGTTGATGAACTACCAACATATGAAACCATGTGATGCTGATAACTGAAAATAAGCCTGAAATGCTAAGAGAGGTAGTTTTTTCTCAAATTGTGGTGGTGGGGGAACGTGAGCCAAATGCTGTGGGGGAAAGTGAGCCACTTTCTCACTTTCCCCCACAATGAGGCACAAGTTAAGTTTAGTCTTAAACATATTTTAATGTAATACTACATAATATATGTTTTATTTTAATGTCATACACATTGTAGAAAAGCCATCATGCCAAGGAAATACACCAGGAAGACGACCTGGGGCAACCACACGGAAAGAGCACCTTCTCATCTTTCCCTGTAAACTTCAGGGCTGAAATGTAGAGTAGGCCTAGTTGTAGAGTATGACAGGCTGATTTTATAATCCAGTTGGGTCTTCTTCTGTGTTCTGAGTCCCAGGCTGTTCTCGCTGGTTCTGATTTGCCTATGCTTTGACCCCCAGACACTAGCTGGCTCTAAGGGTCCTGTGTTCTGACTTCTGACCCCCAGACTGTGTTCTAATCTAACTGGTTCTATCTTTCATTTGAATCTTATTAAAACCTTTTGAATTATAATATGTTGTATTTGATTTTGTTCAGAGTTACTTTCAAGTGTTAAGAAAATTTGCTTTGCTTAATTGACCAAACCCCATCATTATTTTACTAGTCCGACATTAGTTCTGGAATGTGTGGCTAGCTTTCAGGATTCTTACTGTTACAATATGTGTTATGGTAGTTTCAGAGTGGAAAAAGTAAGTGGTTCAGTTTACCCCGCAGCTGGGGTAAAGTGAGCCACATGACATCTTTTTTTTAAACAATCATATTTTCACTGCCCTTTGCCTTAAGAAAATTCTTCTAATGCCCATTTCTAGGAAACATCCTGAATTAACGGGAAATGTGTAAATTTGAGTGATAAATCATTTTAGCTCCCTTAGAGGGGAGCAAATGTAAAAAGTGGCTCAGATTACCCCGTTCTCCCCTATATATATATATTTACTTAAAAGTTTAAGCATTTTTTAAATGTTTTCATCTGCAGAACATGGTTTCTCATTTTCTGGGCCCAGTATCCGTTCCATAATAATAATAATAATAATAATAATAAAAAACTTTGATTTAACAATGTAGATACAGGATCTTGTCCAAACCAACATACAAACATTAGGAGAAAACAAGTCTGAGATAATGGCAAAAATAAACACAATTTTTTTCCTGTATTTGGAAGGGCTAAGGTTCATTGCTACTTCTGGATGGCTAATGGGTGAATGAATGAGTCCAGATATCATAGGAAAATGTTCCTATTCTCCTGTTAAAGTAGAATAATGCATGATCTGTAGGTATAGTTGTAAGTATTCAACAACAAACACATTCCCAACGAAAACTAAAAGCTTTTTTGTTCAATATGTTTCATTCAATGTAGAATACCCAGAGTGCACCTTGCCTCCACAAAGCAGACACACAGTAATGCAGGAGAGTTTTATAAAAGTATCAGAGGATTGTCAAAATATATTCCAAACACAGAACTGGTGCAACATAACCCTGTGTTGTTTGGTTCTTGGTTACAAAGGCATTATTTAGCAGCTAGGTAAAATCCGGAAAACAAATAACTGCCGGCGGCCCCCCTCACGTGAGACACTTTCACCCTCTTGTACATTGCCCTGCAGAAGGAGGAGGCCTGGCGGTGGGCTGCTCACAGTAATCACCATCAAGCACATGACCTGCATTTAGAGAGCACACAATGTGCCTCTGTGTGCTAACCGAGGGGGCGTACACTTCTAATAATCTAATCAAAAGTTTTAAAAAAATGAGGCAGACACTGTTGCAGTACTTAACCAAGGGGCAGAACAGATGACTTTTTTTTTGTCACTGACCTTTGCCTAAAATATAGCTAATGGTTTTCTTCTGGGAACTTGTGATCGCAGTAATTTTTTAAATTTTAGAATTCCACCATCTGGTGATATTTGAAAGATCTTGTCATTTGGCCCAATAGATAGCAGGGTTTTTCCTGCCTCAGAATGGGCCTTTGGGGGGTCAGTACGCGACCGACTTTTTTTGGGGTCGCGACAGTAAAGGCAAACGGTTTGTGTATTTTAAGAGGGGTGTTGGGTTGGGAGAGGGGAGTTTCTGTCCAGCTCAAGAGCATTTCAGTCAGCCTGTCAATCACTGCGTTACCATGGAGCTCACTGACGCTTATGAAATCACAATAAACAACCTGTAGATATGAAGTCAAAATACTAATAATGACTAGGCCTACCTGTTTAATACTTTAATTGATCTAAACCATGGAAGAAGGTAGGGCTGCCCGATTATGAAAAAATCATAATCATGATTATTTTGAGTAATCACATTGTGTTATCACGATTATTAAAGACAGTTAATCATTGATTTAAGAACATTATGCATTTATTTTACTTTTAACAAGGTTTTTTTCTAAAAACACCATGACTTTGGACTTTAAACAAAGGTCTAATTGAACTGAAAACAGGGAGAATAGAAATAGGCTAAATAAGTGAAACATATTTTTAATAATTTAATAAAAATATGTCAAAATAAAAATAACCAGTTGTAAATGGTGTTGATAGGGCACGTCTTTTGCTAGCATTGAATGTAAGGGCATGATTTATTTATGTCATGGAGCTGACTGGATAGGCAGTTGCATTGTAGTGTTGACAGTTGTGGTGGCAGGAGTTAAGGAGCTTTAAACTTCCTGTGTTTTTATTCATTGATTGCTTGGTCATAGACCACTATGACTGGACTTAAAGTGAATAAACAAATTGGTCGGGATGTTTAAAGGTGCAGATCAGGTCGTACATCACTTTTCTTTCTCTCTCTGTCTCTCGGTCGCGTAGGCTATGTCATGTTACTCGCGTGTCCGCGCGTGACAAATCTTTCAATTTTTTTTTAGTTTGTTGCGAGTCTGAAGTGTTTTCAGACAACACAATTAGTTTTACCTTTATTCTCGTCATCTAGAAGTTTTTCAAAACACCCGGCAATGCGCAACATCTCCCTTGTACTCTCTGGACTAGCCGTTAGCGAAACTATCAGGTGAGGGAGGGGCCGAGCGGAGCTCACGGCTGAAAGGGTTTGCTGCATTTATAAGCCTGCATGCCCCGGCGAGCGGAACAATGATAGTTTAATAACGATAATCCCCGACCTGATTTCTTTTTTTACAACTGAGATTGCAAGTAATATGACTGGAATGGCGCGGAAATGGAAACACATTTGGAGCCATTTTAAGTAGATTTTTATTTATTTATCTATATAAAAAAAAAAACACTTTGGCGCTGAGGATTTTCCTTTGGGGGGCGCTAAAATTCCTTTGGCGGGCGCCAACATTTTTTGAATGCAGGAAAAACCTAGCCTGGCTCCGCCCGCCCGCCTACTTCCGGCCAAATTTTATTTTCCCTTCAGTAGTCAGTCTGGGTGTACAGCCCATTTCCCAGTTTTGCTGGAGATTCGACAGCCGGTCCAATCAGCGAACAGAGCGATTGGCTGAGAACGATGACGTCGAAGTCGCGCTCCAGTTTCATTTGCCAGAAGCCTGCTCATGACACACGTGACGACCAAACGTTATGCGATTGGTTGGCTAATCCAGAGTGGCACTGGGCAGATCCTATAGTTTTAAACTTTAACAGACACCCGCCTCCATGAGTGAACGTTTGCCAATTACAGCACTGCCAGACCTTCTGTACAAATGAAATGAAGTACGATGGTCTGGTAGCACCAGGCTAGGAAAAACCCTGGATAGTAGTAGAAGATTCATTGCACTTATTGAAATATCAAGTCATCAATAGCATTGTAATGTTCCTAAAACTTAAAGTTCCTGCACTTGAGCAGTTCTCTGTCTTGGAGTAAATTATGTCATGATAAGTGGATATGTCAACGATACAAATGATCCAGATTCAGTCACTTTTGGCCACTGCAGTAATAACAAAAACACAGCAATAAATAGGGGCTTTTACTTGAAGCTATACTACATAGAATTTCTAGAAACTTGGGCCAAACTCTAGGGCCAAACAACTTGTATGTATTAATGCATTTGTAAAGCTGTGTTAAAAGGTTGTTGTTCTACTGTATGTGTTTTTAACATTTTACAGGGTGCAGGCTAACATAGTGTTACATTTCCTCCTTTTGATGAGCTTTCTGAAATGTTGCTTATATTAACCTATGGGAGTAAATATGTTTTAGTCCTGATTTGTTACGTTCTTTGACAGAAAAAATAATATTATGTATTTTAACAAGAAGTATAGCAACTGAATGTGTTGCTCTTGCGCATGTTATGCTTTGTACTGTGGTAAGGGCCTCGTTCAAGGTCACCTCGGCAGCAGCAGTAAAGAGGCAGCAGGTGTACTGTATATGAATCACGTTCTCAACCCAGATTTTTCCAGCTGGTAATGGAGATTTCAACCGGGGTACCTTCAGGTCACAAACCTGCTTGTCTAATCTTTAGGCCACCGTGCATTATTTCAACCAACGGTGACACATTTGCAATTTGTATTCCTTCACACCTGTACTGTGGAGCTCGCAAGCCAGCATGTATAGCAAATGATAGACACGTTACATGCTCTCCAAAACAGTGATCTATTCATCAGAAAAAGCCAAGAAGGTATAAAAATGGATAACTTTTCATGTGTGGGCCAACCAATGTTTTTAAAAAATTTCAAAATCAGAAAATCCAAAACCTTGCCTTATACCACAGTGCAGGCCAGTGTGGTTTGGGTTTTTGGTTTTGCTATCATCACTTGTGTGTGGGCTGGATATCGGCCGCCAGTCTTCCACAGACATCATGTTGGGCATCTCTTGAAAGATGCACGAGTGAAAGTGAGAAGTGTGTTGAAAGCGTGGCGTAGGTTCAGGTGTACAGAGAGGAGACTGGGCGCTTTAGGGTGGCTGTAAGACACACGGAGAAAAGGAAGGTGTGGGAGAAATGTAGGCCAGTAATAAGACTCAGACTGTTGGGTAAATATTGATGGATAAGATGCCTTGCTCTGATGTTTTTGTGGCCTCTGCTGGCAGTTATTATTTACCCCAGTTAAATAATGCTACGCACGCCTTCATGCACGCATACATACACACTTGGCTAGGCTTTCATCATAATTGCATTTAGAAATTTCTTAAAGATTATTTCAAACTGAATAGTATTTAAATGATATATGATCTATTTCAATGCTTATTATGCAATGAATTTGATCAAACTGAATAAGTGGTTGTGTTACTGAGAAATGTCACAACTATAATCTGTGGTCTGTCTAACATCAGAGGACAGGACGACTTCTTCTTAAGCAGCTGCTTTTGGGCAATTTCCATGAATCTCTATCTTGTTCCATGAATTGCTGTTGTGGTCATGTGCTGAACAGCGCGCCTTATTAACGAGACCACAGGCCTGCACTGTGCTCTACAGAGACGCATAATGTGACATGTGTTTGTGCTGTTCAGTGCTGTCCTCGTGCAGTGATTGTTTGCCGGCGCTGTTCGCCGCAGCAGTGGCCTCTATTAATCGGATGATAAGATTAACAAGAATATACAGGAGAGTAAAATACCTGTGGGAATACCATTAGACAAAAACTTTGAAATTTGTTCTTCGCATATCCCCTGTGAACCACAATACGGAGGGGGTCAGAGCGCAGGGTCAGCCATAGTACAGCGCCCTCCTGGAGCAGTTTGGGGTTAAGTGCCTTGCTCAAGGACACAATGGAGATGGTGGGCTCCGTCCTTCTAATGCTACCCACCACTGGTTTTACAAATAACACCCTCCTGTTTGGTGCCGGGGATCGAACCAGCGACCTCATGGTTACTGGTCAACCCTTTCCTCTAGGCCATCTCAGGTAGCCTACTATAGGTCATATGGGGACATTGAGCTGAATTTAAGGTGGCTGTGTTGTTAGTATTTTCTATTACAATGACTTGCCTAAGTGCTCCTGACCGTCTTTGGTTGAGCAGGTTTTTGAATGGTGTTTGTGAAAATGAGTCAGCCTTCGTGAGGTGCTGGGTAGAACAATCTGCATGAATCACATTGGGATATGTTAAAAAATGATCTTTCCCTGGATATGTGTGTGTGTGTGTGTTACACTGGAAAAGACAATGATTTATTTACATCTGTGAACGCACTACTACGCTGTCAGCGGATAAACCCCGCAGAGACCTCATCAGCCCTCCTCTGCAGTTATTTGATAATAGATTATTTTTTTTGTGTTCTTACCCTGGGGATGGTCTCTGTATTAAACATGGGAGCCATGTTTTTTTATTTTTGTTTTTTGCTCTCTTTCCCTCTATGGTGAGGATAAGCCCATAGGTTTCCAAATAAGGCCTTGGTGAGTACCGGCAGTATTAATAGAATAAGGGCCGCTGCTGCTGGGGAATATTTGTATTGACCTGTTGAAAGACTTTATCTGATGCATGCCGTTTCCATGGCAGTGTGGGGGCGGGATGCTACGAGACTGCGGCTCAGCCCCCATTTTTAACTGGGTGGCTTAGCTTACTCCACTGTAGGAAGCAGGAAACACAACCTTCTGAATTTCAAATTTGGACACTAGTTTCAAGCAGAGCACGGGTCTGTGTTTTTCCAACGTTGATTTTCATGGTCTCAACGGAAGCACACAGACCTTTGCACTATAGCAGTCAGGCGCCTGCTCCCCTCTGGGGATTTGTACCAGGCAACACATCTCCCAGAAGCAAAATAGTACATCTTTCTCTGCTATCTTTGTCCCTTCAAGCATGTTTGTTATGCTAACAAGCCCCTCGTGGACAGGAAAACATAATGATTCCACTGTAGCACTTTTAGTCCAGTTTCAGCTTTCAAGAGGCATTCCACCCGAAATACAATATTGTTCAATTAATGCCACAGAAACAGGACTGTTTATGACTCAAAAATCCTAACGAACACGATTCAAAATGTGTGCAGTAATGTAAGGATAGTAAAAGATTAAGATTTTCTAACAGTGTTGCGTCTTAAACGATGACAATTCGTCGACTGCCAAGTACGAAGACGAATCCTTTTGTGTCTCTGATGCTTATTTGACATCGCTGTGGATGGATTAGCTCTTCATGAGGCCGTTACTTGCCTCTCTCTAATCTATGTTGAATGTGACCACCAATCTGAATGTGACAAATCTCTTTTTGAGCTGCTTAACGTGATAAGCGAGCTGCATGGTCGAGTTAGTTAACTTTTAAAGTTGACTGAATTTTGTTTAGCGGGGAAGTTGTAAGTCTTTTTGATCGTGGAACATTGCCCCAGTTCTTGCAGAGCAGCGCATCAGCTGATTGGCCGTCAGCATTTCATTCATGCTTTAGCATCAGTGGCTCATTGATACTCACATGAATCGGTGGACAGCTGACTTATAACATCACTGCATTTTCTTAGAGATGTAGGGGTTTTTCTTTTATAACCTCCACATTCTCACTGTCCATTAGAATGTCAAGGTAACCCTACCACTAGCTCCGACACAAATAGACCCTCCTTTGTAATGTGCTGGTATTACATTGTAGCCTGGCTCCGCCCGCTTACCTATTTCCGCTCAATTTTCATTTCACTTCAGTAGTCAGTCTGGGTGTGCGGTGTATTCATGAGTTCTTACTCAGGCAGATTTCTGCCGGTCCAATCAGCGAACAGAGCGAGTGGCTGAGAACGATGACGTCGAAGTCGCGCTCCAGTTTCAGTTGAATGCTGCGTTCCTTTATACTCGGAAATCGGAAATTTCCGACTTGGTAGTTCCGAGTTCCGACTTGTCTGTGTTCCAGTGCATCTGCTCGGGAAAGTATGGACGCCGACAACCTTTCTCATCCAAATAACTTAACGTTTGGCTCTAGCAAGTTACCGTTGCCAGGTACCGGTAGATCCATAGACTACAATATGTAGTGAAGTCGGAAATTTACGAGTTCCCTGTATAACTGAAACGCACTGCCAGAAGCCGGCTCATAACATACGTCTGACCAAACGTGATGCTATTGGTTGGCTAATCCAGAGTGGCACTCCAATGGTTTTAAACTTCAACAGACACCCGCCTCCAAGTGAGTGAACGTTTGCCAATTACAGCACTTTCAGACCTTCTGTACAAATGAAATGAAGTACGATGGTCTGGTAGCACCAGGCTAGTTACATGGTGTTGTATTGTGGTAAATTGCCAGGATGAATGTTCAAAGTGTGCTGACAGATGTTACTGAATCATGGATAACATTCTGTGTGTGTTTATGCACCGCAGAGGCAGTATCAAAATATTTTTGGCTTGGAGCGCTCTCTATGAGAAAAGCCTTTTATAGGACACCATTTGCGAAAAAATTGTCTGTTTCCTTTCAAAAGTTTATCTGACTGAAATGCTAATGAGTAATGGTATAGCAATGTTATCTTAATTATTCAAGCACTCTAAATAAAGAATATCGTGGGAAATAAACCTTATTGTTGAACAATTGCCATGGCATTTATCTAAAAAGTAATTTGTCTTTTGTGGGTCAGCCCAGTTCATTTAGCTAAAAAAATAAACCGGTACCTGTCCTTATTGAAAAATAAATCAAGTACGCAGCCTAGGCTCTGTAAGCTGGTATGTAAACAAAGGGTATGTAAACAAAACGGCCCACCATAGCTAGCAACATGCCTGTTTACAGAGCCTAGACTGTGTATTCTGTGTATACACTGGTTTAATTTTTCAGCATGTACACAGCATGGACAGAAAGCTGATCTTGAGGAGATATTCACAGACTTTTTTGGGGCATTTTTCATGCTAAATTGACAGTTCAGAGAGACAGAGTTCAGAGTTGAAATGGCTAGAGAGGGTGAATGACATGCAGAGAACTACCCAGGCCGGATTCAAACCCGCGTCTGCTGTAACGAGGACTGTGCCTTATGGGACGCTCTAACCACTACACCACGAGCATCCCCCTCATTCACTGATTTTGACAGCAAGCGTTCCCTTGAATCGCTCACTCCATTTTGAAACAGTGTTTCAGTTAGATAAGCAAAAGGCAACCTTTTTAAAATGCACCACCTCTTCTCTCTGTCCGACACCTAATTTCCTTATTTGCCTTGGTCGTGCTTCACTTCCAGGCTTGTCTTCCGCCGGTCACTCCCCTCTTTCTGAGAAAACTTGGGTGTTTGCATGTAGACCTGCTGAGGGGGTTTTGACTTGATACGCTGTGTTTGTTCAGTTTGTTCCGGCAACAGAGAGGCCCGTGGTGTGAATGTGATTCAGCTGGCTTATTCAGCCCATTAAATAACTATATGAAAAGAATGGGCTGTTGGCAGTGTATGCTACTGGCTGCCAGTCCCAGGACCCACTGTATTCCTGACGCTCAGTGGAAACAATGCCTTTTAGCACGGGCTAGTTGGACATATGGCATGTTGCAAGCTGTTTGATAGGTGGAAACCTGGACTGAATTTGCTGCAAATAAACATTTTAGTGGGGCACACACATCCAACTGTGCACCAACCAACAAAAGGGTTTCCCACAGATATTCAACACCCTCAGTGTGTTGACATGCAAACAAGAAATTAGGTTACTCGAGAGAAGGCTGGATGGATACTCTGAACCAAATTGGACAGTTCTGACGATCCGACTCGATATTTTGATATAATATCCTGCTTCCAGATTTCTTTGATAAATGCTCTGATGTTTTAATTTGAAGTGGACTTATTGAGGTTTCTAGAGGTCTGGTGTGAGATTATGCTGAAGATGAATTTTGGGTGGATTTTTTTAAAGGGCATGCTTTGCTATGTGTAATCTTTCCTTTCATCTCAAAGCTGTGGTATCAAAGCCAAACCTTTGATGTGGGAGCAGTTTGTATCATGCATGATCAGAAATCCGGTTAAGGGTTAACATGGTCAAGAGTAGACATAAGGCTCGTTTTCAAGATCGGGAAATCAGGGTTTTCTCTATTGCCTGCATTGCCTAATCACAGAAACTAAATATCTCCTTTTCATATTGCTCAAGAAATGGGGATACTGCAGACAGTAAATCTGTCTCCTAGTGCTTGTAAATAAAGTATTTACATGCATGTTACTGAGGATCTGCTGATGGATACATTACAGTTTCGCACATTTGCGGTCAGTTTCAGTAGTATTTTCAGTAGCCAGGCCATGAAGTGCTCAAATGTTATGTTAGGGTTCCTCAAGGCTCAGTCCTCGCCCCAAATTTGACTCAGTTTAAACTTTTCATGTCAACCCAGTAGGCTTTACTGTATAATGTTGACATCCTGCACTAAATACTGATAAAACTGTGGGCCTGGGGCTTATTGGCACTGAGCAGATATAGTACAATCGGTAACTTCACGTTTGGCAGCTGTGACAGCAAGCAACAGAATCCTCAGCTTACAACAGCTGGTTCAAAAGCAAAATTCATATTTTTCCTTTTTATTTAATTTTTTTTATTAAGTTGCTTTGAAAAGTGCATAAATACACATAGGCCTATAACAACATGATGAAAGAGAATATAAAGCTTCCAGCATTGCCAGGATTCACTGAATAGTAACTTTATTGCTGTTTGAGTCTGTCAATTGTAACATAATATTAGCAAGTATTATGTCCATTTAAAAAATATATATATATCCAAGATCTCTGAAAATCTCTGGCATTTACTCTCCCTCTGAGGGAAAACAGCTGCAGGCCTGGAAAAATCATACATCAAACACTTTATTTCTGTCTCACTTCATTTGTCAAACAACTCACATCTTCACGTCTGCTGATTTAACGTTCAAACAGACGGTGCTTTCCTTCTAAGGTTCATTCAAACTCTATTGAAGAAAAACTTCCCATAATAGTCCTGTAATGGGAGTGTCCTAGATTAAATCCTTAACATTTCTAGCCATGGTGAATTTCCCTGAGGTATAGCTATCATACTCGTACTGTCTATAGAGCCGGTTTTCTCAAATAATCGATTAATAATCTCCGTTCCGTTAAAATGTTGACGTCTTCACATATCTCCTGTTTGGTTATTTTTTCTGTTATGTAGATAAGAAATTACTCTCTCAAAAACTCAATATCTAAAATTAGTTCAGGATCCATTTTTTTTCAATAACAAGGTGTCTATTTCAATATGCTCACTATTATCTTTCTGCTCTGCACTTTCCGCTTGATATCACTTGGATTACTAAAGTTGTCAGGTGTAAATTAGAAACTTAATGTAAATGTTTAAAGTCTTGCACCAGACTTCCTAAACACCTGCATACGCATTGTTCTGTGTTCAAAAATAAAAAGAAAAGAAAAAAAAATCTTCCTCGTAATCAGTTGTGCACCTGTTTGGAGAAGAACCAGACTTGTTCTCTGCTAGATCATCACGCACCTGTGACAGCAAAGCAGACTTTACTCTGAGTGCTCTAAGTTGCAAATCATGTACAGGTTGCCAACTGATGACACTTAAGTTTGAATTTATGATGCTTTTACCATGCGTTGTATTCTCACATTCCGTTCACTCAAGAAAAAACATGACAAGCACACAGATTTACTCTATACATGCTGACACCCTTAAGACATATGACACCGTAACACTCTTAAAACGTTACCCAGAAACCTTTAAATGGCCGGCTGTGGCGGAGCCGGTATAGGGCGGCAGTCCACTAGGTTGCAGGGTCGGTGGTTCGATCCCCCGTCTCCCCGCCACATGTCGAAGTGTCCCTGTGCAAGACACTGAACACTGAATTGCTACTGATAGTTAGCTGCACCCTGCGTGGTAGCTGCTGCTTTCTGTGTGTTTGTGTGTGAATGGGTGAATGTGTACAAAACAATGTAAAGCGCTTTGGGTCTGTGAAAAACCAGGTAAAAGCATTATAGAAATGGGGTCCATTTACCATTTCAAGTGAGTTGTGTGACACAAAAATGTAATGGAGATAAGGACAAACTGGAAAGACCATGTGAAGCTACAGCTAAAAAGTGGTATACTCATTCTATTGTATAGTATGCAACACACCTGGCACCAGATGTTAAGACATGTACAATATGCTTAAGGTCTAAAGAACTGAGTAAAGTCCCTATTGAGTGTCTTCCTGTATTAGAGTATGTTAAATTAAGATTTCTTTACATTTACCCAATTTTTTTCATACCGACAGCGGCACTCAAGTAGTACATTTACTCAACTGGTCTCTCGAGGATAAATAAAAGTTAAATGAAAAATGAAAAATGAACTGCACAAGGAAGGTTAATGGCCAACAAGATCGTTCAGTAGGATGTGTGCTAGTTAAAATGCATTGATTGTTCGAGAAAAGATAAAAACAGTTGTAGTTAATGTTGGTAGAAAGCAACAGGACAGAGAGAGAGAGAAGGGTAAACGACAAGGTACAAATGTACCTGGATTTGAACTTGGGGGAAAAAAATAGTATTTGACCTGCGGCTTAAACCTCTGGATGTCTTTGTGCTCTAATTCTTGCCCCTTGGCTGTCTGGGAAAAGATACAGAACCATCGAATATCAGACTAAGAGACTGAGCTGCACTGTCCATGCACTCACACACCTGCAAATACATCCTCTAGCTAGCTGCTAAAAGAATACCCTCATGAACTTTAAGTACTATTACACTTTGAAGCCTCCCTAACGGTACATATGGAAAGTTTGGACACTGTGCAATGCCTTTTTTTTATTAATCATTTTGTATCCTAATTTTATCTTCCTTTTTTTAAGCCTTTTAAAAAACAAAACTAATTGTTTTGTCTGTTTTTATCTATTGCTGCTGCACTGATTAATTCATTGTATGCAAACAAATGATAAAGTATATTGAATCTAGTTTCTCTGTGATCGTCTCTAACAGATTGTGTCCAACGTGCTGATCTTTTCCTGTACCAACATCGTGGGCGTGTGCACCCATTACCCCGCCGAGGGCTCCCAGAGACAAGCCTTCCAGGAGACCAGGGAATGCATCCAGGCTCGCCTCCACTCCCAGAGGGAAAACCAGCAGCAGGTGAGAGCCAACCCAGCACACATCTATGGAGGAGAGGCAGGGTCTAAAAAAAACAACATTAGTGATTCAATTAGATTAACTCGTCCTCTAAAGGGATATGCCACTGAATAACATACGTTTCTATTGTAAGCATATTGCCTTTGAGAAGTGTGTACAGTCTCTTATGTTTTCTGGGTTTTATCGTAGAGTTATAAAAAGTGTGTGACACATTTCAATTGCTATTTTTTTAAATGTCTATTATTCACATACATGTTCATAAACACCCATCATTGCAGATTATGAAATGTTTTATTTTTTTATACAACATACTCAGCCAACAGTAGCCACCGGGACACTACTGAGTCATGTTGGTTGTTATTTTGTACTTATAATGTCCAAAATTGTCCCAAAAAACACTGCAGCTAATCATTTGTGGCTGGTCAGTTCAGAGTGCACTCTGTGTTGTAAGGGATGGATATACTGTAGCTGGGAAACAGAACGTTTTTCATCATCATAATTTCTGGGATCCGGTATTTTAAAACACATGTTCCGCTAAGTGGGAGAAGCTTCGGATTTCTGATAGTGTTGTCCTTTCTGTAAATACAATTGCTGTACATTTTGAAATTCTCCTCAGTATTCTAATGGAACCTCAAACTTACCTTTAATCATTTAAAAGTACTTTTTATATTAATATTTATATCTGTAAAGCCAATCTGTGGTGACTTTGTGACAGAGGTAGATTATTTTTATTTATGATTCAAGACTCAAGGCGTGTAATTTATTTGTCTGTACCTCTTTAAATAATTTTCCTTTTTATATTGATTTACTTTTTTTTTTGTAAATATTTTTTGATAGCAAAGGACTCAAACAAACAAAACATGTTCACACATTTGTTTGTGTCTGTTTGTTTCCTGGATTTATTTGAGTTCTCCTGATCTCAACTTGTTACCTGTATAAAAGACACCTGTCGTTAACTCAGACTACAACCTCTCAATCATGGGTAAGACCAAAGAGCTCTCTAAGGACATCAGGGACAAGATTATAGACCTGCACAAGGACGGAATGGGCTACAAGAACATTGCCAAGAAGCTGGATGAGAAGGTGACAACTATAGGCGCCATTATTAGAAAATGGAAGAAGCACAAAATGACCATCAATCTTCCTTGGTCTGGGGCTCCATGCAATGTCTCACCTCGTGGGGTCTCAATGATAATGAGAACGGTGAGGGATCAGGCCAGAACTACAAGGCAGGAGCTTGTTAATGATCTCAAGGCAGCTGGGACCACAGTCACCAAGTAAACAATTGGTAACACACTGCGCCGTAATGGATTAAGATCCTGCAGCGGCTGTAAGGTCCCCCTGCTCAAAAAGGCACATGTCCAGGCCTGTCAGAAGTTTGCCAATGAACACCTGGATGATTCAGAGAATGCTTGGCAAAAGGTGATGTGGTCAGATGAAACCAAGATTGAGCTATTTGGTGTTTGGAAGAAGAGGAATGCTGAATATAACCCCAAGAACACCATCCCCACCGTCAAGCATGGAGGAGGAAGCATCATGCTTTGGGGGTGTTTCTGTTTTAAGGGGACAGGTCGACTTCACCGCATCGCGGGAAAGATGGATGGGGCCATGTACCGTGACAACCTCCTTCCCTCAGCCAGGTCACTAAAATGGGTCGTGGATGGGTCTTCCAGCATGACAATGACCCAAAACATACAGCAAAGGTAACAAAGGAGTGGCTCAAGAAGAAGCACATTAAGGTCATGGAGTGGCCTTGCCAGTCTCCAGACCTAAATCCCATCGAAAATCTGTGGAGGGAACTGAAGCTTCGAGTTGCCAAGCGACAGCCTCAACACCTCAAAGATTTGGCGAGGATCTGCAAAGAGGAGTGGTCCAACATTCCTCCTGAGATGTGTGCAAACCTGGTCATCAACTACAAGAAACGTCTGACCTCTGTACTTGCCAACAAGGGTTTCTCCACCAAATACTAAGCAATGTTTTGATAGGGGATCAAATACTTATTTCACTCAATGAAATGAAAAAAAAATTATATATTTTATTTAGCGTCCATGATTTTCTGGATTTTCTTTTTGATATCCTGTCTTGCACTGTTAAAATAAACCTATCATTAAAATGATGGACCGCTCATTTCATTGTAAGTGGGCAAACTTACAAAACCAGTGAGGGATCAAATACTTATTTCCTCCACTGTAGGCCATCAGTTTGAATTAGTTTGGCATGGCTATGAAATACTACAACACCCATGATGCTCAGCTGTCAGAAGGGTAATTTAAAGCTCTGTCTATATTCAGAATATTTTTTCTTTTGCGAATGCGACCAATGGCAGATTTGTCTGCTTTTCTGTCACCTTTTAAAATTACAAAATGTTTTTATTTACAAAAAAATAATCCTTAGCTTCAGCTCACCACTAAGCAGCACATGTGACAGCACTTAAAGCTTTGGTTATTCGATTTGGATCATTTACAAGTTTGTTAAAAAAAAAAAAAAAAAACTTGTGCTTTTTTCATCTGTTGTCGTGCACCATGCTTTTCTGCAGGAACGCCTCCTGCTCTCAGTGCTTCCCCGCCATGTTGCCATGGAGATGAAAGCTGACATTAATGCCAAGCAGGAAGACATGATGTTTCACAAGATCTACATCCAGAAGCACGACAACGTCAGGTAACACTATAGGCCGCCCCCTATTCAGCACCTACACCAGAACGCTGCTATAAATAACCCATTATTATAGCTACATCTCCACAAAGTCATTTCATGCTCTGTGTTTCGCACACACATAAGATGGGAAATAAGAAATATTTCATTTTAAAAATTTTACACATTCAAGGACTTATTTAAAGTGTGCTGCACATCCAGGATCAGAATAGGAATATGAATACTGTATTTTTATAGCACCTCTCAAACAAATCAGATGTAACTCTAAGTTCTTCACATTGATTACGACCTATCAAGAAAGCAAAATGTATTGCAGACACAAATGCAGGAATAAGCGTGCATAAAATAAACAAAGAAATTATAAACAAGTACTGCAAAGAGTCAATAATATAAATAAATAGAAAATAGAAAAAAATTATAAAAATATATAATATGTGCTATTTGTCAAATAAAATAGTCTATGTGCAGTTTATACAGAAGTGTGATGAAACAGTGTGAAGAGCATGTTCAGAGCACAGACATAATATTCTTAGATAAGCCTGAAACTGTAATGCATTAAAGCCACTACGAGTAAGTCGGCACGTTGGCGACACCTTTGAACAAAAGCGGTAGTATTTTAACGACGCCAGCTGTCGTGAAGCTGTTTTCTAGCTCGTGCAGGGAGTGCAAGATTCAAATAATCAGGAAGCAATATGGTGCGTGTCCGTGTGTTGAAAGTGTGGAGGGCACCGGACTCTTTTCGGCTCCGTGAGTCTATGGGTGACACAGCATCAACTAATGGCAGTAAGTGCTAAACACACCTGATTGCAATGAGTTGATGCATTGTCACCTCTCACGGAGCTGAACGAGTCCGTGTCCTCACACCAAGCGAATGAACGAGAGATGGCAGTTAGTTAGTATGGATCACGATGAGGTAATGTGTTTATGTTGTAAATAATGACTATTTCAGATGAATAATGGTCATCTGATGATGCTGGTGAGGCAAAGTAAACTTTGTTTTAGTAGGCTACCGCTCATTCATTTAGGAGTAAACACTGCAGTCTAGGTTCGCTGCGTGAAATTGTGTATACGTTGCTTGGCAACGCCCTCCCGCCCGCCTATCACTCTCCCTTTTAGCTTTTCTTCATTGCATTTTCTTTTTTTTCTTTGATGGTTCAGCCCCGTTATCAGTCATTATGAACAAACAACTGTCTCAAACAAGGCTCCCGCTCCCCTTCCCTCACCTGGAGCCATAGGCTTCTCAAATCGTGTTCCTGCGCCGCACTGAAATCTGCGACCAATACGGATATGTGACCATAGAGCATGCAAGCGTGAACCGAAAATCGGACTCGGTGTACGACCAGATCAAATGCAGTAATAAAAACTATATAAAAAAGTCTTTCTTTGCACAGATGGTCTCGTTTGCTGTTAAAGGTAATTTATGATTATGAGAGGAAACATGAGGCTGTTTAAAATATATTTAAATGTTACTCGTTGCTGCTTTAAGTCAGGTGCAGAGTCTGTACGTTAACGTGTAGGTGGGGATATGAGTCAGTTGTCAGTGGGGGTCCAGGGCCATTTTTAATGAGGCGTTGCTGCTGATGGCAAGACACTGTTCTTTTGGCCGTGACGTTTGGCATTAAAGAGTTTGTGACTGAGGTTCAGCTGCTATCTGTCTGTTTGTTCTGCAGGGTTCAGGCACACACACACACACACATACATACAGGTCCCTGGTTATATACTGTAGGCCCCAACAGTGGTGGTTTGTAAGACTGAACATATGACTTGAGTACTGTAACAGCAGGAACATTATGTAGACCAGTTAAGGTCCTTTTAGATAACTTACTGACGATGACAGGAAGGTTTGTGTCTATTAAAGGGCAAACACTGCCTTAAGAAGTGGGATGTCCTAGCCTTTGGTTTGACCTATTTTATTATTAATTGGTCGTACTTTGAACATAATGTATCATCTTGCACATAATTTTTAATTTTTTTTCCAATGTTCCATTCTTTAACCCCAGTATTAGGATGTATCCAAATTGTAAATCATTTGAATGGCTCCTTCGTGATGTTACATTTTGGCATCGCTGTTTCCCATTTTTTCCCCCCGAAATTATACATTGTCCAGTTTTTTTTTGTTTTCTTTTAATAGAAACAAAGTGTTTTCAAATGGTAAGGATGGTAAGGATGTTTTTTTTAAGGGAGGCGGTTCACACGTCATTGCTGAAAAGTGTTAATCCTTTCATCACTTCTGTGTGTCTGCCTTTTAAAGCTATCGAGCCATCAGCTGGTCAATATGATCTGTTTCCACTTCACACACAGTTTGTATTAAACTTGTGATAGTCGACCAGAGTTCGAAGTCAGTAAGGGGTTGAACAAATGGTCATTTCAATAGTGTTGTGTGCCACTGATGTGTTTCCATGGTGTGATACCAGGCTTGTAAATGAAGAGGATATTGACCCCTCATTAATGAACTCTACTCTACCTAGTCGATGCCTTGGCTGGGTTTAACGGGATGTTCCCAAGTAGACATTGTTCATTTACTCTCATTGTTCATTCAGATTGTTGTCTTTTTGGTAAATGGCACGCAGGACAAATGTGCAACTGTGGTTCGGTTTGGCACCACCATGTGGAGTAATAAAACCCAGCATCTAATCTAGGATTTTGTGTGTGTGTGTGTGTGTGTGTGTGTGTGTGTGTGTGTGTGTGTGTGTGTGTGTGTGTGTGTGTGTGTGTGTGTGTGTGTGTGTGTGTGTGTGTGTGTGTGTCTGTGTGTCTGTGTGTCTGTGTGTCTGTGTCTGTGCGTGCCGCATACTAGCCGCTATTGAAGCTTATCTCTTTGATCATGAATCCTTAATGGTCAGAGCATAAGGTCACTGAATTGGACAATATGTATGCAATGGTCTAGTTACTTTTTTACATAAAGGTACTCTACATCATTGTAAATGAGAGCCTCCTCTCAATGATCTATTGAAATTAAATGAAGCTTGAATGAATGAATGAATAATTAAAATACACACACTGACATAAATCTATAGGCCTATATTCAAAAGAAAAGAAGGTGAGGTGTTTGTTTTGTGCTGTCGAGGGTCCGACTGTATATTCATTGTGGGAGTAAGGTGGCACATTAGTAGCATCCACGTAGCCTGGCTGAACTCTGTCCTGTGGTCATGGGGTGTGTGGCTAACGGGCAGCTAACCAGGTGTGACTGCAGACTGTAGGGGAGCGGGGCTGTGGCTTTTGGTAATTGAGGCTCCGCTGAGAGGCCGAGTAACAACAGGAAGAGAAGTGACAGCTCCCACTGCTAGAACTAAAGAGTAGGAGGGCAGGCAGAGGGGAGGAGGAGAACGGGTCTGAAGCTCCTTGCTGCCGTGGTTACGCATTAGAGAGTGTGTGTGTGTGTGTGTGTGTGTGTGTGTGTGTGTGTGTGTGTGTGTGTGTGTGTGTGTGTGTGTGTGTGTGTGTGTGTGTGTGTGTGTGTGTGTGTGTGTGTGTGTGTGTGTGTGTGTGTGTGTGCGTGCGCGTGTGTGTGTGTGCTATTCAGGAGCCCTGAGCAATCAAATGTACAGTACATCATTTTTCACAGATGAACCATAAAAGGGGCATAAGTATACCCTTGAGTGCCAGTACTTTTTCTGTTAGTTTAGGGGATAGATTTGTACCTTTTCAGCCTGCACTTCAGTTACAGTTTGCAGGGGACAAAGCATGTCTACTACTACGACTGTCGAGCCCCAGGTTCAGTTGTGTTCAAGCAACAGTGCGTACAGTCAAGACAATTAGCAGAGGAAAGTCTGCAAGGAATGGGGTCCAATATTCATTTTTGTAATACTTTGGTTTATGACCGATATGTCTGCAAAACTAATCACATTGTCACAAGCTTTCACTGTTCTATATGTTAATTGCTTACACAGGTTAACTTGCTTAGCTAACATGCAAGATGAACATTACTTAACATCAGCACGTTACTGTGTCTATTCTATCATGTTAGCAGCATGCTGACGGTTAGGGTTTAATTGAAATGTTTCTGCTTTTTAGTCTTTAGTCAAGTTTGAAGTAAGTTGAGTCTTTGAAGATATTCCCACAGCTTTGCAACACTGTCTCCGTCTGCCTCTATTTATTTGTTGATGTTATTGTATTAAAGGTAAATCCTTTTCATTCGGGGTTTCATCATTTTAGTTTTGAAGGTAGGGCTGGTACCCTGGAGATGCTGTTGAATTTCAACAGATGAATGCATGATGTGTTGATCCTTGTACGTGACCCAGCAAACAAAGATTTAGTTTGAATTAAAATGTTGGAACCTAAAGGTACAACAGTTCTGCTTCACCTTTCCCTGAGAGTGTGGCATCCCGCTTGTGTGTGTGTCCTCTGGAGTAAAACAATGTCCCGTGGTTTCAGTAATGAGGCCAGTGTGTGTGTGTGTGTGTGTGTGTGTGTGTGTGTGCTGACTAAGGTATTATGCAAGAGAGGGCTTTGGGGCGGATGTTTTGATGCTGCGGGTCACCCTGTAAGTGCTTGGAAACCATTCAAAAAACACTGTGACTCTAGCTGCTGCCGTTGCTGCTGCTATGTAGGCCAGCTGGCACCCTGAAGAAAAAGACATGCAAAGAACATTGCATAAATCAAGAGCAAATGACCTCGCCTTTGTTCTCTGTGTTTCTAATTGAAGTCGGAACCAGACTTGACACTGCACAGCTAACACACATGGTGCTTAAGTGTGCATGATGCAGTTACTGCATCACTACGCATTAGAGAGAGAGTGTGTGTGTGTGTGTGTGTGTGTGTGTGTGTGTGTGTGTGTGTGTGTGTGTGTGTGTGTGTGTGTGTGTGTGTGTGTGTGTGTGTGTGTGTGTGTGTGTGTGTGTGAGTGTTTGTGTGTTACATAAGGCCGTTCTGGCGGTGCTGTTGGAGCCAGGCCCGAAACTGAGAATCTATCCTGGCTTGCTGAGCAGACAGCAACACGAATAACAGCAAATATACACAGAATCCAAAATAAATAATGTTCACTGGGCTTCATACACAAGTAAAGATGGGAATAGCAAACTATTTGGCCTATTAATTGTCACACTCTCTCTTGCTGGACTAGATCAAACACAGCTTGGAAGGATTTGTATATCCATCTACCCTAACAGCTGTCCAAATGCAGGATGTATTTCAAGATTTAACAGATGAGAGGGAGGGACGCATACATACACACTGTTTTTCAATGAGGAGAGAACCAGTTTATTCAGTCTTCAAGGTCGTCCATGAATCTGAAAGAGAGACAGAGGGATAGAGAGAAAGAAAAGAGCTGTAAAAATACAGACTGTCATGGATATAACCCAAAAAGGTTCATTTTTATAGGCTACCGTGATAAGTTAATCGAATGTTGTTCTGAGGAAGACTGCACAAAGTTTAGCAATGAAAATTATTCAAGGTACTAAAAGTTAATACTAGCCTGTAAACAAGGACATTCGAGTTAATGTGTCATGGACATTATGAGAAACGGATTAACAGAATGATGCAGACAAAGAGAGAAAAAAAGTACAATACTATATAAGCATGCCTTTATGGGATGCTTCACTTTGTACCTTTATATACTGTAAAACCAATGCCTTAAAGAAGGCTGTAATAATGTATAGGGCGACTTCAAATTGGAACATACTTTCACTACATTTAACACAGATTACAAGTGAGATCAGTTTTAGAAGGAAACTAAAAACATCAATTACATCATCTCAAGCTGCAGATAGATGTTTATGTGAAGCTTGACTCAATTTGTGTTGTTTAGGGACATAATGTACACTGCTGCAACGCATCCATTGTTCACTTGTTTCAAACGTTTGAAATCAGTAGTAAAAGATATATCTTATCATATTTCATTGTTTCATTGACAACGTGGAGGTATTAATGTAATGTTCAATGTCTTTTTTTTCTTTTCTGTGGACCCCAGGACGAATAGTTATTACTATGATAACTAAGGACTGAATGGGTCTGTGTAAAATTTGGTTATTGGCCTGGGTAAACAGCGCTGGTACCAACACGGAAGGGGGGAGATCACAGGGTCGGGTAATGCCAGCTTTTGCTCAACTGAGATTTGAATCAGAACAGATTTCTCCTGGGCCTAAGGCTCTGTTGCCATGCAGGCGAAGGGGAGGCCTTAATTACCTCCTATTTGTCTTTTTGAGTATAATTTTTCTTTCAGTTTGTCAGCAAAATGTCCTTGGTTCTGTCCAAACACAAATAAGAATGTTTTATCCCTAACCTTTTTCTGAATTGTGAAATGTCTTGTTTTCAGGGACTTCCCATTCCTATTCTTGATATTGCACGGATTATTTTATTTATTTATTTATTTATTTTTTTTACCTTTATTTATAGGGGAGAGTGGCCTAAGTTGTGCAACTTTTCACTCAAAGTTACTTTTAGTCAGGCCTTGACAGTAAAGTCTCCAACTCAAATATGTACATATATTTCAGGGTGTTGTGCATCCCTGGCAATAAAAACTTTGGATCTGGAATAAACTGTTGAAGAAATATAGCTTTCGGGAAAAAAGTTGTCTTGTTGCACAACTTGCCCCCGGTGTGGTGTAAGTTGTGCGGTTGGAGAGAATACCATGGGGTGAATTGTGCTATTGATATATATATCATAAACTGTAATGCAAGACAAATCCAAATCACTTATTTAAGGTGTATTTAAAGTAAATAGTTGACAAAGATTGAAGGACAATTTTCTTAAACAAGGCCTAGCAGATCTAATGGTTTTACCTGCAAAGCTCACAATGACAAAGTCACCATCATCATCTTTCTGGCCTTCTGAACTCTCATCAGTGGTGTCGTTAAGTGGAATTGAGATGTCCCTCTCTTCTGAGCTACTGTATACAATCACTTTCCTTTGGTGACCAGCGTATACAGCCATGCCACTGGCACAACTCTCAGAAATGTACTTTGCACTAGTTGCTCCGTGCTTGTGGAACCAACTGCCACCTGACAAATGTGATTCCCTCTACATTTCTGCCTTTAAATCAAGGCTCAAAACCCATATGTACACCCTGGTGTTTCCTCCCCATTAACTATCTTACCTCTGCACTACTATCTGTGTTTATGTGGATGTATGGGCTTTACGTATTTTATTTTGGTTATTGTTATTTTACCTTAATTGTTTATCTACCGAATGCACTATGTACAGCACTTTGGACAGTGCAAACTGTCATAAAAGTGCTTTTATAAATACATTTTACCTACTTACTTACTTACTTATAACTCACCTAGGCCCTTTGGCACAAATCACCCCAACCCCAGAGTTTTGGATAATAGGCATGATGCAGCAGTTGACAGGGCTGACATCATGCTAACTACACTCAACAAAAATAAAAACGCAACACTTTTGTTTTTGTTCCCATTTTTCATGAGATGGACTTAAAGATCTAAAATTCATTCCAGATACACAATATTACCATTTCTCTCAAACATTGTTCACAATCAGTCTAAATGTGTGATAGTGAGCACTTCTGCTTTGCTGAGATAATCCATCCCACCTCACAGGTGTGCCACATCAAGATGCTGATCTGACATCATGATTAGTGCACAGGTGTGCCTTAGACTGTCCACAATAAAAGGCCACCCTGAAATGTGCAGTTTTGTCTCACAGCAAAATGCCACAGATGCCACAAGCATTGAGGGAGCGTGCAATTGGCATGCTGACAGCAGGAATGTCAACCAGATCTGTTGCTCGTGCATTGAATGTTCATTTCTCCACCATAAGCCGTCTCCAAAGGCGTTTCAGAGAATATGGCAGTACATCCAACCGGCCTCACAACCGCAGACCACGTGTATCCACACCAGCCCAGGACCTCCACATCCAGCAGGTTCACCTCCAAGATCGTCTGAGACCAGCCACTGAGACAGCTGCTGAAACAATTGGTTTGCATAACCAAACAATTTCTGCACAAACTGTCAGAAACCGTCTCAGGGAAGCTCAACTGCATGCTCGTCGTCCTCATCGGGGTCTTGACCTGACTCCAACTTGTCGCCGTAACAGACTTGAGTGGGCAAATGCTCACATTCGATGGCGTCTGGCACGTTGGAGAGGTGTTCTCTTCACGGATGAATCTCGGTTTACATTGTTCAGGGCAGATGGCAGACAGCGTGTGTGGCGTCGTGTGGGTGAGCGCTTTGCTGATGTCAATGTTGTGGATCGAGTGGCCCATGGTGGTGGTGGGGTTATGGTATGGGCAGACATCTGTTATGGACGAAGAACACAGGTGCATTTTATTGATGGCATTTTGAATGCACAGAGATACCGTGATGAGATCCTGAGGCCCATTGTTGTGCCATACTTCCATGAACATCACCTCACGTTGCAAGGATCTGTACACAATTCTTGGAAGCTGAAAATGTCCCAGTTCTTGCATGGCCAGCATACTCACCGGACATGTCACCCATTGAGCATGTTTGGGATGTGCTTGACCGGCGTATACGACAGCGTGCACCACTTCCCACTAATATCCAGCAACTTCGCACAGCCATTGAAGAGGAGTGGACCAACATTCCACAGGCCACAATTGACAATCTGATAAACTCTATGCGAAGAAGATGTGTTGCACTGCAGGAGGCAAATGGTGGTCACACCAGATACTGACTGGTTCTGAGTCCCCAGACCCCCAATAAAGCAAAAAAATGCACATTTCAGAGTGGCCTTTTATTGTGGACAGTCTAAGGCACACCTGTGCACTAATCATGATGTCAGATCAGCATCTTGATGTGGCACACCTGTGAGGTGGGATGGATTATCTCAGCAAAGCAGAAGTGCTCACTATCACACATTTAGACAGATTTGTGAACAATGTTTGAGAGAAATGGTAATATTGTGTATCTGGAATGAATTTTAGATCTTTAAGTCCATCTCATGAAAAATGGGAGCAAAAACAAAAGTGTTGTGTTTATATTTTTGTTGAGTGTATATAGACACAAAGTGTAGCATACGAAAGCACTAAAACATGTGTCAAATGTTTTCAAACTTGTCTATAAGTGTTCAGACACAATAATCAAAAAACCTTGATCATGGAAATTTTACTTTGAAAGGCAAAACACAGTTTTTTGAGCTTAAATGTGCTTATATCTTATTCCCTGTGTCTCCCTTCTTTACAGGATGAGTCAAATGGATGGCTCTTCTTAAATATGTGGTCACATTTCCAATTTCTTCCACGGTTTTCTAGAAACAAGGGGTGGCACAACTTCCAAAATGCACAACTTAGGCTACTCTCCCCTACAGGTAAATCCCATTGAGACCAAAGACTCTTTTGCAAGGGAGACCTGTTTCCCTTTCCCACGTTACCATTCACACACAGATAGCAGGCTAACTATCGACATTCACACGAGGCAAGGTGGGTGAAGTGTCTTGCCCAAGGACACAACAACCATGACACAGGTGGCAGGGCGGGGATCGAACCTCCAACCCTTTGATCATCAGCCGACCCGCTCTACCAACTGAGCCACAGTCGATACTGCTATCCCGATAATGGCTTCATAAATAGCACAATGCCAATGCAGCAGCTTGTATGAGGTCAAGAAGAAAAACTCTTGCATATAGAGTAAAGTGCAGTGCAGTTATGACTAGGGGGATTTTTATTGACAGCCCTCAAAATCTAGCACTGTGCTATCTGTGTGCAGCCAATTTCTTGTACTATTTTGGAATCTAGCTAACGCATGAGCAAGGCTGCTATTTGAACCACACTTTTGAAAAAATTATTAGTTTCAGGTTTCTGTGCATTCAGCTTTCCTCCTCAAAGTGACTGCCTCTCTTGTCCTCGGTTGAACTTCAATTGATGACTGAAAGCCCTGTTTATCCCCAGCCCTAATCATAGACTTATCCGCAAGGCAATTCCTATTTTCACAGAGCTTAACTGCGCGTGGTTGTCATTTCAAAGTCTTTTCATGACTTTGTGTTGTTATCAACGTAGAATAATTGCCTCATATCCGCTTGGGTTTGAGGACACAACATAAAAAAAGCCAAATTAACTTGAAGTGCCGCTATTTTTAATCTAATTGGTGGCAACGAAACAAAAAAGTCAAACATCAATCTCTTGTCTGTGAGCCCTCTAACGTCAGCTCAGGATTTCCTCTGCCGTCACTCTCACTTACGAAGGCAAAAAATCCCCAGGATTTAATGTTGAGTACTAACGAGTGACTCATCGCCAAGGTAACGATTTAAATGGGACTTAAGTACCTGAGGTCTCTTTCTCATACCCTCACCACCCACTGTCGCCTCTGATGTTGCATCAGGCTGTGGGAAGAGGAGAGTGTGTGGGGAAGGCATGACAATCACCCAGCCAATCTCTACATATACCGTCTGTACTGCCTATGAATAGCCTAAGAGAGGACATAGCTTTCATTCACACTGCAGTTATATACTGTACATTCTAAATAGTATAATCAGTTATTGGATCCCAGAATTCCTTATATATTGTAACCCCGAAAATGAATGAAAAAATTTAAAACTTTGTCACCAACATTTTTTTTAAGAGAACTTAACATAACTGTAAAAGTACAATATCTACCTTGCAAGAAAAACATACATTTATAAGTCATAAAAAAGAAAACTTTTCAGCATGTCGGAGACAAACATTTCCATTAACACACACAGTACCTCATTGGAAGCCATGTTTAAAAAAAAACAAGTACTTTATATGAAACAGCTATTCCGCTTGTTGCACTACAATTTGTTTAACTTTTAATTGGGATGCAGACAGCTTTTGTAGACAAATGAATTCAAAGCGAAAGGTAATTAAAGCACTGATTAGTGCATTAATGATTCCATTTAGACGTTCTAGGGCATGCCAACCTTTTCCTCTCTAACACCCAGCGAGACGGATCTGTCTGTGAGCTCAGACACATTGGTCAGGTGTCTGCTTTCATTCGACCTCCCATGCAACAGTTCACAGAACGCAATCAATTATTCTCAGAAATGTGTACCACAGAGCGGGGACTCTTAATCCTTTTCAGCTTGGCAACCAAATTGAGGAAATTTAAGCATCTTGAAAACAAGTTTCATTAGAACACGTTGCCAAGTCGAGAAAGAGACTGCAAACCCTGAAAAAAAACATATACCCAGAATACAAACTCACACTTTTTTAACACGCATATTTTGAGATTCATGTGAGCTTGTTTAGTCTGAAACCTTTGTTTATTTTTACTTTGAGAGCCACTTCTGTATAACTGTTGTGATATCTGGTTTCACAAACTGAAACGATGACAATGCCAAACTGGCAAAGTGTTGTTTTTATTATGTAACTGGATATGGACTTTGGGATTTTAGAATCCAGCTGTTCACATCAAATAGGATGAGGCTTGTAACATACAGTACATGATTCAAAGATATTAATCACTCCCAGTATTGTGCATGTTATTATCCAAGCCCAGTTTTCCTATTACATCATAGGGAAAGAATGGGGAAATGGTAATGAAGACACTTCAGTGTTTGTACAAAGAAGGCAAAACAAAATTCAATAAAGAATGATACAAAGCCATTTTAGGATAATCGTGCTGGGGAACACTTAGTCTTTTAATGGTTATACATACAGTTGTTATGTTATACGTTAAAGGACTAGGCAGCTTGTGTAAGGGCAGCAATGGTGTGTATGAATGAGTAGAGTGAATGCATAGTGTCAGATTATGATAACTGATCTTCTTACCGCAAATGTAATTGAAGGAGTCAGTTGACAAAGATCAGCTGATGGCCTGTTAACACAGGGCTCCATTCAGATAATATGAGCTAGCCTACTTGCTTCTATTGCCATGCGATCTGCAACCACAGTAAATAAGTATTAAAAAAATAAATCTGGTATATAATATGATTATAATAGCTATGAAATTACTGAGAAAAGCATTTCAGCTGGTCTCTGGACATCATTTTGACCCATGGAAAGTATGCGTTAAATCAATAGTATTCAGGTCCGTGTATAAAGTGTTATTTTGTATTAAGGGCTGAGTCCAAAGTGACAGAAAGGAATATACTGCTCGTAATTTCGTTTTACCGTTTTCCAGCTGGAATGCAGAAACGAAAATTCCATCCGAATTTTCCTTTCTTGTTTATTGGTACAAAACGAAAAACGAAAATGACAGAACAAGGAAATGGGTGAACGGAGGGTTTTGTTACTTTGTATTAAGAGCTGAGTCCCAATGATATGAAAACAAATAAACGAGCCTCATTGGCTGTGCCTTTCTGTCACTTTGGACTCAGCTCTTAATACAAAGTAACAAAACCCTCCGTTCACCCATTTCCTTGTTCTGTCATTTTCGTTTTTCGTTTTGTACCAATAAACAAGAAAGGAAAATTCGGATGGAATTTTCGTTTCTGCATTCCAGCTGGAAAATGGTCAAACGAAATTACGAACGGTATATTCCTTTCTGTCACTTTGGACTCAGCCCTTAATACAAAATAACACTTTATACACGGACCTATTCACCAGTTATACTTGTTTAATGTTGGATTTATATGAATAAACAGTTTTCCCCCTAACTGTTGGACACAAAGTTGGAAGTACCCTATTTTTAAAAAAATTGGGAACACTGCGTCTTGTCCTAACCCATACAGGATTTATGTTAAGGTCTGTTATGCACAGAGGGAGGTGGATCTTTCTTTCTTTTAACTACATTTAATCCTTTGGGCACCTTGTTAAGTACAAGTATACATCTTGTAAAGCTCAGGTAAGCCATTGTCAAAGTTGCTGCGAGGAAGAAGACACGAGGCATGGACTGTTTTGCTTTGTGAGTTTGACTTATAATCACATGTTTCACCCCAGGAGGAAATCAGTGACCAAAGTATAAATACGCTCATTGAGGAGAGAAATATCAAGCATGAGGTGTGACCGTGTGTGGTTGAAGAAGGGTAATGATGCTTCGCAGAACAACGTTAGCCATTCAGGCTCCAGTGTGTGTTTTTTTGTTATCAGTGATTGTACAAGCGGCCGACCGGACTGTCCCCCACAGCCAACACTGAGTCAATCACTGTCTCTACCTGATCCCTTTGTCCGTTTGTTTTCCGGATAAAAGAAAAAGATTCAGCTTTGCCAGATCATCTGTGTTGTGCTGGTTTGGGTTGGAAAGGTTAGTGAAAATGCCTGGGTCAAAAAAAGGCATTTGCTGTATCAGTTTACCTTGTTCTAAGGGAAGGGGAGCTAGCTTTTGAGTAACATTGATTTGTTGTGACAAGTTGACATACAACAACATACAACAAGTGTAACATTACTTGCTAATGTATTAGGATTCAGTCTCTCTTTCTCTCTCTCTCTCTCTCTCTCTCTCTCTCTCTCTCTACATTGTTTAAACATGATGTGTTTGTATTTCGTAGACCTTTTTCTTTTCCTTGTGGCGATACGCTCTTGTACACAAACGCCATGTCAAGTAGCCAACGGATTATTGGCATTGTATAACATACAGACATAACTGTACAAAGCTACTTCAACCACTAGCTCACACACCTTTCCCATCCGTTAATGCCCTCCGTGAAACATCTTGACCTGGAGTCATTTAATCACACTCCTCCTCCCTCTCTCAAATCCTTCCTAACAATTTCCTGTATATCTCCTCTTGTCTGCTGTATTAAGCCCAAAGGTCAGAGTGGTTCCTTTTTGCTAATGTCAAGAGTTTTGACATGAAGGCTTTTACGAGCTGTAGCAAATTAGGAACACCAAAGGTTTATCTCATGTAGACTGAAGTTACACACTACAGCTCTAAGTAAATCGCTAAGTCGTAAAGCATTGAAATGATTAACTATGGCTATATAAGGGTAGCACATCCATGGCAACGGCTATGCTTTTAAACCAAAATGATGAAACCTGTATGTCTTTTCATTGTTTTGTTTTTTTGCAGCATCTTATTCGCCGACATCGAGGGTTTCACCAGTCTGGCGTCGCAGTGCACGGCACAGGAGCTGGTGATGACTCTTAATGAACTCTTCGCCCGCTTTGACAAGCTGGCTGCGGTAAGAATGCAATCATTCACATGTACACAAAGGCCACACTTTTTGTCACATTTTTTGTGTTTTTTATTCTATAACACTTTAACTTTGTTTAGTAGCGAAAGTATGCTTTGATGTTTGAAGACACATCAGTCTAATCATATTTCTAAGACGTTCCTAAGAACATTCCGCCGGCCCTCATGGTGTTTGTAAGAACAGTGACTCAGTTTGTGGCTTTTTATGGGAATGTGGATTTTGCTGATGAATTTGCAGCTCTAGGTTTGCAGTGTGGTTGCACTAGTCTGATCTTAACTTCGAGCACAGTTACGTATTTGTCTCTCTCTAAAGCTTAAAGAAATACTTCACCCATACTGAAGCGGCATTCTATCATTATAAAATCGCTATTATAATATAATGAATCAGGTTTTTCTTCCCTCAGTCTTCCCTTTGCCCAGCTGTCTTGTTAATCCTAACCCTACATTTATACTAGTGTGATGTCACACTAGTAAAATATAGGGTTAGACAGTGAGACCATAAAACACTCTATCTGCCTTTTCTCAGGCTAGGATGAACCGATTTCAAAAATGTTTGAACATTTATTTTACAAAGGATGTTCAGTAGACAGAGTTCAATACACCTTCATATTCCCACTGGTGAAGTAGGTCTTTAAGGAGCTGTAGATGGGACATACTCTTTTGAACTTTCTCCACACCAGGAGAACTAGAGAAGAAAAAGCTGTTTTGATTCTCCTTTGTAAAGGAGGATCAGTAGCTGCATGGCAAATAAGAACCTTGAGGAGTGATATCTATACCATCTCCACTGTGTACTTAATATTTGATGTGTTATTGAAACAACGGTGATACCGTGCTAAATGAATCATGACATATAGTTCTTGTCTAGCAGGAGTGTAAGCAGCTTAATATTTTAGGTACATGTTGAAAGAGGGATGTGCCGAGACACTGATCAGACCAATTATAAAGAACACGTTTCATTAAATAGGAATTGAGATTTCAGAGAAAAGCAAACAACTCAATGTTAGACATAATATCAGAGAGTGATGCATGTTCAACTTAAGTTATACCAGTGTGTGTTGAATCTGAATCTGCTCATTTTTTAATTTGGTGACCCTAATAACTAAAAATAGCTCTGCATTTGGGGGCATCTTAAAGGGACTCCGAGAAACTTTCAGTTTGTTTTAATTCTTGCACCCCCTTTGGACAAAAGCGGTAGTGTTTTTACTACACCAGCTTTAGGTTCTGGATGGGCATACCCATGACAAAGGCATTAAGAAAAACAAAAAAAATATCATTCTCTGCACTGATGGTCACGTTTGCTGTTACATGTAATTTATGATCATCAATAGAAATATTAGACTGTTTCAGAAATATTTAAAAGTTCCTTGTAGCACCTTTAAAGACAGCTAAAAAATAAATATCATCTTATGCACACATAAATGTGGACAGCGTTCTAGTGTTATGCGGGAAGCTCCAAAATATCTATTTTTTATCTGCCATCTCTATCCTGCAGCCAGACATGTATTTTTAGAACATTTCCAATATCTGTAACACTGGTTCATGAGCGGCATTTTCATGAATATTGATTTTTTTTCCCCCTGTTGATACTTCTTCTTATCCAGAAGCTTTATTGTTTGTCCAGCTATTGCTCGATGTATGTCATTTGGTTATGAAAGGTGAAATGATATGCTAATCAATATTTATGAGTGAAACAGGTATAATGGCATTATAAACCAGAAACGTTGCTACTGACACTTTTATATCCATGCCAGATGTACCCTGTATTTTGTCACATGCACGCACGCACGCACACACACACACACACACACACACACACACACACACACACACACACACACACACACACATTCCCTGTCTGTGCTGTTTGCACAATGGCTCTTTTTGTATTTTCTCAGAAACATGTGCTAGAGAGATACTCAGGTGGCTATCATGAGACACAGTGTTCTCCCAAGCTCTACAGATCCACACACACACACACACACACACACACACACACACACACACACACACACACACACACACACACACACACACACACACACACACACACACATACACACACACACATAGTGCTACAAACACACACGTCTCATCTGAGTTTCCACTCATTTCAGTGAACGTTTTGCCTCCTTGCCGCTTCTCACATGTTTTGATGGCCCCTCTTAATTGGCGTGTTGTTTAAATGAATCAGAGCATGACCTATTTTCTTTCACTTTAAAGTCATCCGAAGAAGGTATTTTTAATCAGAAACACCATAGTTCAAATAAAGGGCGGCTTCTGCACACACACAAACACAAACACAAACACACACACACACACACACACACACAC
This sequence comes from Hyperoplus lanceolatus, assembly GCA_026929865.2. NCBI lineage: Eukaryota > Metazoa > Chordata > Actinopteri > Uranoscopiformes > Ammodytidae > Hyperoplus > Hyperoplus lanceolatus. The sequence goes on along the minus strand of CM049405.1, from coordinate 7,870,600 downwards.
ACACACACACACACATACACACATACACGCATACACACAGACATCCTATTATGTTCACTGCAAGTATGCTGGGATGCTAAAGTATCAGGTACCTTTTAGTAATATCTTATACGTCGTCTCCACCGAGCAGAGCGAGTCGGGTCTTTGCACGCGGGTTGGATTTTTTGGTCCTTAAACTTGCCATTACTGGTTTTTTTTCTTTTTTGGGACACTTAGGGGCTGCAGAGACAAGTTGTTAACATTCATTTGAAATTAGCATCACATTATAAAGTTTGACATATCAGTACATGTGATTGAGTACACACAATCAATCACATTGTAAATGTTTTTCCTTTCCCTGACAGGAGAACCACTGTCTGCGGATCAAGATCCTGGGAGACTGCTACTACTGTGTGTCCGGGCTGCCAGAGGCCAGGGCCGACCATGCACACTGCTGCGTGGAGATGGGAGTGGACATGATAGAGGCCATCTCGTAAGTTGCACCGGATGCTGACGTGTGACTGCATTCAATGTCACTGTATTTGTTTAGGGTTGGAGGTTAAAGTTCAAGGCTTGAGGGCTGACATGGTGGTGCTGAAGGTTGTATAATGTCCTTTACTCGCTCCCCAAATAGTCTGCCTGCTCCTCAATGCTTTTGATTTTTTTCCAACAGTGCCCCAAGTTTCTAAGCCCTCTCAACTGATCTGTCTGTTAGTGTTCTGTTGTCCCATCTAATAATTCATCCATCTGTCCATTTTCTGTACCAGCTTTTGTTGTCCAGCATGCACTGGGCTAATGCATCAAGGAAGTTTTGGACATTTTGTTTTGGACAAAGACCACATACAAGGGGAAAAGCCATACTGGCTGTGTCAAAAATGTTTCCAAAGAATGGGGATTTGTTTTATAAGATAACTGATTAAAAGAGTAATTACCAAAGTAATCAATCAAGCTAAAATGTCCAATATTTGTAGGTTCCAGCTTGTCAGTTGAAATGTCCTTGAAATGTTGGACTTAAGATGGGATCTGAATGTACTATTCCCCCTTTCTAGTGGTATAACTGTAACATTTTGAATAAGCAGCACATCACTGAGCTTATTCTAGTCGCAGTAATCAGCATATTTTCTGTTATCTAAACATAACAACTGCATGGTTAAAGCCATTGCTAATGCATTCTTTCCCTATCTTTGACAACCATGGTCATTCATCTGATTATTAAAGGCTGCTGTCAGTCTACAGTCTGTGGCGAGTAGTAGAAGTAATGATTTACCTTTAATCAGAAGTTGTTTATGCAGGATGCATCTTCATTGTTGTCTAACTATTACAGACAGATGCATTAAAGTAGGTCATTCAACTAACAGCCGTTCCTATGTTTTCAACCTTTCTTAATGTGCTGTTTAAGTGTTAAGAGCAATATCGTCAGAAACATACTGAACAAAAATTATGCTGGCAAAATTCAAAACAATGATTTTGTTGATTAATGTTTGCAAATGTTTTTTTGAGGTTTTTTTTACTTTACCATAATTGACTATGATTTTTTGTTTTGTTTTGCAGGCTGGTACGGGAGGTGACTGGTGTGAACGTGAACATGCGCGTGGGCATCCACAGCGGCAGGGTGCACTGCGGGGTGCTGGGACTCAGGAAGTGGCAGTTTGACGTCTGGTCCAATGACGTCACACTGGCCAATCAGATGGAGGCTGGGGGCCAGGCTGGGTATGTATCTCTCCAGTTACAGTCAACTTCAAACTAACCAACTACACACTCATCTGGTTCACTGAAATGGTATGAACTGCCTGTTTCCTTGTATAGTTGAATATACGGTATTTAATATTTGTGTGTGTTTTTTCTCAGACGTATCCACATCACCAAAGCCACTCTGAATTATCTGAACGGGGATTATGATGTGGAACCGGGATCAGGGGGAGATAGAAATGTTTACCTGAAGAAGAACAACATAGAAACCTACCTCATTGTGGGCTGCAGTCAGAAAAGGGTACGGGCATTAACATTAAGGCCAGATTCAAAATAAGAAGATTCAAGACTATATTTACGTCTTATTTTTCATTCTTTTTCAACCATTAGGGGGCAGAAAAACTCCACAAAAAGCAGACAGAGCCCTGACACATGAGCACCTTTAAAAGTTGTCATGGTTACTTTGTCAGCAAACATTATACTTTAATCAAACAAAGACAAATGTTTTTATCCAACTCAAGTCATGTTTCTTTGATCTAATGCCAACATTCTCAATCCTTTTAGATCTTTTCTGGTCTCCATAGACTCCTGAGAAATATATCTGACTCTCGGGTAATCTAATCAGATAGGAGCAAACTCCGACAGAAAAAAACAGTACTTTAGTGCTGTAAAAGCAGAACAAAATAGTCGCTGCGCTAGGTTGTTGCCAAACTAAACAGAGATTTTTTTTTTGTCTGTATATGAAGTTTATCTTTTGCTTTCTTTATCCAGACTCCTTCAAAACACAATTATTATATTCTAATATACATTTCTGTGTCTTTTATTTCATACAGAAAGAGGAAAAGGCCCTGATAGCCAAAATGAACCGACAGAGGACCAACTCAGTCACCCACAACAGCGGCCACTGGACCGACCGTCCGTTCTACAACCACCTGGGTGGAAACCAGGTCTCCAAGGAGATGAAGAGGATGGTGAGGAAAATTTAAATGTAATGGTGTCATGACCATCTGCTGTGTAGGCCTGTCTGTGTTAGTGAATCCATTGCCAATATCTCATCTCAGTTCTCATTGGTTGATGAGGCCGACACGTTGTCAATACCCATAATCCTTTGAGCTGCTGTCCTGATAAGCAGCAGCAATGGCTCTTCATGGAAAAAAAGTATCCCCCATTTTCCCAACACCAAACCTCTCATCAAGGTTGAATTTGATCTTGGAGAAAAAAATGATTGAAATGTAGCAGCAGCAAAGTGATGTATAAACATATAAAGTTTTATTTTTTATTTGCTGACTGTATTACACCACTTTTTCTTTTTGTTTATTCTAATATCGCCAGTCATATCTCCCTCCATCTTGCCTCTGACTCTCTCCCTCTCTATCTCGGCATTAATCATGCTGCAAAGCTCATGGGACATACATTTTTTCTGTATTTTTTTATGGGAGGGAGGGATGTTATGGACAGATATTCTCCCTTGTTGTGTCTATCCTCCAAACATATGGAGCTGGAGCTGAGTGTGAAGGACTTACTGTAGGAATTCAGAGGTGTTACACGTGTACTTTCCTTTGCTTCTGTTTATTCCACTACTCTCATGTGTAAAAAAAAAGACAAGACAAAAGAGTGGAACAAGCATGGATTCCAGTATTCAAGATTTCACCTTTTAAAATATCTAAAGAAAAAGTTTTTTGTAATTTTAAGCACAAATGCCCAAATATTAACAATATGTATGCTTACAGCTTCTCACTTGATACACACATTTGTTATAAATGGAACATCTTTGGGATTCGGACAAAAACATTATTTGGAGACGTTACATTTGGACGCTAATTTATTCAATTCAAAGATGAATCGCTAATGAAAATAATTGTTACTTGAAGCCCAAGTTTCATTTTTTGCATAAAGTCAGCTGCAGCATTGATATGCATGTGTATATCCAGAAGAGGGAGCTAGAGAGATGCATTAACTAACTTCATTGTAACACGATGTTTACATTGATATATTTCTTAATGGTCTACTGGGCACAGTAGCATGTTATTATAATCCTTATATTATACAAGTTTCTCCAAGTTAAAATATTCTCCACAACAGTCTTAAACTATGAAATGCTAAATTTCTTCTGTCCATAACTCATTTATTAACTGGAAAATGAGCACCAAAAGTTTCTAAAGCCCAGTTTCAGTAGAAGTTACCATTCTTTGCTAATGCTTTTTTCCCCCTCTTCTCTGTCTTGCAGGGCTTTGAAGACCCCAAAGACAAGTGAGTATTGACATGATCTCAACCAAATTGTGCTCCCCTTCACCCTGCTCTTCCCAGTATGTTTCTGTCTGTTTGCCACGGATACATCGACCTGTTCAGACTTGCTCTTACATTAGGCATTGGACATCCTGGGGGAATAAAACAAGAATCAATGAACCACTTTGAAGTCAATAACAATGAGCCCTGAAAGGAAATGCACTTGGCGCTTGCTAATGACCGGTGGAAGGTCACAATTAATTACTTTTTAAGTCACGCTTCGAGCCACAGTAAGCTGCTTTGAATTGGTATGAGTCATATGACAGTGACCAAATCAGGTCCCATGTTAAGAGATCAATTTAAAGGGACAGTTCAGTATTTTTTAAGTGGGGTTGTATGAGGTACTTATGCATAGTTAGTCTGTTGCCTTATGGAGATGGCGATCACTAAAATAAGGAGTTTGCAGACTTTGCTGTAGCTGAAGTCAGCCTTTTACTTTTGCAGAGGGGGCCAGCTGAAAAAAAAGGTTCTGCCAAGTGTATACAGTAAAAATGCTTAACTAAAAAAAGTTTGGCCATGTATTACTAAGCAAACTTGCGCCGGTGCAGCATAGAGTATCAGTCTGCAAATAAGCAGTGAAAAAAAACTATATATATATATTTTTTTTTAAAGTAAGCATTTATATATTTTGTGAAAAAGCATTTTTCTGCTGGCCCCTTCTGCAAAGATACATGGCTGACTTCTGCTACAGCGACATCTCCCCGAAACTCCTTATAGTGACTGCGCTGACAGCCATCTCCATAAGGTAATAGACTGAATATGCCCCATACAACCCCACTTCAAAAATACTGGACTATCCCTTTAAGGTTTGTGTACACTGAACATTTAAACTGTGTGAATAAGCTTGAAAGATCTTGGAGATACATTTTAATACAAAAAATAAAACAATAACTTTCTTTCCTGATAAAAGTGTCGAGGAGACAGTGAAGCTGATTGAGGGCGTAGGGTTGTATCCTGATGAAGCAGATTAGATGACTATGCCATTATTGACGGTGTTTTTTCGTTTTCAATCATCCTGAGATTTAAATGTCACATGGATTTCGTGTTCTGTTATTCAGGCATTTCAATTTCAGAAACCAGCAAGAGAACATGAACCCAGAGGATGAGGTGGATGAGTTCCTGGGCCGGGCCATCGACGCACGCAGCATCGACCGCCTGCGCTCCGAACACGTCAAGAAGTTCCTGCTCACCTTCAGAGAACCTGACCTGGAGAAAAAGGTTTGGAAGTACACAAACAGACTCACACACACACACACACACACACACACACACACACACACACACACACACACACACACATGTTTGCACGGCCATAATTGTGAGGACACTCATTAACATAATGCATTCCCTAGCCCCTTACCCTAACCCAAACCATTAAAAATTAAATGCCTAATCCAAAACCTTACACTAACCCTAACCTAAACCAGATTCAAAATCCCTTCAAATGTCTGTCCTGAAGTGAGAACCGACCAAAGTCTCCTCACTATCAAACACTCTTTAAGGTCTAAAACTCAAATTGGTTCTCACAGAAATAGTTGCACACGCGCACACACACACACACACACACACACACACACACACACACACACACACACACACACACACACACACACACACACACACACACACACACACACACACACACACACACACACACACACACACACACACACACACACACACACACACAGTGACACGCACACATTGACACGCACCGCGGCAGTCAAAGCAAACTATGACAGAGAGAGGGAGGAAAGAGGTAGTCAAGGGCAAGCCCAGAAGAACTGTTAGAGCCTGGGTTGTTTCTAAAGAGTTTGGGAAAAACGGGGAAAAAAAAGTTGGTTTTAACTTTTGATATTTCTTCCCACATGGAAATTAAAGAGTGAAACACATCTTTTTATTTTTTTTGAGCCTCTAGTTTTTTTTGATCAGTTCATCTCTATCTCTGCAGCCTGCAGTTATCTCGACTCATGTACAGCATCATTATACAATGGTTTTTGATCCCAGACAAGGCAACAGCACCAGTACATAGCTCACAGCCACTGTCTGAGCTCTCTGCACAGCTGTTTTTAAGACACATGGGCCATTTTGGTTCTCTGATGATGTTAAAAAAATAAAATTGATCATTGATGTTTTTTTTTGTTTTTTTTTACACTTTGGAGATTTATCTCTTTCAACTGACAAGCTTTTAATTTATTACCAAACAGTGTAGATAGGTGGTCTTTACTCGACAGCAACACTAGTAAATCAGTGTCTGCAGTTAGTAATACGAAATGACAGTATACATAAATGCATAAAAAAACTGATAATTTAGCTCAGTTTTACATCATTCGTCCTTCACAGACCAAAGTCAAGTTTTTATTTTTCGGACACCGCTGGAAAAAAATAAATGTGTCCCTTCGCTGAAGTAATGATTCAGATTTTAGATTTGATATTTTTGCATATTTCTTCAGCTTATCTTTTGAGTTTGTTTTCAGAAAGACAGAAAGGGACCGATGTGTGTGGACAGATGTTAACATGCTGCTTGTGTCTCCTCTTGCAGTACTCCAAACAGGTGGACTCCAGGTTCGGGGCTTATGTGGCCTGCGCCTCCCTCGTCTTTCTCTTCATCTGCTTCATCCAGATCGTCATTGTGCCACCGTGAGTTCAACACTTTGAAAAACACTCTCTCTCTCTCTCCTGTACTCAGACTATTGTCCCTCGCCCATGTCTCAGTATTGATCTCCTGTATCCCGTCTCTTTATTAACCTTTCTCCTCGGTCCACATCACACGCCTCCTGTCGTCTTTTATTCTTGCCGTTACCGCCCAGTCCCTCCCTCCCCTGTCTCCACGGCAACTCATCTGTCATTGTTTTATCCGTTTCCCTTAATCATTTTTCACTGTTCACACTTTCTCTCCTCCGTATTCTGTGGTCTTTTCCTGCTATTATCATTAATAATAAAGGCATTAAGAAAAACTATATCAATATCATTCTTTGCACTGATGGTCTTGTTTGCTGTTACATGTTCTTCATGATCATCAGAGGAAAATTAGACTGTTTTAGAAATATTTAAAAGTTCCTTGTAGCACCTTCTAATCATTGAAAGCCTAGTGTGTTGATAAAGTTGCCTAAATAGGGACAGGCGTTGTAAATTAGCCAAAGCTGTAAACTCGCCTCCACAGCACATCAATTGCATTCTTTGCATTGGAACTATGTAAAACGTCATCGTCCCTATTACTAAAAATTCTAATCAATCAAAAAAAAAAATCTAAATAATTACATATTCCTGCGATCTTTATTACCTTTGACACAGCGGAATCACAAAAATAAACAGTCCAGCTTAAATGACAGTTATAGGAAGTAACATCATCTGTATACAATGACACCCTGAATGTCTCCCCATGCAGCTCCAGTTTGATGATCAGCTTCTTCGTCACGGGTCTCGTTATCCTGACGGCCGTCATGTTCGTCTCCACTGTGTACTGCTGTTTCGGGGTGAGTAGCCTGGTGATGTGCCTGTGTTGTTGTAAAATGAAATTGCCAAATACACTTGAACCCCCTCTGCAGATCTAAATGTATTAGTCTCTTCTTGAGTGATGAACAATCAATTTTTTTTTTAATATATATATTTTTTGCCTCTTTTGATACATTTTTGTGGAATATTTATCTCAGATGTCATCAAGAACAGATAGGGTCGGTGTCTGGTTCTTGTTTCTTTTGGTTTTAACTATTGCTGTCACCGAAGCCTTAGAGTATTTGTCCTGTGTCCCACTCACTTCAATAGAAGATGGTATGACTCACAAATTTAAGAATGGGTTTCCTATTTTTGGTGGGGACCACTTTGTCCGATCCAGAAAGCCAGAGTGTATCTTTTGCTCAACTTTGCCTCACTCTTATAAGAGTCACTTTGCTAAATATATTTTTATGACGTACATCAGTATCACGGCATCACAGGCTTTTTTTGGCGGTAAACATTGAAGGGCTTTTATAGATTTTTGTTGTATGTGTTTGTTGTGTGTGTGTAAATAGATACAGAGCACACACAACAGGAAGATAGCACAGGGCTCTTGTTCCATCCATTTCTCTCTCTTAGCGCCTGCTGACGAGTCATGAGGGTCATTAGTTATATTCCAAAGAAGAAAGCAGAGCTGCTGTTGATGGTTTTCACCGATGAGTCATGGTTCTGTTTTGAGAAAAAGAGAGAAAAAAAATGTCTTCTCGTTGTACATCCTTTGAACTCACAGAGGGGATTCATTCATGTGTGTTGTCTGATAAAAAAAAATAGCAAAAGTATACTAAGATTGTCTGAAAATAGACACATTTACACTGTAAAAAAATAGGACATTTTACTTTATATTCTGTAAAAAGGGACACAATCCTCTTTGCAGATTTATACCATAAAAATGTTGAATAAAAATACTTTGTAATAAATGTAGAGAATTTTAACCTTGGACTATCAACAACACTACTAAATTACCATATAAATTGTAAGCTGAAAAAGTGATTATGGGGTTTAGTAACATTTTAACAGTCAAATAAATAAAATGAATTAGAATATTATTTGACTTAATTCTATTATTTTTGTACCTTTTTACCCATCCTTCCTGCCAGCTGTTCCCAGTGCCTCTGCAGAATCTCTCTAAGAAGATAGTCCAGTCCAGACTCAACAGCACCCTGGTGGGCGTCTTCACCATCATCATCGTCTTTCTCTCGGCTTTCATCAATATTGTAAGTGTTAACTTCACAGAATTCCCAAAAGAGCAATATTTTTCTACCCATAGGACAATTTTCTGATGAATAATTTGTAATCTTGTTAAAAAAAACTCACATATTCACTCAAATCACTGAACTCATAGCATTGTAACTATATTCCAAACTATATTCTATAATTAATCGGACTTATGAAACTTTTTTGATCGATTTTGTTTTGTTTTGTAAAATCAGGTTTTGCAACTGTTTTTGTTTTGATATTTAAATAAAATTTCAAAAGGGCAGGCATGATAAACCTCGGCTTCAGCCTACACCTTTTCAGCCAGTGATGTATGTACTCTGCTTTGCTATTATACATAAATGACCTACTGTGTTTCATAAATTATTATTATTAAAGTATTATTCTGAATCTCCTCGTACCTCTTGCAGTTCACGTGCAGTAGTGAGGACCTGCAGAGCTGCATGAGGGCGGAGCTTAACCTCAGTCTGAACAGTGTGAACGCCTGCCACTCCCACATCCTCAGCCTTGACACACCAAGCAACCCGTGTGTGGACAACGCTCTCATCTGCAGCTTTCCTGAGGTACACGTTTGCCTTAAGAATATCTTCTAAGGATTGCATTGTTTATTCTATTATTGATTTCAACAAGCAAGTTTAGAGTGGCCATGAAAAAAATGTAAGTAAGGCAAATGAGGCAGAACGTTTAGTGCTATTAGTGGAAAACTCAGAGGAGGAATAAATTTGTCTGAATCGGTGAAGCCAATTCATTTAAGGCATTTTTGCAGGAAAGAAATGACCATCGTACATTGGTGACTAATCATGTTGATACATAGATATGTCTGTTACAAACGTTTAGGCAGCTTCGTTCACCAAGTAGACCTTAGTGCTGCTGCGATTCTAGCGCAGAAGCTTAAAAATGCCATCATAAAAGACCAAGACATTACATCACATATAGTAGTGCAGCTTTAACTTAGCCAAACAAATCTCTCTCTCTCTCTCTCTCTCTCTCTCTCTCTCTCTCTCTCTCTCTCTCTCTCTCTCTCTCTCTCTCTCTCTCTCTCTCTCTCTCTCTCTCTCAGTACTTCTCCTGCTGTGTGCTCCTGAGTCTCCTGGCCAGCTCAGTCTTCCTGCAGGTTAGCAGCATCGGTAAACTCTTCCTCATGCTCTTCATCGAGCTGCTCTACCTGCTCATCATGGAGGTTCCCAAAGTCTCTCTGTTCGACAACCAGGACCTGCTGGTGCTGGCCAACGCCATCAACATTGCGTGAGTCACTTCATCCCCCTCCAATTGTGTTTGTGTGTGTGTTTGTACTTGTGCAGGCATCTTTGTGGGGACCAGTGTTATCTTCTAACCATCAGAGTGAGGAATTTTTTTTAAAGTGAGGACATTTAGCCTGGTCCTCACTTATATAAAGGCATTTTTGAGGGCTGAAGACTTGGTTTTAAGGTTCAGGTTAGAATTCGGATTATATTACGGTTAGTGTGAGGGCTGGGGTTATGCATTTAGTTGTGATGGTTAGGGTTGACGCATTCCCTAGGCCCTTACAGCTAGGGAATGCGTCATGTCAATGACTGGCCGCAGAAAGATAGAAGTACAAGGGTGTGTGTGTGTGTGTGTACCTTTGACCGTGTGCATACGTTCTGATTGCTGATTGTCTCTTCTCTGCTCTCTCCCCCTCACAGTGAGCACATGAATGGAACAAGGTGAGACTGAACTTCTATTCCCACTAAGACCCAAAGCATCACCTCCGTTATCTGAATAAACTAATTGCATCATTATCACTGTGCTGGCACCAATGTAACCTTAATGAACTGTGCTAACACTAATGTGCCAGGGTTTAGAGGGCAGCTTGTTGTCCTGTAACAGTGTCCCTACATGGTGTATAACTTTATGAAACACCCACATCTTTATGAGTTGGTAGTTAATGGAATAGAACCTCTGAAAACCTGTGTGTGTGTGTGTGTGTGTGTGTGTGTGTGTGTGTGTGTGTGTGTGTGTGTGTGTGTGTGTGTGTGTGTGTGTGTGTGTGTGTGTGTGTGTGTGTGTGTGTGTGTGTGTGTGTGTGTGTGTGTGTGTGTGTGTGTGTGTGTGTTCTGACCTCCAGCTGTGTGGTGGACACCAAGGTTCCGCTGAAGATCATGACACCGGTGGTCATCACTGTCTTCGTTCTAGCCCTCTACCTTCACGCCCAGCAGGTGGAGTCCACAGCCAGGCTTGACTTTCTCTGGAAGCTGCAGGTTAGTGTGTGTGTGTGTGTGTGTGTGTGTGTGTGTGTGTGTGTCTGTGTCTGGAAGTGTATTCATCGATTTTCTCAACAGAAAACAGACCAATAAAATGTAATTGTGGATTAATGTAATTTAATGCAATATCCTCCTACGAGATTGCTAAAAGTTTGTGAATGGTTTTGGTTCAAAGATGCAAGACATCTCTAGGGAGCAGTACAATATGTTGCCATCAAGAAAGACAATGTTTTCCCCTTGGCCAGTTTGTGCACAATGTGTTCAATGTGTCTGTCCTTCTGAAAAAGCTCAAACATGGAAGGCGCAACATTGTTTTGTCAGTGTAATACTGGTTTCAAAAATGCAGACAGAAATGCCTTGTAGTCAATCATCATGAAAGGGATACAGGTCTAAGGAGAACCCTGGGGGAGCTCCACTTCTGCGGTGTGCCCACTTTACAGTTGTTTTTTTCTTTTGAATATCACATAGCTTCAAAAGTGACTCTGAAAAAGGACTGCAGCCGACAAGATGAGCTGCTAAAAAGCCTTACGTAGCGTGTCTGGCTTTGTTGTGAAGAAAGTGTGAGTGAGTATGGATCGGAGGTAGAGAAGTGGATCATGCTGAAGGAGTGCTGTGGGGAGCTCATCTGTGTGTGGACAGTTTGACACATTTATTTGTTGTGAGTGACTGGTTCTTAAATGGATTCCATTGTCACTCTCATGAATACAAACGGGCTACTGTTGTTCTGCTCAACAACAGGAACAACAGGCTAAAGACATTTTTTGAAGCCGTCTTTCACGTCTAGGGGTTGTTGGAAAGTCAAATGATTTAAAGTAAGGTCGGCCTATTCATTTTATGATAAATGCCTTTTGCTGGCTGTGGTCGGGGAAGCCAGTCAATGGGATAAACAAGTTACTAGTTTACAAAAACCTCTAAGCTGAGAGAGGGGGCCTTTATTTTCTAGCTCACTGCTGTCGCTCATGGTTTGTAGTCTTATCCTCAGAGTGTACGGTTGCACTATGTGAGGCTGTAATGCTCATTGTGAAGAATAACTAGTTTGTAAGGAGGATACAAGTTAAAGACTTAAGTCGTTTTTCTTATCCTTAGCAATCCTGGTGAAGTAAATGTTACTGTAATTGTGCCAGCATTTTGACGTGACACTTTATCATCATATCGACTGGGAACCTTAAAGGAATAGTTCAACATTTTATCTATTGTTTTTGTTGCTGTCGGCGAAGGCATTGTAATGCTTCCTATTGACTACCAGTATTTAGAGATGAGCGACCTTTGCCCATTTCTTCTTCAAAATTGCACACATTGAACCTGAGAGTGAGGCAACAAGTCCAAAAAAATGTTTTTTAAATGTTGAGCTATTCCTTTAAACGCAGAGACTATTTCCAATCGATCTAGAAGATATTGACCTACTGCTTGGGTGGGGCTATACATGAAAAGTCACCTAAGTCATGACAAATTTCATAATATATTTTTTTCCCGCTTAATTCCTGTATTGACCCGCCCCCTTTTTTTTTGCGCAGGCCACCGAGGAGAAAGAGGAGATGGAGGAGCTGCAGGCCTACAACCGGCGTCTGCTCCACAACATCCTGCCCAAAGACGTGGCGGCTCACTTCCTGCAGCGCGAGCGGCGCAACGACGAGCTGTACTACCAGTCCTGTGAGTGCGTGGCCGTCATGTTCGCCTCCATCAGCAACTTCTCCGAGTTCTACGTGGAGCTGGAGGCCAACAACGAGGGAGTGGAGTGTCTGCGGCTGCTCAACGAGATCATCGCAGACTTTGACGAGGTGAGGGGTGGCCTGGGAACGGAGCTGGCTGGAGGTTGGGTGACTATGTGTGTGTGTGTGTGACTGAGGATGGAGGTCTGTGGCTGTCACGGTGGTATCCAATGACGTCAGTGTTTGAATGAAACAATCAACAGCTAACACTATTTGTACCCAAATGGGTTACATACTGTAATGTGCACTATGTAACTTTGGGTGCATCAGAGAAGTGAACACAAACCCTTTTGAATGATATAAACTCTCTATATTAAACCTTCCAACCTCTCTCTCTCTCTCTCTCTTCTGCCACCACCACCATCAGATCATCAGTGAGGACCAGTTCCGTCAGCTGGAGAAGATCAAGACCATCGGCTCCACCTACATGGCTGCGTCGGGCCTGAACGACACCACATACGACAAGGTGGGCCGCACGCACATCCGCGCCCTGGCCGACTACGCCATGAGGATGATGGACCAGATGAAATACATCAACGAACACTCCTTTAACAACTTCAAGATGAAAATAGGTGAGATGCAGAATAATGAGATTGGGGTTGCTACGGTTGCTCGGGTGGATTTGATGCAATCTAACAGGGGGATCAGATTGAGAGTGAGATTGAGTGGTACGCCAATAAGGCCAACTGTTAAACTTCAGAGGAGAAAGTCTGACATTAAGTTGCCAAGTTGGAACGCAGGAGTCTTTTTCTAAACAGATTCACAGCAAGGTAAGGGGCTTTTTTTTTTGCCCCTGTGAAATATGTATCAGGGGCGTTGTTGGTCATGTCCAGGGCAAATGTATCAAATGTTTGGAAATATCTTGTTTACTATATCAGGTATTATTGTAAAAAAAAAAAAAAAAAAAAAAAATGGATAAATAAAAAACTGAATACATTGTATACATTCTGTTATTCCAGTATATTTGTAAGAAACAAGTGTCAAATTTTCATTTGTCCAGAAGGCTTGGTGGTAGAAATTCAGTGCCTTTGTTTTTTTTTTTTTAACTATGTCTGTCTCCTTTCCTTAGGTCTTAACATCGGCCCGGTGGTCTCCGGGGTGATCGGGGCCCGGAAGCCTCAGTACGACATCTGGGGGAACACAGTGAACGTGGCCAGTCGAATGGACAGCACGGGAGTACCGGAGAAGATACAGGTAAAGTGAACTGACAAAATATTGGATCTCATATGAAAAGTATCATTCCACCTAGTCAAGAGATATCAACTTAAATAAGAGATATTTAGATGCTAGTCCGAGAATGTTACTTTACTTTTGAAAATCCAGCAAAATTACAAATAATGTCCAATCCATCAGATAAACACACATTATTCTTTTAATTTCTTTAAATCCTATCTCTTACATTCACACGTGTTTTGAACAGTTATCTCAGAGACACATCAGCTTGGTGACAAACGCAAAACAACAACCTCTGACAATCAACCTTTAGTATAAGTACATAATGAAAAAAAACAGTGGAACCGTTTCAATCCAACTGTTAGCATATTCACTTACTTTAAAATGAATCATTCAAGCAGCATTAGAAGTTTTGTTATGCTCCACTCTAATTTGGGTCAGCGTCTGCCTCACATGGCTGGTGGCTGCATTTAGAAAAATTCTATTCGAGTTATGAAAAATTGTTAATTAAAAATCTTGATATTGCTTTGGCTCTATCGGATGTGAAATCATTAAAGCTCAATAACTCATAACTACTTAGGACACAGATGAAATCCTCTCATTTTATTAATTTCCGTCTCATCTGCACCTTCAGAAAAACCATTTAAGCAAGAGCAAATATGAACCACTGCCTCCTAATGAACATGAAAGGGACAAAGCGACAGCAAGACTGCGCCATTGATATGAGGATGTTGTAGCCCACGAGATTTCATCTATTTGTGGGCGATAATAATATTCAGTATCGAAATACAGACAAGCTGAGAGAAGAGACGAAAAGGCCTTTTAAACAGTATCTACATTCATTTGTCTGTGAATGTAAACTATGCAGAGTGATAGATTAAGCATTCATCATTATTTCTAACTTGCTAATCACACGTGAATGCTGACTGGGAGTCGAAGATAAAGTACAAAAAATACATAGAAAAGTAAAAAGTAAAGTAAGTGAAAATGGAACCAAAATGGAACCTGCCCCACTCACTGCTGCCTCCTCCCTCCCTCTGTCCATCAGGTGACCGCAGACCTTCACCAGGTGTTGAGCTCGTATAACTACACACTGGAGTACAGAGGCTTGGTCACAGTCAAGGGCAAAGGAGAGATGATGACCTACTTCCTCACTGGTGGACCACCCAGCAGTTAACCCCCAAACTATGGACAAACCAATGGACAAACTGGGGTATAGGCGTCTTAACTACCGCCTCTGACACAACAAGACAAGCAGGCACATGGACCTCTGATAGCTTACAGTGGACTGGGAACAACCCTCTTCTCAAATCTTCTGAGGCCGTAAGGGTAAGGATGAGAGAATGCATCCTTAAGAGCTCAGCTTACGGAGTACACTACGAGTTGGGAGAGGCCGTAGCTTTGCCTGGTGTGCCATTGAGACCAAAGATCTCCAATCAGTGCGTAAAGGAAAGTAAAAGATGGATTTTGCCTGCTGTGGAAGTTCTAGGTCAGAAAAAAAGGACTAAAATGTTCTTGAAGACATTTTGTATTTGTTTTTCTGAGGTTTTCAGACAAAACCTGCTTGAGGACATGAGCTACTATGTCACTTCCTGTGTTTTTTCTGCCTTTCTCCTGCTGTAGTGTATATGTACATGTAAAACACAAGACGGTTTTATGTGTGCGTATATGATTTCATGTACTGTAAGGCCTACGTCATACACTTTATGTCCAATGTTGTCAACTTGATAAAGGAACAAATCTCGAAAAGTGTGGACACTCACGGTCAGAAAGGCAGCACTATCCGTATCCACTATCTGGTATCTGGTATCAACGTCTGATCATGTTGGTAATTATAGCAAATTGATGGAGGCAGTAGACAGTTGAGGAGGTTATATGGGCTACTGTATGTATACACAGAGAGGAAAAACACTTATGCAGTGTTTACAGAAATCTCTGCAAACAAAACTCAGTCACACGGGTGAAATCAAAAGAAGTCGCGCTACGGTATCAACAGCATATATACACACACACCACGAAAAACACAATGAGGATGTCAATGAAGAGGCTTTTTTTTCTAATCTTCGACATTTTTGTATTTTGACTTCGAAAAAAAAAACACCTAAACCCTATCAGATATTTTCAGATTCTATATTTTGTACATTAATATATTAGAGCTATCTATAATAAAACAAACACCAATGTGTATTCAAGATGTACATACTGTATCGCTCACATGTCGGGATTGTCGGAAGAGTCCTCACCTTGCCTGGTCTTAGCGTATAGCGCTGCAGCTGAAGCACCGTTTAACTTAAGCCCTTTTTTTTTTTTTTTTTAGCTTTCGTCATCGAATTGAGATTTTTCTTTCCTGATTCGCAGGAATTCAAGCGTTCAGTTGATTTAAGATGGCGTTTTTGGATTATTTCCTTTTGCTTGGGTGAAACTCTGGGTGAGAAATAGTGTTATAATGACTAGAAGATGGGAAAATGCATCAGTCTTTTTGCACTCTCAGCAGTCCACCACTTCCTCCATCGCGCCACAAACCCCCCTCTCTCACTCTTGCTCGCTCAATCAGATGGTACGACCCAATGAATGTCCAATGATCTCCGATGAGGCCTTTTAAATATAAACTCTATATACTGACGACTATGATGACGCTCATCCTGTGGACAGGTACAGACAAAGCCCATGTGGAAATGTGCCCTTTTATCTGCTGTTTTTCTGTTCTGTTTTTGGGTTGTTTTTCGTATCAAAGGAGTTTTTTGTCTTCAGTATTACATCATTACTCTCAGCATGTCATCACATACACACACACTGTCGTTAACCTGGCGGGTTTTCATTGATTAGAGTGATTATTTTTTTCTATTGTGATGTTGTTACCAAACATTACAGCTGGTTCTGTTTGTCTTGGCTGAGTCACAGAGTAAGGTAAACAGTAAATGTCTGTTTTTGTTGATAAATCTTATGAAAAGACCAAAATCAAACAATTTAACATTAAACTATATGTATTATAAAAGATAATTCAAACATGTCAGTGCAGCTGCTTACCTCTGGTTGGCTTACACACTCTATGGATTTGACTTCATTTATTTTTGTTGAACTGCTAGCCTTGAAAGGAAATTGTACTATACTGTTTGTTAGGCAGAAACATAAGTTAACAGGTTTACAAAATAAAATAAAAGTTTATGATCATTTAAAAAATAATCATGCACTTCCATTTGAAAAAATATCTGATTTATTGATCATTCAAAGTCAGAAGTAGAGAATAGATTAATTAACTAAACTTAAACTTATTTTTAAGTTATTATGAAGTTATAATAGCTGTATTTATTTTAATTTCACAGTGTAAACGTTAATGATTCCAGTGGCAGCTCCATTACAATGCCCATGTTTATGTTAATGGTGCAACTGCTCTGACAAATCAGACACATAAGGAGTACGATTTATCAGGGTCTTGCTCCAAAGGCTATACAGTCCTTCTTTGTATAATCAATTCATTCATGATTCTGGTCTTTTCATAGAATATATAAGACATATTAGCACCAGCATACTATTAAATGTTGTTGGCTTTGCTTTAAAGGTGCAGTCAGGAATTCTGGAAAATGCTTGTCAGAAAACAAATCCAGTGTTTATGCACAGCCTAGTTACGGGAATGTTGCTATGGTGGCCCCCTTTGTTAACCCATTTACAGAGCCTAGGCTGTGTATTAACACCAGATTTATTTTCAGCACTCAGTATGGACAGGTAGCGGATTGTGAGGAGATATTCACTGATTTTGACAAAAAGTGATTTTGACAATAAGCCTTCTCCAGAATCGCTGACTCCACCTTTAAGTTTTGCGTATAAAATGTTAGAGAGAAACTTGACACTTGGTCCAAATGTTTTGCATTGAGAATGAAAATAAGCTTGCACTTGTTTAATACACTGTACTGCTGCAACCACCACCACTAAACATCTGACTCATTGAATGCAGTGCCACACAATGCAGTGTCTACGCCCACGATTGCCCCCATTTTCTAATTCTAATTGCGCAGGAATGTGCCATTTGAAAACACCAAGGGGGGCTACAGCTGAGAAGCCTTGGGGATGACTCTTGTAAGGTGACAGTGAGGGAGCCAGCATTTGTGACAAAAACAGCTTCTAAGACAAAACCGTGGGTTGTTTTTGTTGTCAAGCCAAACACTATGCTCTTTTTTTGTTACTGTCAAATAAACTCCTGATATGTAATTACATGACCTCCGCTGGATTCTTTTTCAGTCTTATTATCAGCATGTGTCTTCAACTCACGAATGGATTTATATTTATGCCTGCAGGCTGTCATTTTAGGATATTAATATTGTACCAAAAACACTGCATAGATAGAAGCTCATCTTTTATCCATTACTAGACTTCAGAAGTATGTGGACACTGTGTAGTCTTGGCAAAGCCCCTTACAGTTCCAGTTCAGAATATCTTTATGCTGAAGTATACACTGATGTTTTGGACATTAGAAAGGAGTTTGTGCACTTTTGTTTCAATATGACAGTGCCACCATGCACAAAGCAAGCTCCAAGCAATTTTGACATGCTCAACAATTGCCTACAGGTCTAAAGCTCGGATGTCCCCAAACTTTTGGCCATATACTTGCTATTGGATATAAGGCACTTCCCCTCTTTTAAAGATGTATTGTGCAAGGTTTTTAAAGTCCTTCAGCATGAGCTGGTGTGCTTGAATTTTGGATGTTCATGCATCTCACCAACAGATGGCAGCAGCACCACATCACTTGGTTTATACATGGGGACACTTTTCTTTTCATCGTTACAGTTTGTATATGATTGAAGAGATGGAAGCAAAATGCTAATCTACTGATTAGCACCACCACGAGTGTGACTTTGTCTATTACACAGCTTTAATATCTATATTTATACTGAAGTCAAATCACTGGCAATTACTCGGAATAAGACTAAATTAGGGTTTTGGTTGATAGCTAATTCAATAACTCGTGATGTGCATTTAAGTAGCAGTGCTCGACTAATTTAAGTGGAATCTCTCAATTTAAATGAAGCATCTTAAGACTTTAGAATTTTAATGATGCGAGGAGCGGTCCATAATGGAAATAAAAGCCACTGTAGGCCTACTATAGGCAGGATAAAAACTTGGCTCTTTTCTGTAGCACCTTGTAGCTTGTCTTTTTTGAAGCCTACATGATTCCTGCTGTTCTGGGTTTGAACCCTCATGGTTGAATGCCCGTATTGGAAGTCTTTTTGGATAAAAGTGTCAGCTAAATTAAACGTAATTTAATAATAACAGCGTTTATTGTCTGTTTTTGACAAAACCTACAGAAACTAAAACTTAATGATTTTGACCCTTTTTGAACAGCCAACCTGTGAGCCCCAGACTGTGTGAGCTTTGCCACCTAAGAATTATTAGCACTGAAATACACTCGAAATTGTGATGAGTTCAAATTGTGCTTGAGGTAATCTGCAATTTGCACCTGCAACATCCACTTTGCCATAACAATCCACTTCCTGCTCAGGCAAAAAAATATCCCTTCTCCATTAATCTACATCTGGAGGAAATTGCAGTTCCTTATAATGAGGCAGCCACAAATAACATCAATTATAATAATCATATTCATAATACCTCTTGAGCCATTACACTTGTAGAAGAAAAACATGGTGCCTGAAAAGTCTTTCAGCTGCTTCAGAATCATGAGGAAATATTCGCTTGTTGCTCCAAAAAGAAAAAAAAAAATTAGGGGGAAACTCAGCACCAGGGCTCATTCACTGTATGCTGGAGGCGCAAGTCTCCAAGGTTACATAAATAATTAACTTTGAATTCTGAAGGAATTGGATCTGATATCATACTTATCACAGGATATTTTGAATCTTAAAATCTTTCTCATCATATGCCTCATTAATCCCCCAGCAGTGTTATGATAAAAAAAAGACCACATTCAAGTTTTTATAGAAGAATGGATATCATTGTAATGGTAAAGTCTCAAGATCTGTTTAAAATTCACTGTTCCATATCTGCTGCTGTGAAGAAACAATGAGTTGTAATACAAGAGCAGATATGTTTCAACTGGACTGAAGAGGACAAGATCAAATTATGATCAATCAATGCATCTTCATATGCAACAGAAAATGGACAAAATTCAAACACTTCCCCTTTCAAATATGCTTTAAATCCAGTGTTCCAACTTCCAAAACATTTTTAAATTTCATTCCCAGGTCTTTATTTTCTTGTAATTAACAATTTTTCATAATATGTATGTCTTCTTATCATTAATGGTAACTTTAAAAAGCTTGATATTACACACTAGTAGTGTGTGAAATAAAACAATTTCAAATGTAAAAAAAAAACACAATGCATTATATAAGATTTCAGCAGTTCATTCCCAAGATATTTTTTAATAAACCAGAATACAAAAGCACTGAATCATCCACACTTCACATTTACTGTAACCGTGGTGGAAGAGGAGTAATATGTGAACACAAACTGTATGAGCCAGTGAAGCCCTATACTGGAAATCAATCAAGTCTGCGACATTTTAATGAAGAGAGAGATTAGGTCATGTAGGTGTGGTGCCGCTGTGTTGGAAAGCAGAGAACATTCAGAGAGCAACAACCATGAATCATTTCAGGCTGAAAAGTTGCAGCGGTCCCACGACGGAGCTGAAGTGCAGATGCCAGATGGACACGGAGTGGAGCTGTGTGGCTATAATACTGCTCTTTACTTTTAACTTATTTAAGTGTGTGTGTGTGTGAGAGAGACTGAGACAGAGAGAATATATAGAAAAAATATATCATGACACAATGGCAGAAATGTTGCGCATCACATGGAAAATAAACAATGAAGACATGACTCATTTTCTACCATATTTGTTTTTTTTTCTATTATCTGTTGGGAAAGATGCAGGAAGCCAGAAAATCTTCCTATAAAAAAGCTCATACAACTTATAATGAAGGATGTTTTTTTCTCTCCGGGCCATCATTATGTTACTTGTGAACAAGGGTTCCCACAAAAATTTTCAAACTTTTCCAAGACATTTTACCCTACTTCCGTAATCTTATTTAAAAAGGTGCACCTGTTTGGGAATCATATGACTCAATAATGCTGTGTTTTCTCTTGAGAAATGGCTTATATTTGTCGTTCCAAACACGGCCACTTCCCAGGCATTCTTGTAAATAAGCAAGCAGGCGCGATTTTTAAGCAATAGTAAATCAAGGAACTATTTTGCATAATGTTAGACGTGGTTTGGAATTTGTATGAACATGCTTTATAACACCAGCGAAACATTTGTGTAAATTCAAAAGATTTCCAAAATCTGAAATTAATTAAAAAACAACCTCCAGGCCTAAAAACAATGTAATGACCATTGGAACCATGTACACTGCTAGCATCCTTTACAAAGGCGGTGGATGAGAGAATGAGATTTTCTCTTTATAAGTGGAAATTCATGATGATACGGACTGCCTCTGGCCTCGAGAAAAAAAAACACAGCAACGCCTCTTTACTGCTGCCAACACAGACCTGTTCACTTACACAGTCACTTGACACTGGCTTTATGCTCGAGGCTGTGTGGGCGACAAGGTTGGATATTAATGCTAACAGGCTCTCTACTGTAGCAGCAGGGGTTACTTTGTGAACACTAGAGGTCATGCAGTCTAGTGTATAAATAGAACAATTTAAATTAAACTTATTCAAATCTGTATAAATCTTCATTGAACACGTCATTGAACAATCAGTCATTGCATCAATATTAAAATGAATTCAACAAAATGAACTCTCCCAACATCTGCAAAATAAGTTATGATCATTGGCTCCTGAATAGAGAATACATCAAGAACTGATATGAGGGCCACACACACACACACACAAACACACACACACAAAAGGCAGCATTGCATAGTTTAAAAATAACATCTAAACCAGAGTCCTGCATCAGGTTAGGTACATGCAGATACACAAGCAAAATGTTCACGTAAGAGGCAACATGCAAACTTAACTGGATGTGTGAGTAACACATTACAAATAAATACAAATTCAATAAAACATTGAAATTAATGTCAAGTCTTTCATTCTTATGTTCATCTTTACTTGAGTTATTTTATCAGTTCTGACAGTTCACAATTATGTTGAACATGATTTTTAAATGACTGATTACTGTGAATTTTCAGTTGCATGCTGTTTCACATCAGTTTAACCTTGCTGATATATGTAATCATTCTAAATTGTAATGATCATTATTATTTTATAATAATATAATGTATCAAAAAATAATTAACTATTTATTAAAAAATTGATCGGAATGTATCGGATTTGTATGTGTTATTGTTAAAAACAACTAGACCACTTTAAAAATAAGTGTATGTATGAATTTGGTTTTAAGTGGGGTTGCATGTTTAACATAACTAAGCTTTGTGTGAAAGGGAAAAATATGGGTTAACAAAACCGGACATACGCAGGACTCTGACCTAAACTCTGGCTGCACTGAAAGGAAGCAATAGTTAATATCTTCATCAGACAATGGCAGGGAGTTAGACAGACAACTACCAAAATCAATCCAATAAGTTCCATTAATGATCTGGGGCTGCGGCAGAGTTTCCACACTGAGATCTGTCACTGCCCACTGATGCTGAGATCAACTTTGTCAACTGAACAGCCAGTGCCACAGCTGCAATTCCAGGGCCAGTCTGTGCGTGTGTGTGTGTGTGTGTGTGTGTGTGTGTGTGTGTGTGTGTGTGTGTGTGTGCGCGCGCTAAGGTCCGTTTGTCCTTTGCGTATAAAGTTGTCACACATTGTAGTCCGGTGCTTTCCCCTGCGGTTGTCTCAGTCTGATCTGTAGAGTCATGAAGGCTGCCACCGTCACATGGAAGAGGATCTGCCACATGTTCCTCAGTTCATACAGATACATGTTGGACAAACAGATGAGGGCAAACGCCAGGAAGGACTTAATGTCTCTCCACACAGAGAAGTAGGCAAACAGGTAGCACTGGAAGGAGAAGGAGAAATACTTCAGTATGTTACATTTGCTCTAATTTACAATACAAACCTATGTAGAATAGAAATAAGTGTAAAGAGTATGCGCTTAAAAAGGTGGAGAGAGCCAATCTGGAGAATGCTTGTCGTCAAAATTACTTTTGGTCAAAATCAGAGAATTTCTCCTCATGATCCGCTACCTGTTCCAACTGTATGTGAGCTGGAAAAAAAATCCAGTCCAAAAATTAACACACCAGATTTTTTTTCAGCGCTTTTGAAACAAAGTGATTTTGAAAAAAAGCGTTTTCCCAGAATCACTGACCGTAAAAGCCACAAGGTCAAGCCTATCAATAAAAATCTAACACTAGTAATATAAGAATATTAGGTAAATAAGTAGGAACATGATACTACAATATGTACCCAATTTAAGTAACGTTTATGAGATATGTAAAATCTATATATACTGACATCATAAAGGTCTTATAAGTATACATATAGCATCAGATTGGCAGAGGAGAATTTGAATGCCGGAAACTCTGTGTGACTGACATTGACCGGAGACATATTTCATCATTAAAGAGGACCTATGCTGCTTTTTGACTTTTATGACCTATAAACGTTGTTATGATGATTCATAGTCATGCTTAACCATACTAAATTATCAAATAATGACTTACATGCATTTCGACATATTCCCTGCTGACCGTCTGGGGTGTCTGTGCAGAGCACTAAACACTATTCTAGCCAGTCGAGAAGTCACGTCTTCAAAGCGGTCTACCCTTTCATAATTTGTGACGTCGCATAAAACTTTGTGACGTCTCCACGCGGATGTTTCCATGTATGGTAATGCTGTCACTTCCCTGTTTGCGTCTGCCTCGCGCCCTTATAGGTCCATGCTCGCGCTTCCCGCCACTGAAAGTGTTCCGGAAGGAAGGTAACCAATCACAACGGAGTGGGGTTTGCAGGAGGGGGGGGGGGAGCGGCGATGGCCGAAGCACAGGCGGAGGGAGCCGAAGCACACACACTCAAGTGTTGACAGGATGTGCTGGATCGCCAAAATAAGAGAAAGAGCTTCCCGAAAATCTACATAGTTTTTTGTGATGTGATTCGTGTCAGGTTGCTCTATAGCAGTGTAAAACAAGAAATTAAGACCAGAAAAGTAGCATAATAGGTCCTCTTTAATGTCCTTCATTGGGACAATAAATGTGCT
This sequence comes from Hyperoplus lanceolatus, assembly GCA_026929865.2. Taxonomy (NCBI): domain Eukaryota; kingdom Metazoa; phylum Chordata; class Actinopteri; order Uranoscopiformes; family Ammodytidae; genus Hyperoplus; species Hyperoplus lanceolatus. The sequence goes on along the minus strand of CM049405.1, from coordinate 7,846,679 downwards.
CAGTCAGTAAGAAAATCCTGTCCTGATAACTTTGCTCTGTGGTCAATGTCCCAGTATGTGGCGCTCCATTTTGTATCAGCAGCTACACAGAGGAGCTGATGAAAATGTTTGAGAGAAGCTAGTGGGCTGAAAGGCATTGAGCTTATTCTAATATTAGTCTAGCTGACAAGCTGCTGTGCTGTAAAGTGCAGGGGGCTGTTAGTCAGCCATTGACGGGGGCCGCTTTCAACAATCACTTACCTGATACAGACAGGCTGCCGTGCCCAGGAAGAAGGCAATCACATAATTAAAGTCTTCATCGTCATTCTGCAGACAGGGTAAACACGGTTTACTTTTAGCGCTATTATAGACAAAGCATCAAGAAACGAAAATATGACAAGACAATAATGAGATTTAATTTATTTTTTCAGTTAGTGTCATGTAGATTGATGGAATACATCATACATTTTCAAGGAGCAGAAATAAGGAAATATGGCTAATTCGACAAATGTCTAAATGAAAATTGTTTTGCTAGTTTTGGTCATTAGTTTTAACAGTCAATATGACAACTACTTTGTATTTTTTTGTATTTAAAGTTGGACAGGGCAGGAAACGCAAGAACAATTGGTCAGCTTATCTCAACTGCTTTGTTTGGAGGGTAAACAGAAACTAAGTTCAATCATTTTAACAGTATTAATCCCTCATTGCATAAGAAAACAAGAGCACATATGACTACAGTGATACAGGATGTCAAAGTTGAGCAACTATGTCGGTCTGTAAATCTCGATGAATATGTTCAACTGAAAGTTTGAGTAATAATTGTACAGTTTGCCTTCGTTATCTCTTCCCAATACGTTTGACTACACAGGCAGGTTGTTTTAAAACCTGTCCAATCATTTATCTGACTGCTTGCGTTTCTTGCCCCCATGTGACTATTTTTGGCAATGTCACCACCACCCCATATCTCTGGCAGGAACAGCCAAAACTATGTAAATATAAGACCAAAGCATGTACAAAGCCAGAATTTCCCCTTTAAAAGGAATAGTTCAAAAAACTGTAAAGGCAGGCTAGGAAGGGATGGTTTCTGTTGCCTTTTCTTGAGGCCCGAGATGAGGCAAAAAATATAAATATTAAAAAATGTTGAACTTTAAGAGCAATTGAAGTGTTATGTCATCTGACCTGTAGAATGCTCTCTATAGCGTGGACTCCTCTCAGCAGGTTCAGGCCTCCACAGAGAACGCTGAGCACGCAGGACACGATGCCAGGCAGAGTCACTGGCTCCAGCATCTGTGTGGGAGCTGCAACACAGAGAAGGACAGTATGGTGTCACTGACTCAGCACAATCCGCTTAAACAAATCAACTACAAAGCATAAGGAAATATAAATGATTGATGCTATCTACACCATTTCTGACTGCTTTTTCGCTCCTGTCACATTTTGTACTCACTGTGGAATTTTAACTCTATCTGCAAGTCTTACATCTCCTAAGTAAAAGTCATGGCTACAAGCAGCAGGAATAGCTCAATCAAACTAGTTATATTTAAAGGATTGGATGAATTTTTGCCACATGGCAATAGGTCACAGCACAAACAAACATGGCTGCCCAGTGTGGCTTCCCATAATGATTTGTTTATTTTATTTTTTTTACAGCATATTGATCATGCAATTGGTGGATTATTGGCAAACTTTTTTTCTTAACTTTGGAGATGTATTAGTTAATGAAAAGCTTTCAAGGGGCATCAATGGATGAGAAAAATTTGAGAAATGCAACATATATTTGGGTTTTCAGCTTTCTCAAACGCTCTCTTTCTCAAAGGTTTGCTAGTTTTGGTGCTTAAAAGGGTTAAAAAATATAATAATAATATACATTAATTATTGATAGGAAACTATTATATGCGGGATAGAAAGGATGGACCTTAAATAGTAAAGATAAGCCAAGCATACCCGTTTTTTCTGTCTTTATATCTTCTGTCCTCCAAAACATTCTGGCATAGTAAAAGGAGTGATACGTCACTGTTATCAGATTAGCATACTTCAACCCCCAGAGCAAAATGATTTATGTTGTCGGAAAACAGTGAGCGGCAAGGGCAACCGACAGAGAGTGAACACAGTGTGGAGAGCCGCCCTACAGCTTTAAGTGACCCGGGTTGGCATCGCTTGGTGGTGCATAGTACCACAGAGTTTGTTTTCTGGAACAAATAAGGGGAAAGGGGTTTGTGTCAGGTCAACCGTTTGACTGAGCAAAGGGATATCCGACCACAAGACGTACAGTTTCCGCCTCAGTATTTAACTGATATCGATTAGTTTTTGTTTTTTTGCTGCGTTTCTAAAGTTAAAGTCAAAGTCAAAGTCAAAGTCAAAGTCAAAGTCAAAGTATACTTTATTATTATTATAATCTTTCATGCAGGAAGATCACACTGTTCACTGCAGTTTAAAATGAATCAATGCCCTCTCACAGTGGAGATAGTTCAGAGGACAGTAGTTTATGTACTTGGAAGTGAAGAAAAAATATGATTTAGAAAACTAAGACAAAATTAGCTATACATTAAAAATTATTTAATACAATTGAAACAAATATAAATATTTTTTATATGTTTTGTTTTGTATGTTAGTTTGAAGTGAAAGTAATTATCTTTCTGCAAGTCTATAGAACGATAAACATCTCTTATATAATAATAAAAGTGATCTATAAATACATTTCAATGCACAAAATGGTAATACATGTTGGTACTTTACTGCACCTTCAAAACACTGGTTTGAGTCTGTTCAAAACTCAACAACTCAAAGTGACAAATGCAATGATGCATCCAGTACTGCTTCTTTACTGGTGTAGTAAAAGATACGGTATGACCTTTTTTATGTCATTGTGTTAGAACGACCGATGGTCCATAATTAATTAAGTAAGATACAATGAGATAACATTTTATTGATCCGCAGAAGGGAAATGAAGTAGGTGGTCAAACCTTTGTTATACTCCAAGGAGGTGTGTATAGGGCGTGTTTATGTGTGTGTGTGCGCGCGTGTGTGGTGTGTGCGTGTGTGTGTGTCAGCAACTGAGCCCTACCTATGCCCTTGTATTTAGAGGAGGTTTGCGCTGAGAATCCATTGATAGCCCTCAGGTCCTCAGGGGAGAGCTGGTAGGGCGGTCGCAGCTTGATCTCTGTCTGCATGTCTGACAGGTTGATCTTGGTGGACAGCGAGCGCGGGCTGTTGTAGCGCTGTTTGGTCTTCTGGATGAAGGTGTCTGAATGATGGGTGACACACAATACAACACGGTGGTTAATAACACAGACAGAACCACTTTAAAAAAGGCACACTATGCAACATTTTAATGAAAAAAATGAATTATAGTCACAGTGTGTTTATCTGCACACCCCCCTCCTCTCCCATCTGGCTGTTTTTTTACATAGTAGCATTTGTTGGTTTTGTTTTTTAAATAGACTTAGCTCCACCCCAGCTCCTCCCTTCAACTTCACGGCCCTTAATAAATACTGGGATTACATAAGCAATAGTACAACTAATGACAATAATTGGGAAATAAGCTAAACCAATATGTTCAAGCCTATACGACCAACTGTGGCTACACATCTAATTAAACGTGCGGCTTATTTTGTATGAGAAACTGGTTAGTAACTTATTACCCAACAATAGATAGCTCCTCTTTATACGGATTGCCCTTTATATCTGAGTGACTAACACCATAATATAGGGTTTAGTAAGTGTTAGTAAGCTGAAACATGCTGTAAATATTCCATGGTGCTCACCAAATTCAATGAGTGAGTACGGCCGCACGGCGCTGCTGATCCGTTTGGGTTCATACGTAACGATGAACTCCTTCTGTAGCTCGTCCAGGAAGCAGAAGGCCAGCACGTTGGGGTAGTTCGCTGTGCACACCATCAGGTACCCAACACCCAGTGCACTCGTGAAACTAAAAACACACACACACACACACACACACGCACACAAACATTATAGCTTTTCACACACCATTCTTTTCACTTCACAGAAACCCTGGGACATTGTACTAACTAAACCAAGCTAATATCAGTGCAGACTCTGGAGAATGCTTGTTGATTGTGACATTTTTATTTATTTTTTGACAACAAGCGTTCTGCTGAATTGCTGACTCCACCTTAAAAGGTAACAATAACCAATGATTCATTTCATTCAGAATTATACAGACATAACAGGCAAAACCACAGCCAATAAAGATCACAGAATATAAAACTAAAGAGATGTAATACTGTCGGCCTCCCTCTGACCTTCACAGTCTTCTGACCTTCTCTTCTCCAGCTGCTTCAGGCTCCCGTTGATTAGGGAGACTCTTATCAGAACAGACTGTGTTTGAAGGATAGAGCTGACTCATTCATTCATGATTCTAAAAGTCATTTGAGCTCTCGTTCTCTTAATAAGAACTAATTAGCTATTAACAAACAGCGCTTGAGAGACTTTCAAAGCATTTCCCCTGAGCACCGGCGGGGCTTTTAGAAACAGTTTGACACAGATGAAGGCCGAGCTGTCCAAACACTTAAATTAAAAAAAGCATTTTTTCCAACAAAGTTGTGTTTGAAGGGTAAGGAAGAGAGCAGCAAAATTGTCATAATTTGACTGTATAATAGCCCATGAGTGTCAATGAAATAGGGTAGCTGGGTATCGTCAAGGACTTCGCGATACGATACATATCACGATACACTGGTCACGATACGATATATCACGATATATTGCGTATCTTGATATATCACGATATATTGCGATATTCCATAAACAAGTTGCCTTGTCAAACATAACAGCACAATATAGTGATAATTGTACAGACAAATGAAGTCAAAACTATTTCATTCACAACTTCCTTTACTATTTTTCTTCCTTTTTTTTGGTTTTGGCAAATTATCAAACACTGCTGCAGCTGCCATAACATCAAAATAACAAATCCAATTCACTCTTGTACTAACTGTACAGGACACAATGAAAATGAAAACACATCAGTGTGCTTTTGTGACACAGTGAATCTTAAGTATTTTTATAAACAAAACGGATCTAACTTCAATAGTCAGTATCCTAGAGGCTCAGGCCTGACAGCAGACATGGGTTTGAATCTGACCCGTGGTTGTTTCATTCCCTCTCTGCCCCACTTCATATCTGTATCTCTGCACTGTCAATAAAGCCTTGAAAAGCAAAAAAAAAAAAAAAAAAATCATAGAAAAATTAATAATAAAAAAATCGATATTTTGATATAAAAATCGATACTGATATCGGGAAACTAAGTATCGCGATATAGCGATATTTCGATTTTTTGACACAGCCCTACAATGAAAGGGTATCATGACAGGGCATACTTCAAGATTATTGTGGCTGTTTTAAGGTGGAATCAGCGATTCTGGAGAACGCTTGTTGTCAAAATCACTTTTTGTAAAATCAGTGAATACCTCTTCACAATCCGCTGGCTGTACGTACATGGTGTTAACACACAGCCTACGCTCTGTAAACTGGTACCGTATGTAAACAAAGGGTATGTACACAAAGGGGGCCACCGTAGATAAGCAAGATGACCTTTTACAGAGACTAGGCTGTGTATGAACAATGTTTTTTTATCCCAGTCCATACACAATACCTACCGGTAGCGGATCGTGAGGAGATATTAACTGATTTTGACAACAAACATTCTCCAGAATTGCTCACTCTGCCTTTGATTAATGAGCGGTTTTGAAGTAAAAGGTTCCCTTTAAAATGACATTTTCGTCCCAGGAGGTCGAAAACCCAATATGACCTACTTGACATTATACGGGCCAGTCTTCAGTGTGCAGCGATCAGGGAACTGGCCCAGTTTCTTGGAGAGACCCTTGAGGTGCTTCTTGGTTTCCTGGAGCTCCTTGTCCGGCTCATAGTCAGTGGAGGCAGAGAGAGGAAGGCCGTCCCCAACCCGAACCACAGAGGCAAACACCACCATCGACATCTTACAGCTCTGCCAATCTAACTGAAGCCCTGTGCACATGGATGGAAAGACCAGAAGGAGACTTGTTGAGAGAAATTCTATAATGGTTGTTGGCTCTTAATCCAGTCCACAATATCAAACAATTAACAACACATTATGTTCAAATGCATATGCAAAAAAAAAAGATCGGTTCAATTTAAGCGAAATTGGTCATGGTGTTGGATCTTAAATACTTGATCAGAGCAGAGCTGAAACAATAAACAAAATGTATAAAAAAGGAGGAAAAAAAGAGTATTGCACTGTCACAAAATTATTGATAAAATCCTTCTCCCCATATATTTGAGAGTTTTTAAAACATTTGATGGACATTTTAATACATATTCATTCGTTTTTTTTTTTTTTTAAATGAATGAATCCAATGCATTCTTAGACTTTTTTAGGATCTATGGGACAGCAGGAACCATGGACAGCTCCAGAGACTGAAGGGGCGTAGAGAGGAAGAAGCTTGGATCAACCGTGTCGTATTGTCACCAGAAACACATTTCACAGCTTCAACGAAAACTTTCACGTTTCCTACTCGGTTTAAGTCAATTAAATTCGGTGAGACATAACGGTTTGACAGAGGGAATACGTTTATGCTAGATAGCTTTAGCAGTGGGTGAGTAGCTGAGGAATAGGCAGTAGCTTTGACACAATTTCCACCTGTTAACATACAACTCAGCCCCTACAAGCATTAGCTTCAAGTTGAATACATTAGTGCATGTTGTTTACATACAAGCAGCCAGTTTAAATCATGGTAAAACGAGCCAAGAGGCCACATCAGCCCAGGTGAGTCAGCTAGCCACAGTTAGCAGCTAAGAATATAATTAGCTAGTTCCCCAGCTATTTCCTGCTGGCTAACGTTAGCATGCTACCACCTAGCACAGCTAACTCGCTACTTTGCATTACCAACAACTCAGGCCAAAGCTGAACAAATACACACAAACATTTGGAAAAAAAGATCCAGTAAGTTTGGGTAATTTCATACCTGATAAATGGGTGTAGCATCATCTGGACCTCTGTGATATGCAGAGGCAGCTAGCGAGTCACACACACAAACACAGAAACAGTGGGTGATGCGTTACGTTTACGTGGCTGTTTTTGCTGAGCATTGTGGGTAAAGAAAAGCTCTCATCAGCATCACTCAGACAAAAAAAAGTTAGCCCTGTGTTGTTATCTTTTACAATTGGTCCATGGTTGTTATAAATAGTTTACTTTAAATAATTGTGTCCCTATTAGGGACACAATTATTTATTTATAACTGTCTGTCTCCCTACAATCTCTGAGACAAAACATGTAGGCTACAAATACGATTGTAATTTAAAGAATGTATAGTACTTTTTATTTTATTTAAAATTTGTATTTATTCACGTAGGCTACATAGCTATATGTAAACATATATATGCCTACTATTTATTGAAACATATTGTTCATGTAACCCTTATAGATTTTTGATTAGTTCTTTCGTATGAAACATCATTAAAATATGTCCAATTTCTTAGAATTTAATATAAAAGTTATAGTCAATTACGTATTTTTTTTTTTTTTAAATCTCATGGTCAATTTAAAACATTTTCTGCTGGATATCATATAGGCTACAAATAGGATTAACAGTATCCATTTGAACAGAATTATACAGACATAGTAGCCTGGTCCAACCAGACCATCTTACTTAATTTCAGTTGTACTGAAGTGAAATGAAAATTGAGCCGAAGCATGCGGGCGGTGACAGGTTACATACATAGGGCCTACTATTCACAATCCAACAAGCTTACACAGTCAGTGTTGTGCTGTTGCAGTATTTTCAGTCAATCTTCTTGAACTGAGGTTGTTACATTCATGAGCTCATTTCTTCTGTGATAGATACTGTATGTTGTATGTTTCATCATTTTAATTTTCACAATAATTTTTTACATCATTTTATTCTGATCTCTTCTTGTTCCACTTCCTATTTCGCCTCTGAAAGTCAACTGCAAATTAGCCTTACATCTAAGCATGAGATGATGCTGAGATTCTTTTAGAATTCATAAATAAAAACATGAAAAATGGATCATGCTTACCCAGAGTTTGCCATGCACTCACAATTAAGAATAGGCGGCCCACATTTCCATACATTTCCAGTTACAATATGAGGCAAAAACACAATTGTGGCCAGCGAAAAATAAAACAACAATCCAGAAACGGTTAGTGGCCAGCATGCAATCTCCACAGAATCCAGGCAATGTGTCAGCCTCAAGGGACATCCTCTCTGCCATCATGGTGTGTGTGTGTGTGTGTAGGTGTGTGTGTGTGCGTGCATGCGTGCGTACGTGTGTGTGTGTGTGTGACGTGTGTGTTTGTGTGTGAGAGAGAGAGGGGCAGACACACACAGTGAAAGTGGATGATGGATGTCTGCTGCTGCTGGCAACTTGATGAATAGCCACAGGTCTTGGGCGAACGTTTAGTGCAGAGAATGTCAGGTTTTGGGAAGGCGATGTCGTCATTGCCAGTGACACAGACTAAACAGAGGTGAAAACACATTAGCATCCAAATGCATCAGCGCCAAATTCTATCTTTCCCGGGATGTCATCATTATTCATTTCGACTTTTGAGCTCAGGAATGCATGAGAACCATATGGCATGTGTCAAAATATACCCCCCAAAAATCTTGGGCTTCAATCTCAGGAGTTTGACATTTTTTAAACAGTAAATGTATGAAATGTGATTTTGAATCTGTCTTGGGGTATGAGTATGAATATAGCAAAACTTAAAGTCTAAAAGTTTGGTAAGTTGGAGACTGCAATGTTCAATACACTTACCAATAAAAACTCACTGTTGGACAGACCAAGCAACCTTCAGGCAATTACTGTTTGCTTTCAGGCTGATGCTATAAAAAGGGCCGTTTAGATTCTGTTTTTTATTTCACGAGCATGATCACTAGGAAAAATCCTCCAGGCAACGGGAACATCCCAAATCCAATTTCATGCCAATGTGTATTGTCTATATACTAGCAGCTGACACATCTTCATATCTTCATCCAAGATTCAGAACATTCCGATAGAAAACTGACAGACGTTGCTATTCAATGCCCATTAATCCGATACATTTGGTTTGTTTAGAGTAAATCTGTTTAATAATCCCAAGCGCCAACAAATATAATTATAGTATTCAAAAGGAATGTCACAAAAACAGTATTATATACAGTATATCCTCCATGGCTCTGAAGGGGGGACATGCACACCCGACACCCCTACCTTTATACAGTACTTTGGGTTATTTTGGTGGTGTGTTGTCTTTCATGGTTTGGGCCTATAGGCGAAAATATTTATACGATAGTTTGCTTCCAGTTTCAGGACCTTGTCCACATATGAACTTCATTTTTTGGAGGTCTTTGAATAAAATGCTTTTATCAGCTCCTAGTTTGGGCTGTTTTGGCTAAACGGTGTGAATTCCATACATGTGATGCTTCTTTTGAACGAAAAAAACAGGGGAAAGCGTCAATAGGAAGTCATAGTCCACTGATGAATTATGTTTCCAACCTGTACAGTTTGTAGAAGACCTTTTCCCTGTTTCAACATGGCATTGCTCCTATATATGCACAAAGCCAGATTCTCCATTGAAAAATGGTTTCCACTGTTTGGTGTGGAGGAACATGAACTTTGGGATGATCTTCTGATACCCTGAATGTGAAGCCAGGCTTATCGCTTAGCTTAGTTGGACCGCACTAACACTCTTACCACTGAATAGGAGTAAGAGCAGCAAAGATGTAAGAGCAGCAAATGAATGTCCTTGGTTTTGAAAGCATATATTAAGTAGGGCCTTATGCTGAGTACAAATAATTTTGCCTCTGTCTTTTTGAAAGACTGCACTTAACAGAGAGCCTGCATTATGAGATTGGGGCTTGGAGTTAGAATGACTTGGGTATTGGCAGGATTGGTCTTGCTCTAACAAAATGCATTATGGGAAGTACATCTCAGCTTCTTCTGCGTTAGATCTAATCATTCCTTTCTAATTAGTGTCTTGCAAATTTGATAGAATTACTAAAACATTGGAGTGGAGAGCTTTCAAATATTGAGTTTTTGTCTGGTGTTGGAGAATAAAAGAAAAATATATGTAATTTATCTATTGCAGTATTTCAGTATGAGATAAAATAATGTTGCCTTTAGAGAAGCCCACATTCCTGTATATAATACAATTAGCACTACTTACGGTGTATTTGATTGTGGTTACAAGTTACAACAATGTGATAATCACATTGACAATAATGGTTTATCAGCTATTAGTCAAATGTGGTCTAATCTAAGTAGCTGCAAGATTTAAGGTAGTTCATATACATTTAAATTCTACAGTCTCCTGGGTGCAACTTTCTGCTGCAAAATAATTCAATAACTAGGTTGTTGGACCTTTGCCTTAAAGGTTGTTAACAGCAGAAACACTCACAAAAATCAAACAGTGGTCAGGTATTTAACATGACACGTGCATTTCCATTAATCCATATGCATTTATTAGCAGAAACAACATTTGTTGTTGTTTGTTAAACATGGAAGGTATTAATTAAAGAGCCTGTTCACTTTCCCCTTGATGGTTTATGGTTATTCTGTAGGACAGCCAATCTGATCCACCGGGAAATGTCTCCACAACCATGGGATCAATCCCCAGGTAATTTATAGGTTTACACATTCATGTTATTTTATTTTTTTTTAACCTTTATTTATACAGGTATATCCCATTGAGTCCGAAGACTCTTTTGCAAGGGAGACCTGTTCCCATTTACACGTTACCATTCACACACACATTCATACACCGATAGCAGGCTAACTATCGACATTCACACGAGGCAAGGTGGGTGAAGTGTCTTGCCCAAGGACACAAACTATGACACAGGTGGCAGGGCGGGGATCGAACCTCCAACCTCCATGTTCCCATGGGGTTGAACTGAAATAACTTTAGTGATCCTCTTGCTTGTCATCTGGTGCCACAACCCATCAAACTTTGAGTTGGTCTATCACTTTGAACTGAAACATAATCTATTTATCAACAATAAAAAGTGTGGATGCCCTTCAAAGTGTTGGCTGTCAGCATCACTGAAAAGCCCAAGGAGTAAGCATATGGATCTTTCTCAAAAAAGGATGCAAATCACCTTGATTACTGCATCAGGGGAAACAGGCTAAAGGAAATCTTTATCGCTTTGCAAGCAGATACTCGGATGTCTATTTATTGCATTGAATGTTGGTTGTTTAAACCAATTTGAAAATGAAAAAAATTTTTTACAGAAAGTTAAATGGTAAGGTAAATGGTATATTGCGCTTTCATTCAATGCCTCAGACACAAACTCACACACACTCCCACACACTCTGAACCACAGCCACCACAAACAAGTGTACAAACTGAAAATATTATCAACAGGAAGCCGCTTTTTAACGATGAATCTGAAAAAAGGTGTTCATTTGTAGACTTTTACATAAAAGGAAAACAAATATATATCAGAGGTGAGGCAGAGGACACACAGGTGGATATAGAACGAGTGTAGATTGAAGTCAGAAAGATCAAACCCTGAACAACCCAAAACACAATTAGCCATAAAATGGAAAGTAACTTATGTTAAGGGCACTTGAATTCGAGCAGACTTTGATTTTGTATAAACCACCCCCTGCTCTCCATTTCTTAGACTCACTTTGCACAGGTTAAAATGATTGTACCTCTCAGTCCTCCAAGAAAACCCACAAAGAAAGCAATGAAGCAACGCTCCCAGGCATGGAAAAGTGCTCCACCTCCTTTGGAAATCAGCTAAAGTGAAATTGGGATTGAGAGGGTATTTCTTTGCTTGTGCTAGCAGGCATAAATCAGCTTGCTCCGTGGCCCCACAATGTATGCATTCCAACAACAGCACTTTACCTGAGCTGACCTGTGGACTGCAAACAATGAACACAATAAACTTTAAGTCTATAAGTCGTTCTTAGTCACGCTGGGCGTGACCCGAGTTGGGAACTACAGGGTTCCAGCTTCCCACACATGTTTACCAATACATTTCCAAAATTTTTCCATGACATTTTACCCAACCCATTAGCTCGAACCTATTTTGCAATAATATGGCTGAATAATGCTGCGGTTCTTGAGAAATCTCTAATATTTCTCGTCCAAAATGATAAAACATATAGGCCTAACTAAGCATTGTGGATGAGCAAGAAATCGAGATTTTAAGCAATAATAAATCAAGAAATTATTTCACATAATTTAAGACATTATACAGTATAAATTATGGGGATTTGTATGAACATTTTGTAGACACCAGCAAAAATTAGCATAAATTCAAAAAGCCTAGTCGGGACCAGGCTAAACATAAAGGATAAACTTATTATGTTGCCTGATTGGCTCAGTCAGCTGTCACTCTGATCTGAAATCAAGGTGTTTAACAGTTATTCCATGATCTTCTGTGTACTGCTTTATTTTCATTAGCCTGTTTTAAAGTACCACATAAGAGACTGCATTGTCATTTTGTTAAATAGTTATTTTTATTTATTTAACCTGAACCATGTATAATTAACTTAATTATAATTAGACTAAGATGAAAAGATATAAATTATAATAATTTATGTGATAGTCTGTTCATATTGCAGGCTATATTTATACAATTGATTATCGATGGCAGATGACGTTGCAAATGTGGGTCGAATAAATTCACTTTGTACTTATAACTATATCGAGGTTTATCTAAAACAAAATTCAAATATCAATGAAAATTTCCTTTTTTCTGTAATTTAATTCAAAAATTGAAACTTAAATATATCCTAGATTCATTACACATGAAGTGAAATTAATCTAGAATAAACATACTTTTCAGAAGGTCAACATTTCTGTATTCCTTTTTCTGATTGGTTGTATGTACTATTCTAATATTTTGAGATACTTGATTTTTTATTCCATGATCAATCAATCATCCAAAAAAAAGGCCTGACATATTTCCCTTTGTGTAATGAATCTATGAAAGTTTCACTTTTTGAATGGACTTTCCATGATATTCTATTTTTTAGATGCACCTTCAGACTGCTCACTGTCAACTATTTTATCATGAAACAATGCATGGACATCAAGATCAGTTGGCAGAGAATACATTTGCTGTATCAAATTAACTGCCCCCTCACTTACGGTTTAAACTAGCAAGGCATTGTGGGAAATTGGGCCGTCTTTCCCATTTTTACATCAGTAAATCTGTGTTCGATCTCTGGGTCTACTTCTGAAAGCTGTGGGCTGGCACTTAACAGAATTACTTACACCTGGCTTGACAAAGCGGCCCCTTTTCATCCTGGATTGGCATTTATGCAATTGACTAATCCAAAGTGCCCAGACTAGACTTTGTCAAGGCTGGCTTTATCAATCATCCTGGATATCTTAAAGCTCCCATATTATACACTTTTCGGTTCTATTAAACACCATATTATATGGTCTTAGTGGTCCCTAATACGTTTTTCTTTAATTGTTTGCTGAAAAAAACTTTCAGATAATTTATTGTACCATGCTGATGTTCAGCTAATCTCACAATGGCCTATTTTTTAAAAAGAGCTGCAGCTCCCCTCGTAAATATACAATCTTTGAGCTCCCCCTGCCCCCTGTCCGGAAGCGAAGCCAGATACGCCTCGCCCTCTGTCTGTCAGGGCCGTGGACCAATAAGAAATAGGGGTGTGGGCTGCACAGTGGAAGCTTCTGGCTTTCCAGTTTTTGAGGTCAGAAACAAGGAGAATTCTGACAGGAGTATATTGGGGGGAGGGGTGGGGGTTTCAGAAAGGGGGAGAGTGAGAAAAGGAGAGATTGTTATTTTTTTTTATATTTTGGCAGTCTCTAGGCACACCGTGTACCCATGGATATGTTAGAACACATTTAAAAAGTGCATTTAGCATAATATGTGACCTTTAATTCCACTTTTATGCAATAGGCATAAAGGGCACAACCAGTGAAAAATGGCAAAATAACCAAGAACAAAAAAAACTGCTTTCACCAGGGCCATCCATCAGCCCAGCGACCCGACGAGGTCAACCTCTATTTATATCAATGTGCCTGGAGCAGTGTAGCCCGGAGGTGTTTTTGGATTTTAAAATAACTTTAAATATGTTTTCAGCACTGTAGACATATCTGTCTACAGTGTCTATTTTAGCCCTGTTCTACTTGGAGTTTTAACAGTGTTTTCTAACTTTCAACACAGGAAAAGTCTCATTATACATAATAGCCTAAAGATGGAGGTGGATATGGATTAGAAAGGCAGTAAATGCTGGCCGTTAAATTAATAACGGAGGTGATGACGGCACAGAGTAATGGTTGGTGACACTGATGGCGATAACAGTAATGTTTTTAAAAATATTTTCTTATATTTTTAGTGCTGAATTATACCTACTAAAACCTTACATGCCAAAATTATATGGAAAACGAATATGTCAACATCGAGTAGATTAATTGGTTGACAAATTAACCAACATTGCCGTCCCAAAACTGCACCCCTAACATGTCTCAGAAATTAATAGAATTAAATAATTGTTTAAAAAAAAGAAAAAAAAAAGAAGTGAAACAGGTTTTTGGAAATGTTTGACTTTATTTTATTTTGCAAGGTCCTTACTGCAAGGGGCAAACCTTTACGTGTAACTGGGCACAGAAAAACTCAACAAAGGCAACAATGACTTCTTGGCATAAGTGTGACACATTCCCATACAACATGGATACCTTTGGGATAAGACAGAGGCGCTCTCTTTATTATTCAACTAACGTGTGATGTCACTGCAGAGGCTCCTGAACAAAAAACAAATGGACACAGTAAACAAAGGGAATTGTATTTTATCCCCTCAAGAGGAGGACGAACAGCAAATCACAGCGATATGTCAACACCTAACAAATGCTCATGCATACCATGAAATGTTGATAGTCACATTGCGAACACAACACAAAAAAAAGTGTTGTGGTGCCAGCCAGAACCTTTGAGACAGTTTCACTTGGAATGCTTCCATTAAGAATCACAATGAAATAGTTTTTTTGAAGAGAAATGGTTCAGTAACATCCACTAACATACTACTTTTAGTACTTGACGTACTTTCTCAGTACATGTAGACATCATACAGCACAGCAAAAAAGGACAATTGAATTGCTTTTTCTTTTTGTTCTTGGGATACAAATGTAAACAATATTCAATTTGGTGACCTAAGGGCTCAAAATTATTTCAGCTGGAATGCAAAAATAACAAACAAACTAGTTCCCTTTAATTGTGTTTCGCTATCCCTGAGAACCTTATTCATAATGAAACAAAAGTCTTGAATACTAAAACACAAGTTCAGCTACAGAAGCCTTTAAATATTGATGTAGAGTGAGAGTTGAAAACACACACCATTCGTAAAAGAGGGAAAAAAAACCCGCCAAAAAGTAATGATGATGGTCCCCGAATGGATGGTGTTCACTGTTAGGGGTGGGAGGGGGTCGGGAGATTTCACTTAATTAATACTCGATAGCTCCTTGGATGCATTATGAAGATTGGATTTTGATGGAAAGTATAAGAGCAGTGTCCAAGCCAACCATTGTATAGTTGTATAGTTCAGCAGGGAATTTGGGAGACACACCGGGCATAAAACAGACTTGGTACCGTTAAAAGGAAAACCCTGAATGCCCAAAGTGAAAACCAGAGGTCTGAATTATTCCAGCATTGCCCTGAACAATGTGTGAAAGCAGTAGGGGATTGTGGGATATTGGGTGGAATCCATGATTATCTTCAGTGGATGGAGGGGAAATTCATGTTTTCATGATTCATTTTTATGATCAAAATGCAATATTTAGCCAATATACTCAAGCAACTCCCATGCTTGCAAATGTAAATGAGCCCTAACCTTTTCAAAACATTGATGAAAATGCATTTTGAATGAACAACAGAGGAGGTACAAGAGGCAAAACGACATTACAACCTGAAAGTAGGAAATGTACAAAGCATGGAAATATTGGAAATTTGGCATTTTAATATTCTTGTTTGTCTTTGTCTTGCTCTGGTCCAAGACTTGAGGGAACTGCAAGGGCACCAGGCCTCCGATTAGTTTCCACTTATTTAATATTTATTCAACTCCAGCATCTTTTTATCTTTATATATTTAAGGCCACAGTTTTAAGCAAACACATTTTCTTAAGTCCTTTCTAAAAAAAATAAAAATCAAAACTATCCATGAGAGCCCGGAACCATACATAACATCCACCCTTTGGTTATGATTTCACATACTTCACATTTTGCTGTACAAGCTATGGGCTTTTTATTTCTTCGATTTTCAAACTGATCTGTGAGGATTAAAAAAAAAAAGCAATATTCTGGATGGCTATGAGACATGAAAATTCTGTACAAAAATATTGGAACCAACAGAGAGGGGTTGATGGATTAGGACTCCTGTGTGGAGTGATTGACAGTGCAGCGTCCACCTTTAACTAATAATGCCAACCACCACCCACCACCACTATGGGCGTCAATCAGTCACACAGACAACCCCCAGTGTTGGGTCAGTATTGCATAGATACAGTATACGGTGAAGCTTTCCACATATGCAGTCACAGTGTTGGGGGGGAAAAAAGAAAAGAAAAAAGAGAGAGAAAGAAATCTCACTTTTTTTGTCCGTGTGTTTTCTGCCGATCAGAATATCCATGGAGAAGAAGAAGTGGGCACCGATTGGTCGCCCTGACTTGTAGGTAAAAAAAAAAAAAAAAAAAAAAAAGAATCTTTCTCTCAGGTCATCAAGTGTCCCACATCATCAGTGCTGTACGGGCCCTTTGCCAGGGTCAAGGGTCACAGTGCAATGACAAACTGTGCAGTGCAACACCCTCCCCCCTCCCCTCTCCCTGCAGGCTGCCCTCAGAGCTCCTCCTTCCTCTTGCCAACCTTCTCCTGGTCACGTCCTCTCAGGTTGCGCATAAAACCTATGAAGCCCGCCTCCTGTGGACAGAGGCAGTGAACATCAAGTTTGAGTGATTATTTAACAACTTTTAACTTTTTTTTTTGCAAGTCATCATGTAGAGGTATGTAGAACCACTTACCCCACGATCTCCGTTGTATTTTTCCACAAACTTGCCGTAGTTGTAGTGAACAAACGTCGGGTAGCCCTCCACCCCTTCCTGCTTACAAAGTTCGTGGTTCTGCCCTCTTGTACAATCCACAGCAGCATACACGATCTAAGGGACGGAGAGCAATCACATTAAGTGGGATGTGATACCATGTATAATAAAACATTAATGATTTAACTTGTATAGGCGTTGAAAGTTGTCTCTCAGATCAGTGGGAGATACCTTAAGAAAATGATATTGTAATTGTAAAAAAGCCAAGTGAAATTCTGAAAAATCAATTATTATTACAGTAGGTTTATGTAAAATAAAAGTTAAATATCTGAGTTTCAAGGAATCAAATCCCAAACTCATTAAAACTTACTAAAGAAATGTTTTTTATATTAGCATATTAGAATACTTTAGAGCATGTACACTTTTATTTTGGTTAAAATTACCAAGAAAAGGTTCTTACACAATGGAGACTATAATGTCATATGTTAAGAACTGTTGGGGTCATTTGTTTTGATAATAAAAACAATGTTAACAGTGATGCAGTTTACTGAAGGAACTCATTTGCTGTGTCTGTAGATGTTCAAAATGAATTCTCAAATCCTATTCTATCCTTATGCTTCCCACTTATTTTTCAATACAATGATTTTAATTCATACTTAGCATTGTATTGTTCTTGTTCAACTAGTTGTTGTTTCAGTCTCTCTTAAGCCCTCTGTATATTTTCAGAGCTAATACACTTTAATATAATTATAGATCAATATTACAAAAATGTAAAAACAGGATATTACAATGGAATTAAATAGAGAACTCTATATCTATCAACTGTAAAATGGCCATTTAAGACGAGTGCTAACATTTATACAACCGCTCTGGAAATAAGCAGCGGGCTCAAAGCATTCCCCTTATGGAAATGGAGACCGCCGGTTCCTCCTTTCAGGTTACAGAGAAAATGACTGATGCGATATTCAGATATACTAACCCATCTGGAGTGGATAGTGTAGGGGAACAAAATCCCACAACAATCACTCCTACATAAAAACAACAAGAGAGATTTATGTTGCAAGGCTGTTGCATCGATTAGTGACAAAGTGCCCTCAATGAGGCGTAAATGCCGCCGCACTGATACACAGCTCACTCAGAGTGTCTCAGAGTGTCCCTTTTGGACGGCCGAAATGTCACCCTCTCTCAGGGTGCTGAGTGCTGCATTGAACTTGTCACTATTTAATAAATCGCTCTCCATCCAGCCGTCTGCTCGAGCAGAGAGTGGCAATAACACATCTGTTGCTGAGAGAAAATACATATAAGTAAAAATACTTCATCATATCTAAGCGTGAAGCGACACTCAAAACTTCTTGTCCTAATTACAGGGAACAAGCGCCTCTTGTTTTGTTTTGTCATGCAAATGCAAACACTCAAATGCTGAAAATGTGCTGAGGCACAGACATATTGGTGGATGAGTACACTGGTGTTGAGTGGCGGCTTTATATGCATCAGCAGAAGAGATCTAAAAAGTTGCCAGCACATCAGTGATGAAAACAGGCTCTATAAAGGGATATTCTTCTTTTATGGTCTGTTAATCAAGTGTGTTATACTAGACTATACAATGTACTGCTAGAAGCGGTGTTACTTTTCAGCAGGTATAAGGTGTTTCACCTTTGCAAAAAGAAAAAACTAAATAGTCAACAGAAATTTAGCTGACAACACTGCGTAAAATCATCCAATTCATCGTGCACCATAGGAGTTTTATTTTCTTGAATACTTGACCAGATCTGAGCTTAAGTTTGAGATAGGCAGAGAGCACTTGAACAGTTGCTGCAAGAAGGGATACAGCGGTACTGTAATGTGGCTAGCCACTGCTCACCCCTGTGTGTAATCAATCAGAGTTGGAGTAAATTGACAGGAGAAAATGAAGCCGTAGTGTCGTTGTTTTTCAAAGATCCAATTCCGTTATTGATCCAAAGGCCAATTTCGTTATTGATCCGTTCCCGAGTGACAGAGGACCCGACATCATGTCATTGATTCCATTGCAAAACTTCTGAGGAGCAGCAGCATATTAACAATGGGCTTGGTCTCAATCCACCACTGTCACACTAAAGAGCAGAGCAGTTAGTAAGTTCCTATGCCTATAGCACTGACTATTGACGTACCTGAGTTGGTCTACACCAGTGGTTCTCAATTATTTTCTGTCATGCCCCCTCTAGATTGAAATACTATTGAGAACCTGCTAATATTTATTTATCTGTACAAAACCACTGTATGAGTTTCTGGCACGAGCATTCTGCATACAATCACCTTATTATCAAATCAGATAACAAAAATTAGCTGAGATAACTTCTGCAGCAAAACAATTCAAAGTGCAGTTTATTAGCTTATTTGCAGTTTATTTATTACATTTTTAAACTGTAAACATTGTTAAGGAGGTGTTTTTATTATTATAGGCCAATAGACCTTCTGTGATGCCATAACCTATAATTCATTAATGTTATTATTAGTCTACTTGCTTGATTTATTTTTAGAAAGCCTACAGAGACACTTGGAGACACATGTGGACATTTACTTACTGCAAATCGCGGCCTTTCGCGTGGATATGACCATACACAAGCACACATCGCGCTTGCTAGCACTTAAAAAAATAAAAATAAAATAAAAAATTTGGTCAGTTGGAAATCAAGGCAGCCACCAAGCACTGGTCTACACAACTGTTACTACAGTAAACCAATGAATATTTAAAGCAAAGTGTACACATAAAGTGCAAGCTGAATTCACAATAATTACTGAAGTTGTTTTCGAGGATGTTAAACACTATTTGATTGAGTGTTTAAGTGTGCACCACTTATAAGTGTGCACCACTTATTGCATTGTGTACAGAATGCAATAAATAACAGGCAGAAACCTCTTATCGTTATATTGGGCTAATCCTTCAACAAAGAAAAAAATGCAATAAATAAATAAGTTTAAATTTTTTTTGCCAGTATTTTTGAAACATTGTTCTTGTTACGATAGTTACTTTTGAAAAACAAGCAGTTCTAGACAGTGTTATAAGACTTTGGGGGAAAAAAGAGAAAACCATTGAGAAAAAAGCCCTGCACAGAGCTCCCCGCTGTCATGCAGCACAGAAAGTGGAGTTTTAATTGTTTGCATCTTCAAAGCTGCAGCTAAGCTTTTTGTTTGTCTTTGGCAAGGGCAGCTAATAGACTGTGATCAACGCCGGCCCAGTGCAATACACCAGGGCTCGGCTTTATAAATAGAGAGGATTGCCAAGTAAACACACAAGCCCAGTTCTCAGATTTACTCTTGTTCAAATACAACATCACACCTCTGCTGGCCACAGGAGGGACACACAGCGAGAGAACTGAAAAGCTCTGCATTTATATAACCTTCACATATACGAGGGTCCCCTGGTTTAGAAGCTTGTGGGGGTTTCATCAGAAGGATAGTGATCCAAACATCACAACTCAGTAGTGAAGGTAAGGCCAATGTGCCTTGAGCCTTTGTGGCCACTAGATACTTGATCTAAAACAACAAAAAATTCTGTCTGTTCTGAAAGTCTAGAGTTTTCTCTCAAAATACAATATTTTTTTCCCATTAGGTGGTTACATTCAATAATTTAGTTTGCATTTCATGGTGGCCATTTTGAAAAGCCTTGCTCCATTAAAGATAAATCATATCTTTATATATTTTTGAACTGACTAGTGTCTCCAACTGTGAATTAAGTATGACTCATTCGAAGTTTGTTTGCAAAGATAACATAGATAGTGGAGGACATGCTGTTATTTTATTGCTTATGATATATCAATGTATTTCAGTGTTTACTCAAAGAGTGAAGAAATCAGAAAAGGCATGTACACATTCCTGAAGTTACTACTTAAGGGGAAATGCTCAGGGGCCGGTTTCCCGATAACGTCCTCTCTTAGCGAGCTACGAAGACTCCTACGTTATGACTTACCAAAGTTGTTTACCTCTGTAGTCGTGGTTCCCGAACGGTGTCTTAGGAGAAACACTCCTTACGTCGTTCGTACACTGCTGAAATCGGTTGCTCCGAGTTCGATTATCCATTTCCTGCTTATTTCATGCGCAGCTGCATCTGTATGCTGTCTAATCAAATCTACCCGTGCATTTCTAGTGTAATATAAAGTCATAAATTAGTTTGTTGAATCATCATCTGTGTTTTGGAACTCTTGTTTTATAATCTAAGTATCTTTAAGAACACCAATCACGTTACTTGGTGGGTCAGTAATGAAACTGAAAGTAGACATAATATCGCCAATAGCCTATATAAATAAACAGACGGCCCAAACAGCGTCCAAATGAGCTAAAATCCTAAATACAATAAACAGTAACATGGCACACTTATTTTAAGGTAAGCTCTAATTGATTATTCATTCATTTTTTTGCACGTTTACATGTTTTGAGGCGGAGGATCCGACGCACTCTGCCCGGGCTCAGCTGAGCCGGTGTGGAACACAGTGCGGAGGTTCTAGTGTTAACCATGTCGAACATACTACCATAGCCTATACTAATTTAAAAAAAGATATAGAAAATATAGAAACAGCGGAGGAGATGAAGATTGTTTACAGCAATTATTTTCATCATGAATGACTTGTGGCAGTTCCATGCGCAACAGGGATGTGACTCGTGTCCGTTTTACGCATGGTGCTTTACGGAAGGAAATGTGGGGGTCTGTATCTCTGGCGATGCCACAGCGATCGCAGGGACTTTCACTTGTGTCATTAAACTTATACATCTGACTGTATTTCATATCACAGGGACACAGCGATGACTGTATTTAATAACAAACTGATAAAAAAAGATCCGACTGTAGGCTATAGTGTATCACGTATTTAGTATTTTCATATTGAGGGACATCGCATCCATTCAGTTAATGCTGATTGTCAAGTCAGTTAGATGACTAAAAAGTAGGCTACTTGTTCATATAGTTTGAACACTTTGTGAATCAGAGTTAATGGTATTCTGCTAAAATATATAATAGCCTAAGCCTACTTTAAATATACGTGATATACACTATACAGTTGGATCGTTTTGAACAGTTTGTTATTAAATACAGTCATCGCTGTGTCCGTTTGATATGAAATACAGTCAGATTTATTAGTTAAATGACACAAGCGAGAGCTGAAACATCCCTACGGTAGAGCTAAGAAGGCTCTGCGGGCGCTCCAGACCAACCTTACCAACGTATGATGTACGAAAGAGATTTGTAGCAAAGAACGTTTCGGGAAACAGGCGAAACGTTAAGTAGGAACTCTACGTAGGGGTTACGAATGACGTAGCGTTAAGAAGGCTTTGGGAAACCGGCCCCAGAGCCTTTAAAAAAAACATTTTCAGCTCACATGTGGAGGTTTAAAGTTGTCAAGGAATTTTAGAAAAATGAATGACTCAGTTGTTGAGGACACGTCACTGCTTCAAACCATCTGACAATGATTTTCGAAAAATTCCAAACAAATGAGAGTATCATTGCCTGAGCACTTTTGGAACAATATGAGGTTAAGCATCTTGCATTCTTTTTTCAGGCAAGTGTTACTGTTTACATGATAAATGGAAGCTAAGAGTTATTGCCAGGCACGCGCAAACATTCTTTCTGTGTGTGTGTGTGTGTGTGTGTTAATGAGAAAATGAGTCACAATTAAGGAGGGTTTTGGAAATGCTGAGCCCTTCAGTCAGACGGTATTAAAGGAGTGGGAGTATGCCGGGACACGGGTCCAGAGTAGAGATGATGGAGGGTGAGTGTGTGAACCTCCAGTAACCTCACATGAGACAGTGTGTGTGTGGGGCTTTTCGCTAAGTGGACACATTCTTAACCGACACGTGAAGACAAATATTAGAAAAACGAGGTGGTCAGAGTTGTACGTTTTCTTATCAGACATTATGAGAATGCAATAGGCGGCTGCAATCACTCTCTATGCTAATTCAAGAATAGCCGCTTATTTTATGAAACCCTGACAGGAAAGTAAGAAATAGTGTCATAATAAAGAAAGAGTAAAAAAAAAAAAAAAAAGTAAGAAAATGCACGTGTGCTGTTGAGAACTATAGATAAAATAATTCATTATAATGTGTCTTTATGAAACGTTTGACCATTTGAACCCAAATTCACATTTGACAAAAACAAAATGGAAAAGTGTGTGGTCCATATTGGAGCTAATGAATATGCAATACCATTGAGCTCTCACCTATTATTATTATTGCACTTCACTTGTTTACTTTCTAACTAGAGTGACGTGAGAAGATTCATATCGATGTACCAACTGTTAGTCCAGACCAGATTTATGTCTAGGGTGTGTTTAGCTCTCTCTCACTGTAACAAGGGCTAAACTGGCTGGCTTCATTTTGTGAAGAAAAACCTCCAGAGCTGCACACTGCATCATGTTATCTCAATATATACAAAAAAGGTCACAATGAAAATTTGAGAAACAGTTACCCATACGATTGGAGATATTTCATCATTATCATCACTAACAACTAATGGGAAGATTGACAGCACACAGCGTCTCAAGAGTTTTCAAAGGTTGTTATTGAATATGATGTGTAGGTGGGACATCTCCGCAGCATGCCAATATTTAATTCAAAATCCTATTTAGACACACCTTTAAAAAAAATATTGCACCTTCCTGCGATTTGAAATAGCAGTAGATCATATTGCGATTTTGATTAAGTTTTGATTAAATGTTGAGCCCTAGCGGTTATCATGATTTGGAGCGGAACATTATGAATATAAGTTATATTAAAGTTTTGTGTATCTATCCTGTGCCATGCTTAACTTGATGCATTGGTATATGCTTCTCTAATTTTTTATCTTTGCGTTGTGTGGGTTGAAAATTACAGTTTATTACCAAACTATATTGTAGACCTGCAAGCTGAAATGACAACATCTGAGTTGGCTGGGATTGTTAAACAAAGTGTGTTTCTATCCAGTTTTTCCCTCGTTCCAACATTGCACTGCACACCAAGATGAAATCAATACTGATCCTCTCTTCTGCTCTAACTGTGGGTCATGACAGAAAACTAGTGTTACTGTAAGCATCTGCTTGAGCTGGAGGGAAACTTTCTGCACCACTGCTACTCGGTGTAAGTGTGTGCACATCGTTAAATGTGTGAACAAGCAACACTAACCTTGCGGTCCTCTTTGAAGAGCTCGGCTGCTGTAGTGAAGTGGGGAACAGCGTTTTTACAGTGCGGACACCCTGGAGGAGGAGAGAAAAACACAGATGGGACATTTACAGCTCAGAATAAATATTGGACACCGCAACATCTAGCTTTATGTCCTAAACAGCACTTTGTAAGGGTATTCATTTCACATAAACACAATGCTACTAACATTCACATAATCACAGATACAAACACATTTCTGTGTGTTCATAAAGCATGTGGCCCCCTTCACAACCCTGCAGTCATATACAGAGGTTTATGCCGCATTAGCGCTGGTTCACTTGTGTGTTTTGAGAGCCTGTAAATCTCTTTATTGCTGCCATAAACACAACCTCCCTGGCTCTCTCTCCTCCAGCAGCCATCAATATACAGTTGGTCAATACCTACACAAATAAACCACTAGGTACTAGAATCACATTTACTGACAGCATGTTCACTTTTAGTAGGTGGAGGCAATATGACATGAGAGCTGGCACGACTGTTTGATAGCTATATATCTGTGAAGGAAGAAGATTGTCTGATTCTAGCTACGTCTTGCAAACAAGGGGCGGATGTGTTCTTGCACGGTACTTGCAATCAAATGGGAGTAATTACTGCATTGAAGGCTTTTTCCTTTGAATATCTGTTGCTACTCTTTTTATTTTGTTGTTGTAGATAATGTCAAGTGCCCTGTTATTGTGCTCATTAAAAGCAAACTGCCACTGGGATTAGGAAACGGATAAAAAAGGCCAAAAACACCATTTGTGGGGACAAATACATTCTTCCGAGAAGAAATTAAGCAGCCAGGATTTGGGAGCCTGGGTTGGGGTCACATACAGATTTCGGGTTGAATCTATAGTCAATAGGCCCAGGACAAGGAGTCACAAAGGGCGAATATCATAGTATACAGTTAAGTAGCAACTAAATGTACAACATTTTAATATATTCAGTTCTTCATTGTTGACACTTGCCATGTTATAACCAGGATCTCAGGTTGTGTTTTAGCGAGTCATTAAAATAATTAGCACAATGATCCCAACTGGAAATGGATTCCAAAGGGCTACATATGCACTGGCTGATGGTGGCCACAGTTTGAATCAGTGAGTTCTACTGTTTCCTGCAGCATTCACATACAATAATGCTACAACTTCAACTCCATTATACACTGGCTCAGAAACCATACATTCGCTTTCCCTTTTCAGAATTTTCCTCTCTGAACCAGCATTCAGCACAGCTCAATAATCCATTTCCCGCTGGAGTACCCTTTTTATCTGCAACATTAAATGGCCCCTTAAGCCTTCAAAAGGTTCTGTC
The DNA here is from genome assembly GCA_026929865.2 of Hyperoplus lanceolatus. NCBI lineage: Eukaryota > Metazoa > Chordata > Actinopteri > Uranoscopiformes > Ammodytidae > Hyperoplus > Hyperoplus lanceolatus. The sequence goes on along the minus strand of CM049405.1, from coordinate 7,821,239 downwards.
GCAAACACTGAAACCGTTATATCATAAAAAAAACATAAAAAGCCTTCTTTGCCCTCACTAGAGAACAGAGCGATCGGGGCAGGTCATTGGGACTCTGCTTTAGAGTTTGCCTAAGAGTGGATTAAGAGCTGTTAAATGAACACAGGGCAGGTGGTGTCACACAGCTACATAAGTACACGGATATTTCACTTTTCACATCTCACATACCCTCTGTGACCCATGGAGCTTAAAAGCAGCTGAAGGCTAAAGGTCTGTTGTTGCTCATATGACCTGCTGGCACTATAATTTCTCTACTGAGGAAAAACATTTTCACTCATCTCTTCTCATAATTACTGACAGTGACAGATAGTGAGAAAAAACCTAACAAAAGAGACTTCAAGGTAGATGTACTTGTAACAGCCTTGATTTCTCTGTATTTCCAACAGCATTCATTGATTCAAATGTGGAGACAATGAACGTAAGCAAAGCAATTAAAGATATAGCTTAACAATACATGCACCAAGCTGTTTTGTTTGGAGCTAAGCATCACTTAAACACTATTTATCCAGATGGCTCCATTTAGTGAATTCGATAACATTAGCTTTTATTTAACACGGCATGTATACAATGGGACTATCAACTTAGCATTGCCTGAGGTGAGGAAAGAGCTGGCGAGAGAGAGAAGATTTAAAGAGCATTAAGGTTTTAGTTGACGTTTAATTGTGCAGATTTGAGGCTTAAAAAGGTAACAACCCAAACATTTGTTTAAGCGATGTTCACTTTGAAATCGTCTCCAACCTGCAATGTTTGAGCAAGCAGCTGGATGTCAACAAATGCTGATAAGGTAGGATAAGATAAGATACTAAAATAGAAGTCTGACTGCAGTTATTCAGATGTGCCCACTCAGAGAACACATTGATCCAATTTTCAGAGTGTGCACCAAGTGTCTAAATTCAGTTTTTTTTGCGATTACCTATGAAGCAGCTTTAACTGATTTTCTTTTGGACAAGAACAAGAAAAACAAACACATCTGACATATATTACCATATGTCTGTTACATACAACTGAGTCTGCTACACACAGAGCATTAATTTGGAGTGTCATCCTGGTGAATACAAGTCAAGTCAAGTCAATACAAGTTAGCTCTGGGGCGCCCTTAGCTCAGTTGGTAGGGCGTCCCCACCCCCCCGGGCCGGGCCCAGCAGCAGACCCGCGGTCGTTCTTTGGATGTCACTCCCCTCTCTGCCCCATTTCACCTGATCAAACCACACACAACTTGCATTCATCAGTTCATAACGAATATTTTTTTTTAGTCTTGGTTAATTGGTGCTGTTTAAATGATCAGTTAAATGTTGAGATGCTGATCACACCATTTTAACTTTACCATTTCCCTGAGCCAGGTTTTTAATTTAAACTGCCAGCTGTTGCAGTGACATTGTCCAGAGATCCATTTTGACAGGTCAAACTATCACGGTTTTAAAACATTTAAAAGGACAGATTGTTTTTATCAGACATTTTAGTAGCCAATTTAGGACCTACCAATAAAAAAGAAAAAAAATACTGTACTTATGTTGTCCAGAACCCTGGAATGTGGACACAGTGATTTATTCCCTCTTTTAAAAATAGTTTTACTATTTACAGTCAAATGATTCATTCCTCAGTGTCCCCATGGTTTAGGTGGGGTTTATATACCGTGCCGTGACAAGCTTGACAGACAGCTCAGACTTACGTATGTGCATTGGTTTAAACCCAGGATATGATCGCACCAAGTCCAATGACTGCAACGACGTCACACAAACCTTATAATATTAACAGCCAAGCATATGGTATGGAAGCCAACAGCTTGTGTGAAGTGTCGAGTGCAGATTACACAATATCCTTTTTAGGAATAATTCCAGAGCTTTTGGGGGAGAGGTTACATCCAAAACTAATTTGTTAGCAGCAGGTGTTAAGGAGAGTTGATTCAAATTACTGTGAGCTCTTACAGGGAGCGTAGAACATGACCAGAGCATGCTTCTTCTTCTTTAGTGCCTCTCGAAAGTCCTCCGATCCAAGATGGCTGACGCTGGAAGGCTTGTCCTCCCAGGACTGCTCCGGTGGAGGAGGTGCCTGGGGGCTGCACACATAAAAAGAGAGCAATGCGGTATTTATTATGAATACGGTATGGAGCGGAGAACACTGCTTTACATTGATTGTTAAGGAGGTAACAGAAGTGTAAATGGAGACAGAGTACGCATATGGAGTATCGACCTAAAAGTTCTGCAACAATGGAAACGTGGATTCTAGTGTTAAAATACAGCACTGAGTGGGTCAGACTGAATGTCAGCCTTACATGATGTTATGTCTGTTGTGTTTGCAGAATTTGCCTTTATGGCCCCTGTAATCGCCACAGCTGGAATGATGTCATTGAAGGTCCAAAGTGACCCTTTTCCAAATATTGATCTATTACACTAGGGGGATGTTTTGAAAAGATTGTTTGCAGCTAATCAATGCTAAACGTGTTAACTTTTGCACCGGCAGCGTTTGTTGGACAGAAGTGAAGTGAAGTGATCGAGCTGCTGCTGGTTAAGCCGGTGGTGACTCACTTGTGCAGGAACTCGATGATCTTGTCTTTGTTTCGTAGATGCGGCAGCGTGTACTTCTCCTCGCCCTTCTCAAAATACTTGACGGTCGGGAAGCCGGAGATCTTGAAGCGATCCCCCACGGCCTTGTGCACCGTGGTATCCACCGCTGCCAACACACCCGGACTCTGTGGAGAAGAAATAACAAACGGCAAAACTTTACCAGGTCATTTTATACTTTAGAAAATAATAAAAGTTTTGACCTTTGCAAAGGAGCACAGAGAAGACTGTGTATGTTAAACTAAGTGGTGTATTAGTAACTCAAGCAGAGAAGAGGGGGAAAAGCAGTAGAAAAATAAATGATATTCTTAAAGGGCTCAGGGTGAGAGAGGCTCCAGTACATCTATATCAGATAATGGCTAGGCTTTTCCCATTGACCTCCAGAGCCGGGCAAGGAGCCACGTAAGGAGAAGGTCCAAGTGTTGGACCGGTGGGAGCCCTCGCTGGATGAGATAATTGCTACAGTCACCAGGCTTAAGTTTTATAGGCTCTGCCCCTGAGCTGGGGAGTGTTAGATTACAGCTGAGGACAGAATGGCGGACAGAGAGAGTCAAGAGGAACACACCCAAACTAATCAGAAACACATCGAGAGGCCAGACAAATTGTCCATAAAAAAACCTTAAGGGCCAAGAGAAGGGATTATTATGATCTGTTAATGAGGTGTGTGTGTGTGTGTGTGTGTGTGTGTGTGTGTTTTTAGTAGTCAACACATGGGCCTGTAGAGATGAATGCTGCTGTGCACACGTAAACACAAGCAAAGCGGTCAGGAACTTACCCCTGAACCCTTGTTGAGTATTTCGGCAGCTTCATCGTACTCTGGCTTCATCTTCTTACAGTGTCCACACCCTGAAAAGGATTCAAAACACACATTAGAGCCTGACTGTTTATTTGACAGCTAATATCTCACAGGCATGTATTTTAATTTCCAAAACTCAAAACTGAACAATGTTGGGAAAGTTTTTCTTCACGCCATTGTCATGGGTACACTCACCCAGGAACAACAGCTGGTGTCTTAAAAACACTTTTGTCCAAAGGGGATGCAAGCATTAAAACAAACTGAAAGTTCCTCTGAGCACCTTAAAGTCACTATACATAGGACAACCTCAGACATACTTGAATATACATGCTCAAAAACATGCATGTACCAATTATTCTGTGGAAATCACATATTAGCCGGCTATCCAAAACGATCACTATCAGTGATAGTAAATAAGTCAAAGAGGATGCGGGAGTCACCTCCCACTCTTGAAGACCATATAAACAAGAAATAGCTTTTTATTGCCGAAGAAATTACTTCCATAAAACCAATGGCGAGAGCTTTAATGGTGCAACATTATGCCCTCCGAGCTTGTCTTATCCAATCAGTGTCTCCGGCTGTAGGTCCCTGGTGTCTCGCTGCTTCACCCTTGTTTGTCAGTGGATTTTACCACGCTCACGCTGAGGGTGAAACTGTTTACCAGGAGAATTAAGTCATGTCTGATAACTCGCTACACTGTTTCACTCACAGGCATGGCACTGCGTGTTCATGAGAGTGTGTGTGCATGCGTGTGTGAGAGTGTGAGTGTGAGTGGGCATGCTGGAGACAAACTGACTGAGACTAAAGGCTGGGTGTGAGTGAGTGATGAGTGCAATAGTGAAATAAAGAGAGCAAGAGGAGTAGAGGGGAGTGACAAGAGGGTAAACAAACTGGTGATGGTGTGGGTAGAGCTCGGCGATGTGGCAAACTATGTTAGCACAAACTAGCACAAGCTAAATGTTTTTTTTTCTTCAACGATGGTAACGGATATGATGGAAATCCAAATAGTGAAAACTTGGGCCATAAATATAACATCCCTTAAGAAAATGCTTTTCAAACTCAGCACTCCCACACAATATGGCTCTGCAATTTGGGCAAAAAAATAATACGGCAATATTTTTTAAGCTATATCCTGATAAATGATATACAGCGGGTGAAATAAGTATTGAACACGTCACCATTTTCCTCAGTACATATATTTCCAAAGGGGCTATTCAATTGAAATGTTCACCAGGTGTTGGTAACAAGTAATCCATACATACAAAGAAACCAAAACAAATACGTTCACAAATTAAGTTATATGTAATAATGTGAAATGACACAGGGAAAAAGTATTGAACACATTAAGAAAGGGAGGTGCAAAAAGGCATGGAAAGCCAAGACAACAATTGAAGTCTATCAGTAATTAAAAAGCAATCTAGCCCCTTTTCAGTGTAAATAATATCAGCTGGTTCAGTCCCAACTGATGGCCTACAAAAAGGTATCATTTCCAAGGTGTCACACAAGACACATCTCATGATGGGTAAAAGCAAAGAGCTGGCTCAAGACCTTTGCAACCTGAGTGTTGCAATACATACAGATGGCATTGGTTACAGGCTCATTTCTAAGCGTATGAATGTTCCAGTGAGGACTGTTGGGGCCATAATACGGAAGTGGAAAGACTATCATTTCACCATAAATGTGCCTCTATCAGGTGCTCCTCACAAGATTTCTGACAGAGGAGTAAAAAGAATGATCAGAAAAGTTGTCCAAGAGCCAAGGACAACTTGTTGAGAGCTTCAAAAAGACCTGGAATTAGCAGGTACTGTTGTCTCAAAGAAAACAGTAAGTAATGCACTCCACCGCCATGGGCTCTATGCACGCTCACCACGCAAGACTCCATTGCTGGAAAAAAAGCATGTTGATGCTTGTTTAAAGTTTGCTGCACAACATTTTGAAAAGCCAGTGAAATACTGGGAGAATATAGTGTGGTCTGATGAGAGCAACATTTAAGAGTTTGGATGCCATAATACACACCATGTTTGGAGGAGAAATAGCACTGCACATCACCCTAAAAACACCATACCAACAGTGAAGCTTGGAGGTTCGGAACATCATGGTGTGGGGCTGCTTTTCAGCAAATGGTAGAGGCAAACTTATCGAGACATTCTTGACCAAAATCTGCAGCCATCTACCAGGGTGATGAAGATGAAACGAGTGTGGACATGTCAGCAAGACAATGATCCCAAATACACCGCTCAAAGGAAACTCTCAATTGGTTTTAAAAAAAGGAAATAAAACTGCTAGAATGGCCCAGCCAATTACCTGACTTAAATCCCACTGAAAATCTATGGAAAGAAATTAAGATCAAGATTCATTTTAGAGGCCCACAGCACCTTAGATTTGAAGACTGTTTGTGTGGAAGAATGGGCAAAAATCACACCAGAGCAATGCCTGCGACTAGTTTCTGCATACAGGAGGCGTCTTGAAGCTGTCATCACCAAAAAAGGCTTTTGTACAAAGTATTAAATAAATATCAGTGAGCGTGTTCAATACTTTTTCCCTGCGTCATGTGTCATTTCACATTATTACACATAACTTAATGTCTGAACTTATTTGTTTTGGTATCTTTGTATGTATGGATTACTTGGGTTGTTACCAACATCTGGTGAAAATATCATGTCAATAGCACCTTGGGAAATATACAGTATGTACTGAGGAAAATGGTGACGTGTTCAATACTTATTTCATCCGCTGTATATCTTGATATATTTTAAATCTCCTTTAGAGCACATACACAATGCTGAATTTCACCATTTGTTACATGACATCACACCAGTAACATGATTCTTGTAGCCTCTGCG